>JADKYC010000017.1:0-468652 GCA_019843955.1 Xylaria sp. 218_066
GGGGAGAGTGGAGTGGGAATAGTGCCAGAAAAGTCCCAAACCGGAACACCTGACATGCCCCGCGCGCTTTTTGCATATATGAACTGAGATGTACATGTGAGATCGCCTGCGGCGGAATGGGGAATTTGGTAGAAATGTGCAGCTGTAACCGCACCCGAACTATCCCCAGCCACTCGCCCGCCCGTCACGCCCACCCACTTGCCCATCCCTAGCGTCACGGTATGACGGAGGTCGCATGTTGCGCCGCGTGGGGGGTGTGATCAGGGCTTCGTCGACTTGATTCGCGAACGCTTTCTCTGGTTCCATGGAGTTTTACTTATACGTAGGTACCTACTGGCTGGCTGGCTGGCTGGCAAACTGGAACTGGGGGGGTTTAGACCGGGAAGGGGGGGGGGGGGTGCTGCTGCTGCTGCTGCTGCGTGGGTTGCATGCGGTAAGGTAGCAAGCGTACAGCGCGCGCCCGCAGCTATGGTTGCAGTATGTACGCCTACTTTATGCTGTGCTGCCGAGGACGAGGGATATCGCACCTATAGACAATACGTAGTACCTACATACTATTTCATTTCAGAGTGTGCCGTTGTACTAACTAAGTACTGTATATATACCTATATACCCTGTGCAGGTCACAGAATACTGTCGCACGCAATTCGCGGTAACTGCTGTCGCCGGGTAATGCATATACACATCTGACATTACTTACATTCACTTACATTTATTTATTTTGGTGAGGACGACGACTGAGATAGACTTACTTGGGAGAGGAACTAAGCTCACCTTTCCGGCATACATATGCATTGGCGCTCCCATGTCGCATGATGGGCACCTATGCATGGCCCACGGATAGGCGCAGTGTACATCAGTGCAGCTGGTGTGTATGTGTAGGTGAGACCTAAGTGCTTTACTATAAACCATAAACCCTAATTATTGGAAATCCCATCCTGATCAGGCATTTCACATTCGAGACACTAGGCATATTTGGGACTGCGATTTGGGGGATATGGATTTGTTGACGGAATTATCTGCCGCTAACTAGTTATCTAACGTAGGAAGAGATTGTCGACTATGTCTCTTCCGCCTTTCGGTAGCCAGTAAGCCGACCATTTGACTGTGGCTAATTGCTCGTCCCTTATCCCCCGAGTCATTCTTGAGTTTGTATGTTGTGATTGTGGTTGTAGAAAACCGGATGTGAACAAAGGAGAGAGGAAAAAGCAAAGAAATTTGTCGGCGAGTAAAATCAGATAAAAACTCAAATCCTTCCCGCTCCAACATCGCTCATCACCCGTTAGGTCGCCGCCCCACCAGGAAATCCGGTATGAGGCGCAACGACCCGTTCCGTGTCGTGAGACATTATCTCGTCATGTTTCAAACCCAAGAAACACGAACCCCGCCCAAAAATATGTGCGTGCCCTGGCTAATCATAGCTCTCTCTCCGGTGTCTGGCGGAGGTGGGACTTAAATAACCCCAAGAAAAGAAGAAAAAGGTCCCAAGTAGGTCTCTGTGACTGTAGTTGCACGCTGCGTTGACGAGCATCTGTCATGTGTCCTGTTACCCCAATGCCCGTGACCATAGTACAAAAAAATTGTGCTGGCTCCGACCTGCCACCACCCCTACCAACCGCCGTTTTCGCCATGCTGCTACCCAAATGTGCTGTTGAAAAAGAGGAGGAAAAAAAAAAAGGTAATACCGCGCCGATGAAGACGATTGCGTGGCTCAAGAAATGAAATCAATCAAAATGACAAAGACTCAAATGCCGGCTCGCTTGCTATTGTGAACACAGAAAGAAATCGAGACAAAGTAGATCAGAGATTTCGGTTTTGCGTGAGCAGTGGAGGATCTGGTTACGCGGGAGCGTCGAGTATATGCAGAAGAATCGAGGCAATTAATGATAAATTCAATTTAAGCGTAGAGGAATGAGTCATTTTTTCATTCGTGATCGTCGTGATATGGTCGTAAGTCGTTACTACGAGCTTGTAACATCGTTGCAAGCCTGTTGCCCACTGCTGGCGCCGTTGCACTCCGCCACCATCTTGGCAAAGTTTCGTACAACGTCACCGGGGATCTGATCCCACAGAAGGGATCGGGTGTACACCTCAGAAGCTGACTGTTTTTCGTTGGGACGCATGCTGGCCAGTGCCTCGGCAAGGTTGCGGCGTTTATGACTAGAAGGAGGAGGTTGCGGAGCGCGGATGAAATCTTGTGAGGTGAGTCCATTGTATTGTGCCGGGGTGAGAGAGAAGACCTGCTCATTGGCTTGTTGCTCGGTCGGCTGTGTTAGGGTATCCGCCAGATCTCCGAGCATGGATGGGGCCACGCTATCCATAGCATGGCTGGCCATCGGCATGGAGGCTGTTGTCGCCCATGTCGCACCCGAGGGCTGGGGTGCTGCAGACTCGATCGCACTGCTGGAAGCATGGCTCACATCAACATCCTTGAGGATGTTGTTGAGCAGGGTGGCTGAGGCCTCGCGCATGTCTTCCGACACCCGAGGGAAAGTCGGGGCTGACCGGTTCGAAAGAACGAAGGCGCCGACCAGGAACAGCATGAAGAGGAGACCGCCTTGGGTGGCAGGCTTCTCGACCTCGGTAGCGAGGGCAATCTCGTTCTTCTTGTGGACGATTTGCACCTCCTGCTTGACCTCGGTTTCCATGGTGTAATCTTCCATGTAAGTCATGTTGTCCCAAGTGCCATCCATCGTGATGTTGTCCATGTCGTTGAAACCATTGCCAAATCCGTTGTTACCGGGCATGGCAGAATGTTCGAGTCGTTGGACATGATCTGTCAGGATGCTGACTTTCTTGCGCAGCTCCCCGGTTTCAATGGTGTGTGTCTGCACCATCTCCTCCTTCTCCATGCGCATATCTTCAATGTGGTTCTGCAAGAATTCCTTCTCACGGAGAAGCTGAGCCAACTTCTGGTTGAGGTCCGCAATATCCTCTTCCATGGAAGAAATGACGCCGGTGTACTGCTTCTTTTCCTCTTCAAGTCGCTCTGTGTGCTGCTTCTTCCTCTGTCTGGAATCAAGGGCAGCTTGCCGATTGCGGAGGAGTCGCTTTTGCTGCTTGAGCTCCTTGATCTCCTGATCGTCTGTGGATTGTGAGATCAGGGTGTCAATGTTGTCAAGATTCCGCTCAGCGGGTATATCGAACCGCGCATTCTTCTTGCGGATACCATCACCACGACGCATCTCATTATGTGAGCGGATGGCTGAGCTCTCGACCTGTGACCGCTTCAAGGCCTGAGACTTGAAGTCGGTGTTCATCCAATCCTTCTGAGGGGATGTTGGTATGGAGGGATTACTGGCACCGACTGCAGAGAATAAGGGGACATGGCCGGTGGGATTGCTGAATGGAGTTTGCATCGGCAGAGGCCGTTGGAAGAGGGAGGTGCCGTTGTCGTATGTGGCTTCAAGCCCGTCATACTGGACCGGGGTGCAGGTCCCAGAACTGTGCCCCATGGACCAATGCTGATTATGCGAGCCGTAAGTGGCGTGAGTGTGCTGATCCGGCCTTGTGAACGGGTTGTTGTTTTGTGGCTCTAAGAAGGGGTTGTTTGACGGCAAAGATTGCATGTCTACTGACTGCCAATCTTCGGTCTTGGGAGAAAACAGAGCGCCTGCTACAGCGAATGAATCTCTCCGGCTGCCGCCCATATGAGGCGACATCTCTAGGCCCGAGTCGATGGTGTTGCGGTCCAGGATACTGTCATCTAGTATACCGGCGTCGTCCTCGTCGAAGAACTTCTGTGCCTGAGTTGTGTCTACCGTTAAAGGATTAGGCCTGTAGTAAGCCTGCATCTGCTGATATGTGGAACCCATTGCTGCGGGTTGTGTGATATTGTTGTGGCCAGGGAATTATTTGGATGTAGAGGAGAGCTGTGTGTGAAGAGGTTGGCCGTATAGCTCTGTAGGATATATTGTGTTAGTGCACAGAGCAGTCATGCAAGACTATAGCGCGGCAGCGAGTGAATGAAACGACTGAATGAATCGATGCACTCCACCACAGAGCTTCGAGGGGTAACGTCTTCAAGCAGACCTGAAGAGTCCAAGACAGCAGCCAAGAGGGTGTGTGCAGATGTGATGCTATGAGAAAGACGGTGGAGATGGACAATCTCGAGGGGGGGTAGAGGGGAGTATAATATGTAAAGCCGATGGGAGAAAGACAAAGAGGTTGGGCCGTGTGTAAGGTAGTATTGGGGTGTCAGTGGTGGTAGTGGTGGTGTGGTGGGTGTTGGGGATTTTGGAGTGTGTGGGACGGTCGTTACGAGAGCGGGCGACCCGGGTTTTGAAGGAGGGGAGGGGAGGAGGGGGGGAAGGAAGAAAATAGGTAGAAAGTCATGACTGCATTGCCATCCAACTTACACTCTCTTCGGATGAGTCTCAATAGAGATGTGCAAAATTGCGATCCGTTTGTCCAATGCAAAACAGAGCGCGTTGAAGCACAAGAAGAAGAATCAGATTTCAAAGCCGTCTCGTAGGACTCAGAAACTGCAGGCAGCGGGGTGCGAGATGGCGTAAATCTCGAACAATATCAACAATGAAGATGTTTGTTACTATGAAGTCGGGGGCGCCATTTGGACGGGGGGGCAGAGGAAGCTGGCGGTACTTAAGGAAGAGGCAGGTTGGGTCGCCCGCTGGATGTCCGGCAGGGATCGATACAGAGATACAGAGATACAGAGATACAGAGATACAGAGATACAGAGATACAGAGATACGGAGATACATGAGTACGTCGCGGGCAAGTGGTGCTGCTGCAGCATCGCAGTACGGGAGACGGGGGACTGCCAAAAGAGAATGCGAAGACTGTCGAGGGCAGTGGGGACGACGACGCCCATGAGACCCCCCGGCTGACGAACAGGAGCGAGCTGGAGTGGTTGCTGGAGTTGGTGGTGTGAGAGGGACCCTGGGTTGAAGTGGGTTGAGGCCGTGGACGGGGCGTGTACGTGGGAGCAGCGACATGGAAGCTGTTCCGGTCGATGTGACCCTCAGCCAAGACACTTAGGCCGTTACCACGCCCCACCGTCTTCATAACTGTCGCCAGAATTGAAAAAGTAGGTGAGAGGTCGAGAGAGTGAGCATCGGGAAACCGTCGGCCTCTTGACTGGTCTTGTGCCATCGGGTGATTGATTAGGTAGTACATTACACTGGGTTACCTCTCTCCGAGTACATACATACATACATACATACACACATACATGCAAACGTACATACATAATTACTTACTGATACCTGTATACTTACTTCTTTTCTGTGCTGCTGCATTATTCTCATTATTGTTATACAGTTGGGACGTCAGGAAGCCCGAGCTGATGCTAGACTCACTCTATTCTATTAAAAGCCTGGCCAATGGACCTGCGATCGCTCTCGTCGCTTGCTATGGCCAACTATCGGGAGATGGCAAAGTCCAGAACATCTAGGCGGGTTTAGCACGTATAACCAGTTCTAGTGTACCTAACAGTACAGAGTACAGAGTACAGAGTACAGAAGTACGAACAACGCCCTGTGAGAAACTGCGCCCGTCCGTCAGAGCGTGCGACTGGCTGGTTTGTGTGAGAGAAACGGCATGGCATGGCGTGTCGTGCAAAGCCAGTTTCTCTCCAATACGGTAGGATCGCAGAGGGAGAAGACGTGATACGATACGAGCACTCCGTTAAGGAGCTGCCGAAAAGCGATTCGCAGCTGTGCCCTAACGACCAGAAGCAGAAGTACCTTTGTACCAAAGTGGGTGCAACTGTGCAGTGTGCAGGTTGGGCATCGATGACCTCTTGGGTGCAAATTGCTACCTAACCGCTTCCTAGAGCCATGCACCACCAGGGCGCCTACGACACTGGCTCGACTGGAAGTCTCCTTGCGCTTCCTATTGCTCGGTGCGTCGGGGGTGACATAGACCACTGCCAGGCACTGGCCATCAGCTCTTGTTGTGCTTGCCATAGGGCACCACATCAGTCCACGCCCGAGACGATTATACTAGTCTCATGCTGCCTCGGCCATTCAGGAACCATCCCAAGGCCGACATCGACTTTATTGGTACCAAAGGGTAGATCGAGTCTTTTGGCTGGTGATTTGTAATGTGATAAGGAGCTTCGATACGGCGATGCGTTTGACACAGCAGATGCCATGCCATGCTATGCGCCATGTTTGCGCAAGTGTGGCGGAGAGCTCTTCACACGAGCCTTTGGGACGTTGTCCCACGACGCCGATCGAGAAACGACGGGCGAATCCTTTACTAGTCACATGACCTCCCCCGTTGGTGCTTTAGGGTATACTGTAACTATTCATTGTTTGGGATAGAGACTTTTGTGAAACGCAACTAGGCTGCGTCTATGTGGCGGATATCCATCTGCCTTGTTAATTCCTCTTGATCTACGTTAGTAGACCGGTTGAGCAACATTAGCCGCGAGTCTATTAACGCTCATCATGATCGCCTCGCCTATCAGTCGTGCGGCCATTCTTATATCCCTATAGATTACGAAGCTTTGATATCTTGGCCTGCCACGGGACGTTGCTTGGGTCTCGGAACGGGAGACGGGAATATCACATATCAAATCGAAGCTAGACAAGGAGCCCGGAGTCGATCTCTCTGTCACCCATGCTTGACCTGTTTCTACACTGTACACCATACTATACTGCACGTGTCTTGGTGACATAACACCATCAGATAACCTGGAATACACTGCGTAAGAACTCGTTGAGTATCTCGATCGCATACTAGTATTTGAAATGACTCGATGTTTTGTATTAAAAAAAAGTTGAAACTCTCGACCCACCTTGAAATTTTTCGCTTGTAAAAATGTTCTTGCGGTGAAGCTGTTTCTAATAAAAGCGCGGGAATGACCGGGTAGGAGCTTGAGCACGGGGCACCGGTACGCAAGTCACTTAGGACTTTCCTTTGCCTCATTTGAAGATATTGGTTTACCAACGGAATATTATAATGGTTTCGACGGTTTCGGGGAGTAACATGGATGGATATCAAAGAAAATCCAGTTGGTAGATGCATAGTTCTAAGCCAGTATTGAGTGTTGCCAAGCTCATCCAAAACATAAACGTACGAGAAATGTCGATACCTTCTTGCCGAGGCGACTTGTAAGTGGCTCGTTAGGTCGATCAGTGAGCATTCGAAAAGGGCGTTTCGCCTCCTCGCAAACAGAAACCTATTCCATTCCACTGAAAAGGCAGCTAGACCGGGCTAGGCTCCGGCAAGATAAACATCTGGGTGGCGCTTGTTCGCGTCCAAAAGCGTAGCTGCTCGTCATAATAGCGCGTCCTCGATGGAGCGTAAGGTCGGCGAAGACGATTGATCCTCGGAGCCTCCTGATACGAATGGGGCGGTAGTTGGCCTATTTTCCGACCGCGCATGTCAATATTTACGCGAGGTTGGTGAAGATCCTTGTCATACTGATTGGCTCCAGTCAATATTTTGAAAAGAGGCGCGCGGTCGGCACCCATCGCTAAGCTATAACTTCAAATGATTTATCACATTCTTGCCGCACGACTGTTCCATCGACAATCGTGGCTAAGCCATATAACCCCAGAGAGCGCGGCAACGAAGCGCAGAGCATGACGGTGTATCAACGAGCCGAGTTCGCCTTGAACAGGCGATTGGGTGATCTTCAGAGACCAGGCTATTGCTTGGCGCTTGGTGAGTTGCTAGCGGCTGTGGTTGACTTGTGAGCGTCTCTCTCCACGGTCAATACGAAATAGGGTAAGCATTGCTATCAAAGTTGTTGATTTATGACGCATTTGGTGTTGAAGACATCGCGATCAAGTCAGTACGTGACGCAGTATCGAGTCTTGGGGGGTAGATCATATGCTACTCCACGACTACCTCTGTCCACGGGTCGGCGTGCTCCTTCACCGAGTCGGGAATACAAGAAATTATAACAGCCTTCTTAGGTGTAGTGTATGCCGGAGACCTACCTACGCGACAAAAAAGAGCTACTAGTGGAGCCCTGTCCAAGTTGGGAAGCATTAGGCACAAATTAGAATGTGATCGCGGCCGCATTAAAGCGCAGCCGGGTCCTGCAAAACGTGATCGAATTACCCATCCCATTCTAGTGTGATCGAATAGTCGAAGAGGAGAAAGTCCGCGTCAATAATACACCATTTTAGGGAACTCGGCCTGAGAAATACTACCCATAGGCCTGCTGGATTCTCGCAGTCTGTAGTGTGTTTTAGCAGTTCCTGTCGAGGAGAATTCTGTATAGCCACTGAACTGAACTAGCCACTGGGATTACGAACGATCGTGGTAGGAACAATGTCGTACGAACTGGGTTGACTATCATCTGCTGACCAAGTTTGTTGTCCCGTGTGTGTTCCAGTCTCTCTCTAAGTGGTTAAATCCTCTTGTGAGAAAGAAGTAATTCCTGGTTCACGGTTTCTTGCAGAGCTAGCGTGTCGGTATGGTACTTTAGAACCCACCTGCCACCTCGTGGCATCAGATGCGAGCATATTGCCTGTCGTATTATCTCCCAAGGCTTCCTAAAATGTACCATATCTCCTTTTTATCATAGGTTTCCCTTGGCATGTTTGTATCTACTTCAGCGCTCGACCTTTGCTGAGGACAGGCGGTGTAACACTGCTAATTCGGAAGATTTGCCGGCTTGTGCTCTATAGCAAACCCTTCCGTTTTTGTCAATTCCTCCTATCGCGTCCTATCCACTCATCATGAAGAGGCCGAGGCATTCTGAAACCAAACTGGTGCCCAACTTTGATATCTGATAGCACCACCCAATTTGCCCTACGTAGCTCAGGGTGGAGCCGAGTATTTGTGTGTCAAGATACTCAAGGAATTATGAAGTGGCAAGTGTGCATTTGTCAACTAATGTGTTGCGTGGCGGTGTAAAGGCTGGATAGTGGCCCGCAACACGATGGTGTGGGCAAACTTTAGTAGGCCCGGACACACTATCTGCTCGCTCGAACGGTTGCTACAGAAATAGTATGTCTTTGTTGGCAAGTTCGCTCAAGTCGAAGCAGGATTCGCCAGATGCAGCATAGCTGAAACGGAGAATACTGCACGTAAACCTTATGATGTGGGGAAGGGAATGTTGGAAGATGCGGTGTAGTCGGCCCAATTAGTAACTGCGGTATCTTTGAGTCATAACGCTCTGCGATCGGAGCTCTTAGACCCATCCTATCCCGCTCCAAGATGCAATCCATTGATCATGACGAATTCGTGGATCGGCTCAAGTTATTCAAACTTCCATAGCTTGACAAGGAGGTTATCTTCAACACCGGAGGCGGGATCATTTGGTAGGAGAATCCGCTTAGGGATCATAAACTCTACTACGGGTGGCTTCTTGACTGATTTTGACAGCTCGGCCTCAACAAGCTGGAATGTTGTTAGTAGTATTAATTAAATTTTGAGTATGATTATTACTCACGCTGTTGTATGAATGATCTAAGAAGTCCTCCATATTGTACCACTGCTTGGTGAATTGCTCCGATATAATTTTTGCGATCGTTGCGACGTTAGGATGATAATGCGACTGGAGTTGCACGACCTCCCACAAACAACTATCAATCGCTTTGGTCTGCATGGGATCTTCTTCCTTCTCGTCAAAAGGGTCATCCATTCCTTGATTTTCTATAGTGGCTTTTACTTCCTGGTCCCGTACGATGCGATGAACCATAAAGGTACAAAGGGGATGTCTTTTGAAGAGATTATAAACCCATGGTATCACAGCAACAATGGCGGATGGAGGAGCATTAAGGCACAGTCTTGTTAACCTCTTGATGAAAGACGAGACTAAGGCCGCCGGCAGATGCGTCGACGCTAAAAATGTGTCAAGTAGCCGTAGGAACTTCGATCGATGCTTGGAATGCAAAATCTCACTGTCTAATAGAGAATAGAGTTTCTGGTAGAACGAGGGGTAGTCTAAGTTCCGGCTTTGAATAAGATAGAACACACCAGAGAGCGCGATGAGAGATAGCGACCCCCCGGCATTGTAAGAATCGGTCAGAAAGTCCATCAGTAGTTCTGGTTGGATGAACCATGGGGCTATGGACTCTGCCATAATCTCGAGCAACCGTTTTCTTTGTTGTCGATTGGAATTAAGCTTTAGCAGCGCGAGCCAAGCTGACTGACATTGCTTCTTTTGCTGGTGTAGTGATAATACGACGTCGGATTTCTTTTTGGGGAGATCGACGTATAGAGATCCGAGCTCTTCAATAGTTTCAGGAACGCTATCGAAGAATGAAAGCATGTCAAAGACGCTGTCAAATAGGTCATCTTCAATTGACGAGGCATGCAAATTTGAGAGTATATCGCTGTTAACAATTAGTGAATGTGCGAGGGTACGTTGTGGGCAAGGGCTCTTTACCTCAGCGCCTGGAAAGCATAGAAGCGAACATCGGCATACTCCCCGAAGTACTTGTTACAGAATTCTTCTTGGACATCCTCAAACCGGTTGCTAATAAGGACTCCAACAATTTCCTTCAAGAATACCTTAGGAAAATTGGATTCGCCTTTGTCGCCGGTAATCTGAGTCTCGGCCTTGAGGAGTCGCATAGATAATGTGAGGGAAGTTGAGGCTGAGTCCTCATCTCCTAATAAAAGCAATAGATGCTTCTTAAATTCGGATAGTTTCCCTTTGAGCCACTGAATCACCACAGTCTCCCTCTCTGACTGGCCAGCTTTGCGCGATAGGCTCCCAGATGCTAGTAGCCTCAAAAAAACTCTGCACACAGAGACTGTGGCAAACGCTGCAGTTTCGGGATCATCTTCGTCCTTGGCGAGGTCAAGAAGGATGGCGATGTTGTTGTAGTTTTTCTTAGACTTGAGTATCTCATCTTCTAAGATTAGAATGTCGACTTTGCGGTCTCCTTCTTCGTCGCTGCTCTCGGCTTTCGTTCGCTTGCTCGGGTTTTCCGGTGCTCTCGTTCGTTTCCTTTTTAGGGACGTCTCATCTATAGTGCTGGGCATTGTGCTGCCGTATGTAAGGATTGTCGATCGTAATGGGGAAATAGGGAAACTGAAGCAAGATAACAGAAGGAGAAAAAAAAAAAACGTAGCCTCGAGGGGCCCTGGCAACAAGGCTGCTGTAACCTTGAACTAATTACTGCCACATTTAGCATAGTCGACCCTCTTACAGGGAATGTTAACAGTGGAAATCCACTTATCACGTGCCCTTCCAGCCAATTACAGAAGCCGATTGGAGCTCCCGTTAAGCCGAATAAAACCTCATTCTCAGTATCAAATAAAGCTCCAATGCAGACTGTCTGTTGCTCCCGGCACGCAGAATAACTCTTCCATTCCCGACCCCGTCCGTCCGTCCGCCCCCCGTCCATCATCTCACAATGGCCTCCCGTCTGGCTACACGCGCCTTCGGTAAGTTCCGTCGTTCGCCATCCGGTCGTTGCTTGTCAATTGGCCGTTCGCCGGCAGCTCTACTCACCCGCCTGCCTTGTTCGCAGGTGCCGCCGCCCGCGTCCGCCCGACCATCAGCCCGCGCGCTGCTCTCCCCGCCGTCGCCTCGTCCCTGACATCTTCGCGGTCCGCGTCGAACGTACCCTCCGAGAAGCCCGAGGCCAAGGCCCAGTCCATCATTGACTCACTCCCTGGCAACTCGCTCATTTCCAAAACCGCCATCCTGTCCTCCGCCGCTGGTCTCTCTATCTACGCCATCAGCAGTGAATACTATGTCGTCAACGAGGAAACCGTCGTCGCCTTCTGCCTGCTCAGCGTCTGGGGCGCCCTGATCAAGTTCGGTGGCCCCATGTACAAGGAGTGGGCCCAGGCCCAGAATGAGAAGATCAAGGGCATCCTGAACGCCGCCCGTGCCGATCACACCCAGGCCGTCAAGAACCGCATCGATAACGTCCAGCAGATGGGTGGTGTTGTTGATGTCACCAAGGCTCTTTTCGGAGTTTCTAAGGTATGGGAGAAAGAGCGCCACTGTGAATAAGAGAGAATTGGACAGCAGGCTGATGAGAAATGTGTAGGAAACCGCCCAGCTTGAGGCCAAGGCCTACGAGCTCGAGCAGACTACCGCTTTGGCTGCCGAGGCCAAGTCGGTTTTGGATTCGTGGGTACGATACGAGAGTCAGGTCAAGCAGCGTCAACAGAGGGAATTGGCTGAGAGCGTTATCGCCAAGGTAAAGAAGGAGCTTGAGAGTCCCAAGGCCCTCCAGCAGATTCTTCAACAGAGCATCGCTGATGTGGAGAGTAAGTTTCCCTCTTTCTAAGCCCCTCAGTTGTCTAAACTCTCCAATATTAATGGTCATACAGGGATTGTTTCATCAAAGGCTCAATAGACTGCATAATCAAGATACTCCCTAACGCAAACAAGCCTTTCCTTTGTCTCACCAACCTGTGTCTATAGAACACCCTGTGCATTAGTCAAGAGAAACATTCAAAGTTATGCGTGCCAATCTTGTCTTCTTTGATTCATCTGTCTGCTGTTATTACAGAGATATGTAAAGCAGAAGCTGATACGCGATACGCTCCACGTCAATTCCAGTAGAGTTTACTGACCATGGTTACACTATACGCGGACGCATCGATTTTCCATCCCCGTGTCGATAAAACCGTTTCGATTGTGGCCTCGACGTCTGGACTACCAGAGTAACTGCTTTCATTACCACGACACGAGTTTTCCTGGCCAAATGATATTCATCCACCTTTGCCACTCTATTTCGCGAGGAGACCAACTGTCCACTCTTTGAATTTACGATCGCTCTCGGGGACGAAGTTATTACTCTTGTTTAAGAGCTCGAATATTGCCGTGATTGCCTCCGACGGTAGTGAAATATCTTGAACATCTGAAGTAACGGACTCAAGCATTTTATCCGCCGCCTCCTGACTAACTGTTCTATAGAACACCTTTATGGCACCTGTAGGCGATGAAGGTGCCTCGGTTGACGAATACGTGATGTTGGCATTGAAGACCCAGATGTTGAGTAAATCTTGCACTTGGTTGGCATCTTCACGCCTAGCACCATGGCTGGGCTGGGCTCTCATCGGAAGCAGGATGGACTTGGAACACCCGGAGCGAGCCATAGTCGCTAAGAGCATGGCACTGACACACTGCGCTAGGCTTGGGGGAGGCAGTTCGGGGATAGTCTTATTTTGTTGTTGGATGAGGACCTGCCATTTGAATAGTGAAATTGACGATGAATCCTGGTCGTTTTGCACACCTATATTTGTCTTACAGGAAGTGCAGTGTAAGGTGCTCGTCGCTTTGGTCTCATTACCTGGGCTGTTGGTGCCTGCTGAGGCTGCAATCTAAACTCGCCATAATCAGCGATTTGTACGTGAGTCGGGTAGGATTATAATCGGTCAGAATATCAGAGCAGAATTCGAAACAGAACTGGCATTTGATTTTCAAGATATCTATATACATATGTACCTCTGCATAATCCCAAGACTTCCACATCCAAGAAACTCTCAGTGAAAAGCAGAGGCGGTCTTCCAGATACACTGGCAGTCGATCCCATAGTCATGGACATAGGGTCCAACGAACCAGTACATCATTAATCGGAAGTAAGAGTAGTCCGTCTAGGGTATGAGTATCGGTTCCCAGCCCATTGAAAAGCAGATATGCTGGTTCTGGTCACCTTCTATATACCCAGGGAAAATGATACGACATCCCTCCAAACATTATACACAACAAGTATGAAGGGAACTCACCGAACTCGGGACCAAATCTGAATCCGCTAAGAGGAATGATGTCAGGTCGACAAAGCCTACGCTGGGCTGCGCTGTTATGCGCGAGCTCGCCCCATATCCACGACTAGTCAGGTGCTCCTCGTCATTGCCGTGATCATGCCTGTGCGGTTTATGGCAATGCCAGAACTCCATCATCTCCGCCCAGTTCTCACTCGGCAGGTCTTTCCATACCTTGAGAGTGCTAGCGCCGACGACGATTGATTTGCACGCCCTACATACCACGGCCGAGCCTGGGTCGAGGTCTGTGGCGGACCAGGGTACTGACTCCTCTGTCGCGGCGGGCAGGACGCGTCCAATCGCGGGCCCGGCAGCGAGTGGCAGTCGCCACGATATACCGGTACCTCCTCCTAACGCCCTAATAGGTAGTTGTGGAATTGGGGCTACGCTCTCAGGTAGCTGGATGGTCTCGTCGGATCCATCGTGCGCAACCGTTAAGGCCCGGCCATCAGCGGTGACGGTTGCGCGTGTGGCTGCTGAAACCGGCGTTAGGAGAGTACATCCAACGGAGACCTGCCGAATATTGGATAGGAGCTCTGCGTAGATGAGGATGCGCTGTGAAGGCGACATGTTGAATGATCAAGAAAGAAGAAGGCTTCATGACCGCGTCCTCGATAAATAGAGTATGTACCTATCTGTAAGTATTCATTAAGGGATGCCCCGGTTTAACGCATTACCGATACATACATACTGTACAAGTTCCTGCTCAGACCATTTGAGGCGGCAGAATCCGAAGCTGCAAAAACATACCAAACTCTAGTTAAAGTTTGCAAGAGCTGTGACACATAATATCTTAATCTGATTGTTCTTGAATGTGTACCTGTCAACGGTTTTCATTTTGGGTGGTCTCATGGTATTGGTACTTAGGTACCAAATTAATGCTTGTAACGGATCTGAACTGGGTAATGACATGAACATATCGTCTCTTCTCCGCGCTCCAAGCTACGTCATGTTACCAATTGCCCTTTCTCCCCAGTTACAGATTATTTCAACGATACCGTGAACGAAGCTCGTCATGGCTTCAATTCTGTCGTACGTGCCGCTTGTCAACCAATTCATCAATAGCAGTGATGAGCCTCGCTCCATCGACCTCCCACCAGTCGAGGTTCACAATGTGGAGACGGCACCAGAGAAGCGTCCCAGGACCTTAAAGCATCTTCTGAGAGCAAACCACGTTAACCATTCGATCCTCTATCATAACTTGCAGTTCCACAATCATATGCCTCATGTCCTGTCCTCGTCATATCTTCTTGGCGCATCCGACGCACAATTGCACAAGATCTACGAGGTAGAAGGCCAAGAGCTAGAGCCCTGGAAGCCGTCTCCTGCCGAAGTCACTAAGGATGACTGGCGGGCGTTCTTGGGGGACAGTGAATATCAACGTGCTTTCGTCGACTTCTTCGAAGATGCTCTAGTAATGAGACATAACTATGATTGGAAGAAAGTGGTAAATGAGTATATGCTTGGTGGTAAAGAGCCATTGGTGAACTGTCTCGTTGGCGGTCGTATGTCACTCTAGGATTGTGTATTGTCTATTCTACTAACCTCTATAGTTGGACACCCGCTCATTCATCTTGGATATGCCTACGAGATGGACAACAAGGAGATTGCCATGGAAGCCCTGGCCATGACTGCAACACAGTATAATTTCCTCCACAAGTACATCGACGATCCGTCGTACACGAAGCCGTCGTCGTTGAAAACGTCAAACCCGCTAGAGTTGCTCAACAAAATGGCCGACGACAAACGAGTAAGTGAATTATTCAAGGAACCGAAATTCGACAATTTCGGCCCTCTTTTTGAGGAACACGAGGACCTCGTCCTGGAGTACTGGAATGCTTGGTCTCTAGATGATCCGAAGAAACAGTTCCAAGAATCCCAGGAGGCCGCAGTATCCCTCCTCGTGGCTACAATTCCTCCGGGAACACATGCATACAATTTCTTTTCCGTCCACCTACTTACGACGAGCCACGCGGTGCGAATCCTTCTTCCCGTCATCCCGGCGAAATTTCACATAGACTTAGTACGGCAGTGGTGGCTATTGACGATTGCCGTCTACGCCGTCTTCAAGTGTCCCAGGATCGACCCCGACTACATAAAGCCGGGTGATGTGGCTGGGAAGCAATGGAATTATGTGGAAGATAAGGCGCTAAACGGGCCTTACGCGACGGATGCCCATTTTGTCAAAGGTTCGTATGCCTAAATTCGTCTGATAAAGTCTCAGCTGACGGTGCCTAGCTGTACGTGCGATGAAAGAAGCAGCCAAGACCTGGGGTGATGTGCATGAGCACTATCTGGCGGCGGCAGTGCGATTTGTCGATGACTTCCATGGATGGGCATTTTAGTATCCATACAGATTGGACCTTGCTACCGAAAAGTAATTATCCTTTCTATAATGTGCATCTAGGTATATCTGCCTCATTTGGTATGCAATATGAAGCTTGATCATACAGTAGATTGATATAGTTCTGCTTGTGTCTGATGTCAACAAAAGCCAACCACTGTATACCTCCAGCTATGAGAAAGGGCTAAAATAAATTGATGAATCAAATCTTGATATTTTCACTCTTTTGGAGCGATAGTACATCACCAAAGATATATCTGTAGCCACAAAGATTTTGTCAAGTCTTATAATATCTGTAGCAGCAATTGTTAGTCACCTGATAGCGCGTTCTAGTTATAGTGGACGCGCCCTAAAACACGACTGGACACCACTAACAGCCCCCGCTTCATCAGCCAACTACGTCAAGTGCATCCGCCTCGTGAATACTCAGCCATTTGATTGCGCTGTACGAGCCTTGTATATGAAATAAAATAATACTTGAATAATCTGCAATTACACAACCGTATCTTAAACCGAGACCAAAAGACACCTACAGATGCCGTACCAGCATCAAGCGCAATATGCCGCCGCCTGCGAAGCGCCGGAGACGCAACATAGTGCAAACGTCAGACGATGAAGAAGACTCGAAACCGCCCGTCAACGCCCTGACCAAGTATTTTTTCTCGCCCGATGCGAAGGCAAAGCAAGGTGTGAATTCCCGCACCAGCTCGCCGAGCCCGACCCGAAAATCATCCCGCCCAATCTCCAGCCAGCTTCCCAGGGCCCCTCTATCCCTCTCTCTTAGACCAACTTCGAAAGGCGTGAGCAAGAGCACGAGCTCAAGCCCAGAGAAGAGCAGGACCAGACCACAGAACAAGAAAAAATACGATGAGAAGGGAAAGACGTCTGATCTTAAGGCCTTGTTCAACAAACAAGCCGAACGAGCCGCGGCAGGGCCGTCCGTCAAGTTCGATGATATAATCAGCGATCCGATATCCGACGATGAAGAAGTGGGAGAACACAGGGCTTCGACGGTTAGCCGTGTTAGCTTAGCTTCCCGAAAACGCTCCAACGATGTACGTGCTAGTGGCAATACAGCTTCTACAAGTATTGCCTCGAATCGGAAATTCGTGCAGCGCAATGGTTTACACCCGTCACCATCTACCGCAGAAGATGGGCACGCCGATGATGATCGAAGGCCATGGTCCGAAAGATTCGGTCCCATGAATCTAGATGAGCTTGCCGTTCACAAGAAAAAGGCTGCAGATGTCAGACGGTGGCTGGAGGACGTCATGGCAGGCCGGTTGCGACAGCGACTTCTTATTCTGAAGGGGGCAGCTGGGACTGGCAAAACCACCACACTTCGGCTCCTTGCGAAGGAAATGCGATGCGAGATCCTGGAATGGCGAAACCCGACGGTAGCGCCTGGCGGCTCTCAAGGGTTCCAATCCGCCTCCCTTCAATTTGAAGAATTCATGGGAAGAGGAGGCAAGTTCTCTCAGTTGGACATTGGTCTGGAAGATTCAACATCTCAGAATGGCGAAATCGGCGACAGCACACGGAAGATCATGCTCATTGAGGAGTTTCCTAATACTTTTACTCGCTCGTCCACAGCTATGACGTCCTTTCGCAAGTCCGTATTGCAGTTTCTAGCAACGAATACCCCATCGCTTTCTCTCTTCGCAAAGCAGACCTCCAAAGATCCTATCACGCCAGTCGTTATGATTATATCTGAGACACTTTTAACAACCACTTCCGCATCCGCGGATAGCTTCACTGCCCATCGATTGCTAGGTCCGGAAATAACTCGTCACCCTGGAACCTGTATCATTGAGTTCAACGCTATAGCACCAACTCTTCTTGCTGCTGCATTGGAGTTGGTAGTGCAGAAAGAAGCTAGGACAAAAGGTCGTCGGCGTACGCCGGGGCCACTGGTGCTCAAAAAATTAGGCGAGATCGGAGACATCAGGAGTGCTATCTCCGCCCTTCAGTTTCTCTGCTTGAAAGGCGACGCAGAAGCAGATTGGGGGTCTGAAGTTAAGTTCGGTAAACCAAAGCGTTCTATTAAAACCTCCGTCCCCTTAACACGAGGGGAGGTGGAAACACTACAGGCCGTCTCTCAGCGAGAGGCAAGCTTAGGTATATTTCATGCGATTGGAAAAGTTGTGTATAACAAGCGAGAAGAAAGCCCGATGGATCCTGGGTCTCTAGAAGGAAGAGCTGAAGTCCTACCCGATCATCTGGCTTCGTGCTCCAGGCCAAAAAGATCCGAGATCTCTGTTGATAGTCTAATTGATGAAACCGGAACCGATACGCATACCTTCATTTCCGCGCTTCATGAGAACTACGTTCTCTCTTGCGAACCAACAGGCCATTCCGACCCGAATTCGTTTTTGGACTACATGGGTGGGTGTATCGACTATCTATCTGAGAGTGATCTCATGTGTCCCTCCTGGGATGTGTTCTTCGGTGGACGTGGTGCCGGGGCTTCGGGTTTTTTTGGCCGAGATTCGGCCAGTCATGTGCTACGTCAAGAAGAAATAGCATTTCAAGTGGCCACACGCGGTTTACTTTTCTCCCTTCCCAGTCCCGTTAAGAGAATAGTGACTGGGTCTAGGCGGGGCGGTGGTGACGCATTTAAGATGTTTTACCCTACGAGTCTGAAACTATGGCGAGAGAAGGAGGAGTTGGAAAGCCTGGTCGATCACTGGTCTTCTATCTTATTAAAGGGCGACGACTCGGAACATGATGTCACCAACGGCGCATCCGCTTTTCGACGCCCGAAGAATATCGCTAATGGCAACCCGAACTCTCAGCGAAATTTTGGTAGCGCCAAACAGTCAGAACAGACACCGGAACAAACACCGAGTCAGTCCACCGCATTGTTATCCCTGGGTAGTTCTGCTCGTCGCGAAATGCTGCTCGAACGACTCCCGTATATGTCGCATATCGCCCGTCGGCGCAGAAAACCAGGTGCTCCGGTTTGGTTAAAGGATATCGACAAAGTTGTGTCGTTTTCAGGGATCGGATTGGCTGCAGATGAAGATGCCATGGACCTGGATGAGAACTCAGGTGGGGCCGGAGAGCCCTGGGCAACGGATCGACCTACCGAAGAATCATCACCGCGAAAGAAGGCCCTTACAATACGGCATAATAGTCACACTGGGGGCTCTGTGGCTTCTCTGCAAGTACAGAAGCTTGTGCTAAGTGATGACGATATAGAAGATGACTGATTCGTGTTGGTTTGATCAAGACATCCTGTACAATGAGGAATCAGAGTGATAGAGCGGGCGTAATAACATGCACAAGTCTCTTTGTTTAACGGCTGAAAAGGTACTTAATGGGATCGGGGATACAGCGTTTTAATTGTTTGCCCGAGAATTGTATTATATTAGGGATAGTTGTCATATAGAAATACAAGGTCTATGGAAGATCGGAGCTGGTATTTTTCCGCAGTCGAAATCTCTGGATTGGAAACGGAGGGATTGACATTGGCAACGATTATATTAAGAAATGACCTGGAATGTGTAGATACTGACATAAATGTTGTGTTGTGGTAAAGAAACTAAAATATAGAGATACCTATATCTCTCCTCCTCATTTCACAATCAACCAATGTACTTGGGAGTTGCATTCGTTTGACTTTAAACTCCTCTCATCAAAACAAGCATTTCTTAACCTTGACAGACCCATATAGTGTCATCATTTACAACTCAAGAACATAGTGTCCTCTACCCGGTCTATTGCTTAATTGACCGTAAGTTATGTGAATCTGATGCGAAGTTAACTCCGGACTATTGGTCACTCTAGTAAGATGGCTGAAACCTGCCATATTCAAAGTATTTGCAATTGACTGGCTATCTCCAGGAAAATGCACTTTTCGTTCCTTGCAAGTCCTATCACCGAGGAGCGGGCACCATACAGGGAAAGCCCACCGAGGGAATCAACCAATAACCGTTTTAAGTTTGTATAGCCTACATAATAAGGTGGTGGTGGTGGCGGCAGAGTCATGTAAATTTAGCGGCCGGTAAGATAACGGCGGCGTTGGGCGTATCGCTTCACCTGGACGCGGCGGATGCAACTCTATGCAGGCTACGAGATATTCGACAAGGGGTGAGCCCAGACGACACGTATGAGAGCGATGTACGGCTGTGAACTAGAGAAACGCATCTATTTTCTAGTCGATAGAAACAGTATCAAATGGGTCGTTATTTTAGTCTCCGTAATAAGAAGTCTTTGATATCACGATACTCTCAATGGAGTAATTAAGCTCTAGGTTAAAAATCAATGGCTATAGAATATGTAGTTACGCGTGCTCCAGCCACCATATCTTCTTGTGACACATGATAGACTGGTTTTGGTTTCATGTGTTGTTCGTGTTCCATGTAACTGGCCTCCGTCAGCTGCTCCAGCACTTGTGTGAAGAATCCTTGAGTGTGACCTAAGATATAAGATTCTGCCCCTACTCTATCTACTTTGCCCCTTAATTTGAATGTGCAGCTGAGCCCTACGATAAGCTGGAAGTCCCTAGTATTCGAAATTAACCACCTTTGTTAATTTATGATTCTCTTCTTCATGTTTTACGATGTCAAGCATTTAGCTTAATCGAAAAATTTTCTCATAATACTCTTAAAGACGTCTTGATAGAAACACGTTTCTTCAATATGGTCGATCCTGGGATCCTAATGTCTATTGCCGCGCGATGTCTTCTTCCGTTTTTACTCATCACAGCGTATCTCTGGGGATCAACACATGCACAAGCCGATAGTCCGTATCCCACGTGTTACGTTCTCAACGGAGCAGAGGTCAATTACCTTAAAAGATGTAACAACAGAACCACAGGCCACTCTTCGTGTTGTCCGTCCGAGTGGAAATGTTGGTCTAACGGCGTTTGTGAAGGGATGAATGGAAATGTTCTCGACTATGCACGATACGGGTGTACAGATCGCACGTGGAATGATCCGGCCTGCTTGAAGCAATGCACGCAGTGTATGTGTATTACCTCCAGATTATTCGTGATGCCGTTTGGGAGTGAGGATATTAACGAGTCTTAGTCATACCCGATGGAGGAACTGGTATCCGACCATGTGACGGTATTCAAGTGAGCAATCGATACTGTTGTGATGACGGGACTAGTGGAGTTGGATCATTTGCATGCTGCAAAGATGAATCCAACATATTTCTGGTTGGCGATGGGGAACCGAGTCTCATCGCCACAATACCAGCCGATGTAGTCTCTACCATTCAATCGAGCAGCGTATTGACCAACGCACCGTCATTGTCCATTGCTTCCGACACGCAACCTCTCCCGAAACCCTCTCCCACTAATGGATCTACAAGCTCGCAAGTGACAGCCACGAGTCCAACTACTAGCAGTTCTCAGATAGATACTACTACATCGCCATCACCTGCCAATAATCAGAAGCTTACTAAAGCTGGACAAATCGGCATAGGGGTTGGCGTTGCTATTCCTTCTCTTTTGCTTGTGTTTGCTATCGCATATATATGCATCATACGAAAGAGACGAACGGTACAATCCAGCCCCTCTTATTACGAAAAGCTACGCCTGGGTCGCAGATCACGCACGATAGCAGCGATAGAAGTGGATGGGAGAGAGGTTATTCAAGTTCAAAATGGGCTAGTCGAGATGCCGGCCAAGTAAATGGAAGGCCTATTAACTAAACGCCAGAAGGCTTCGAAGCACGGCATAGATTGGATAGTGGTTAGTCGGGGCTTTTTGAGGTCATTGCCTCTGTCCCCCTATTTCCTTAAAGCGCACCAACCAGCGGATAGCGGCGACATGTCACGACAAAATCACGGACAAAGAGACCCTCGTTTAATATTGTAACAAGGGCTAGGAATCTAGGGCGTGGAAGAATGTTTATCTACTAGGGCGTTAAGGAGGAGACCAGACAGTCTAGTTCTTTCTTCCAGCTCTGGCGGCGATCTAGGCTTATATAAACGAAAGCAAAGCTTTCGTTTCGCTTGATCTTGCCCATCTATTTCCGTTATCGTCTGTTTTCGTCAAAGGGTAGTTGAATCAGATTAATTACATGTAGAGGCGCCGACCCGTGGTTTTAAATACGTGCAAGCGAACAATAACACGAGTTGATTAAAAATGGCTTGCTTGCTTCGAAGCATGTAGGACGCCTCCCCGTATCCGCCACCTCTCTTGCCTGTTATACTAACTTCTACTCGATTTCAAGTATACTGTTGGATTCACACTCGCCAGGATCCTTGGGGTAAGGATTTATGATAGAAAAAGGAAAATGATGTATCGCTGTATTACCAAACATCAAATAAACTAAAGCCCAATTACCGAGCGCACACGTCGACCGAACTCCGTCTTGACTGCATTGAATTCGTCTTGTGTCCGTGAGACAGCATCACGGTTTTCAAGTGCCCTTCGTAGTAGATACGCCAGACACTCATTTAGTGGTCCCCAGGTACTACACTTGAGTACCTTTGGCGACTCGCCTTGCGCATTCTTGGCGTTCAGGAGGGAAAAGCTAAGACTGTCCGCCATACCATGGAGCTGTGCGAATTCCAACGGCACGACGGGGAGACCCTCTTCAACTATGTGTTGCTGCAACCTGTGGGCTGCCGTGGCACTGTTCTTATTGTGTGTAGCCAGAATGACACTCACTTGTGGAAATGGCCTGCCGCAGAGCTGCTCTAACCCCCCGAATCCGTCAATATCTTGACGCAGTAGGTCCCTGGCGATGCTATCGTATGCACGGTCGGTCTCTTCTTTCGTATCGTGGATATATGACCGCTTGTCCGTAGACATGTACGCTCCACGCACGAGCTTGGCGCCGATGGACCAGCCCTCTTGAGCTGCCAGCGCAAGATCTTTAGCTAGGCGTTTTCGCGTGTCTTTCAGATAGCATTGGTACGTATGGTATACTAGCGGGGGTTTCTCTGTATTGTATTTGCGCATCAACATAATTGCCGTCCGGGCGATACCGCGCTGGAAGTGCTGCGATTCGGCGTCAATCACGATACGCGCTTTTGTCTGGCGTGCTGCCTGGCAGATCTCATCAAGCGCGTCCATCATCTGTTTCGGTGGGAATTCGCCGGCTGCGAAAGCCTTCGTCGCTGACGCACCTGCGCCAGTCATCCTACAGCCAGACAAAAGGGGGGAGAAGTCAGCGGGGTTCTAATGATATAATTAACTCTTTCTCCCTGTTAGAAGCTAAGAAAACTTACTTGATAGCAATTTGATCACCATCGCCAGTCATATAAACTGTTTGGAGAGTTCCCGCCCTCCACGCCTCAATTTCCACACACTTCTGCTGGGTGGTATCGGCTCGCTGTACAGCGGAGCCTGTGGCTTGTTCCCCTTTGATTTTGTGGTCATACGTGGTTTCTTTGGCATACGTAAGAATTATGCCCGAAATGCCAAATCCGTGCATCTTTTTCATAGTTTCTTTCGCGTCTGCTGCATTTTCACCAACACAGAACTGGTCGTAGAAGGTCCGCTTCACGAGCCAATTCAACAAAGGATTTCTATCAATGTTGAATATAAAATTCCTGTTTGGCTTGCAGAGGAAGGATAGGATGGAAAGTGAGGGTCTGAGGAGGTAGGGTTTGGAGCAAATGCCAGACACAAGTAGCGATCTCAATAGTACCGGTATTGGCAAAACCGACAACGGCGTTGGGTTGAAACTTCCTGTATTGATACCAACCCCACGGCCATTGGTGCTCTCTATGTTTGATGGTGTTGGAAATTGCCCCGAATGGTGAAAACGCTCTGCCCTAGTCCAAGTACGGGGAAGGCGATCATAGTATCGTGATCTCGTGGCTGTTTTCACCGCATCCAACGATAAAATATGGTTGTAGTAAGGACTCCTAACATACCGGCTGCGCAGAAGTCGCTGTGTAGTGTTCGACATGATTGCTCTCTATCTATTTTTATAAGATTCGCTGGATTTGCGTTTGATACAATCATGTAGTCTTCTTGTCCATGTTACTAGCTATTTACAAGTAGGAACCATCGTCATTTAGACTACTCAGAAGAGCACCACATGAACAGATGGTGTAGAGTGTACTGCTCGGATATGATGATAACCAGCAAGTTGCGTTCCGTAACTATAATCTTCGGCTACGCCGCCGGGGCAGCTGATATGAGCACCTGCGAACCTGTATCGCTCAGAATTGGTCAGGGATTGGTTGTATCGGATGCGGTTCCGAGGCGACGCCATCTATGACCCGTGATTAAATCGCATTGGCAGGGGATGCTTGAAGGCTTGCGGGGTAAACCTGATTAGAACCTGGGATATGTCTATTATACTTCCAAACACTATCTAAATACTCCATATACAAGTATTCTGGCCTGTCTGTTGGTAGTAAAAAGCCTGTTCTAGTTGCAATGAATTGTATTGTGAGTTGTATTATAGACCTCGATATGCTAATCTCCGGTCTTCTTATTTTTACTAGTCTACGATAACACCGACATCTCGCCAATGTTTGATAAGCAATTAGGACCAATAACTGCAGAAGAATGCACAGACATGGTGTTACCCCAGAATGTATGTATTTGCCTTGCTAGAGCCCTGTAAAATAACGTGCTAGGTCACGTCAGACCGATGTTTGAAGATGGTTTATTCGACTGTTATAATAGTTGCCCAAGATTGAATAAAAGGGACCATTCTAACCACTGTAACAGAGGATAACTCCTGCTGCCAATAAATCAACACGCCATTCGTAAACATGTATTCACAAAAGGAAAGGTCGGAAGAACTTGCTCCTACTCGATCTGCTTCGGTTCGCATCAGCAGTTTAGAAGATCAGGTCACACACGACGAGGTGTTTGGAGAGATCACCAAGGATGGGCCCAATTACAGGAATGTACGAGCTTTCTCTCCTGCGTTGGTTGTGTTGCGACAACTTACCTGTGTCTAGGTCGGTTGGCTTGGAACAGTGGCCCTGATGATGAAGACGCAAATTGGACTCGGTGTCCTTTCTATCCCATCTGCCTTCGATGTCTTGGGTCTAATTCCGGGACTCATTATCCTCATCAGTATTGCGGCCATCACAACTTGGTCAAATTACATGGTTGGTGTATTCAAGATTCTCCATCCTAGTGTCTACAGCATCGATGACGCCGGTGCGATGATGTTTGGACGTGCTGGGCGTTATTTCTTCGCTACTGCCTTTTGTCTTTGTAAGTCTTGGTATGCTAATGCATCAACAAATCCTATCTCTTTACTGACGACGAATCTCAGACTGGATTTTGGTTGCTGGCTCTGGTATGTTGAGTATATCAATCGCTTTGAACGCCATTTCCACACAGTAAGTATCTCTGAGCCCTTGCTTTTCTTTCTTACTATACTACAATGTGCTTCTATACGACATATGCTCATGTATGCTCCCTAAACACCTTATGAACGAGTTTGTTGCCTAGAATAAGTGATAATTTATAACCCTTAACCTCTTATAGCGGCGCATGCAGTGCTGTCTTTGTCGCAATTTCCGCCATTGTGGGTTTTGCCTTGTCCAGTATACAGACACTTGGTCGCATCAAATGGTTGGCCTGGATCGGGCTTGTCGGTATTCTTACTGCCGGTGAGTTGACGCTTTAGCTTGCTCTCGGGCAGGCAGTCTTAGACAAGAAAATTAATTGTTCACTTTCCAACCGTAGTGTTTACCGTCACGATAGTTGTTGGTGTTCAAGATCGCCCGGCAGCCGCTCCACGAGACCGCTCCTGGGCTTCCGACTACAAGCTTATTGGCCACCCATCGTTTACTGAGGCTATTACGGCTGTCTCCTCGCTTATCTTCGCTTATGCTGGGACAGTGGCCTTCTTTGCTATCGTATCCGAAATGCGCGATCCAAAGCTATATACTCGATCGCTGCTTGTTTGCCAATCTGGAGTGACTATTACCTATGTAACGATTGGCACCGTGATTTACTATTTCTGCGGTTCGTATGTTGCTTCACCGGCTCTTGGCTCTGCTGGGGTCTTAATAAAGCGAATCGCGTACGGAGTTGCCCTGCCTGGGCTGATAGTCACAACCACACTTGTTATCCACGTAAGTACAAAGCCGGCTGTGTCAAGGTCCTAAACTAATCTCTGTTATCAGTTGCCTGCAAAATACATTTTTATCCGCATCTTAGGTGGTAGTAGGCATCTAGTAGGAAACACCCCTACTCATTGGATCTCATGGTTAAGCTGCACTGGTGGTATCACGATCTTCGCGTACGTGGTAGCGAGTGCCATTCCGGTTTTTGGCGGATTGGTGTCACTTAACGGTGCCCTTCTAGGCACCTTTATGTCGTTTCAGCCGATGGGTTGTATGTGGCTGTTTGATAACTGGAATAAAAAGGATAGAACCTTGCGTTGGTATTGGATGGTTTTCTTCAGTGTCTTTGTTATTGTATCGGGGACATTCCTTACGATTGGTGGCACATACGGATCCATCGTTGGTATTATAGATTCTTACCGCGAGTCTGGTGGCTCACGTGTATGGTCATGCGCAGACAACTCAAATTCTCTATAGTTATCACGGCACGTATATAATCAATTACAGACGGCCAAGTGCTTGACTATGTTCTATTTTATTTTACTCTATTTTTGCTATATCGGCCACATTATACTCAAACGCATCATCTATAATAAAGCTCTTCAGGCAACAGAAGCATAAACACCACCTTAAGAGACCTATCGCTCGTTCATTGACAATCTTCTTCTAGACTCGTACATATTACGCCTAATCAACACCGAGCCTCCCCAAAGACGTGAAGAGTCGCCGTACCGCACTTCTCATCAACTTTCAGGATGACACTAGATCACTTTATGCTATACCAATGCCTTTGAAAGTTGATTGACATTTGTGTAGTGGTCGGACATTTACATCCCACGATTAAACATCACCATGCCTCTTGCACAATCTTTGCTGTGGAACTCGCTCTCCAATTTATCCGTGCTGATCTTCTGCTGCTGCGGGAACACAGCTAAGGCAAACGGTAAGGCAACAAAACTCATACCCAAAATTAATCCCAAATTGATCGGCAGGGTCAAGTGCGAATTCCTTCTCAACCACCTAGTCTTTTGTAATCTGAGGAGGACTAACGGCGGAACCAACATAATGGGGCTGCTATTGAACACGCGACTAAGCGCGGTTTCACTAACCGCTAAGACTGCTGCTTTTTTGCTTTTGCCAAGACTGAGTCTATTATTCTCCGTCTCCAGGCTCAGTTGATCTTGCTTCGGCGAGATGATATACACATCAATGCCCGTACGAATCTCTTCGCGTCGAGTCAAATAGACGTTAAGTGCACTAGCCGAAGCTACAGCCGCGAAAGGAACAAGCCGGCGAAGAACGAGCTTTGTTGAAGCGGAAACCGACTTCAAGCGTGGCACTGCGCAATCCAGGCCTATCGCTAACGAACAAGATACGCCAACGGCGAGAAAGTATGACTGCGCAATTCTATACAAGGAGAGCTGAGACGACCTGTTGGCGTTGGAGTAGTTCACTGCTACATTGACTGATTGGTTCACGATCTGCCAAAAGATTATTCCTGTTGTCTAGAAGATCTAGTATGTTAGCTGCTTGCTTTCGTCAATACAAGACAGGTTCTGAAAGCGGTGCTCTGAGGGTCAGCGCATACCTTCAGGCCGGGTGTAAGCATACCTGCTGTAACAGCAAAGTTGACCAAAACGGCACAGGACACACGCCATGGTAGAAAAATACGCTCGCCGGTATCAGGATGTAAAGTCGAGTCGATTACTTTCTTCGCGTACCATAGCTCGGGGGTCATCTTCCTGATCTCACCCTGCTTATAAGCTGTCACTAGCGTTTTTGCTTGGTCTAAGCCATCATTTCCAACTAATAGTGTCCTAGATGATCACGAATCAGCCCAAGAAGCAATCACGGAGGACGGGCTTTGGGTAATGCACTGGGTACACAAGGTTCAGAAAACACCAGCTTAGAGCTACAGTACTCGCCTTGGGTCAGTGATGTCAGCCATATGTCTCACGCGACCCCAATAGGTTCCGAGGTTATACTGCGAGGCAGGGAGGTCGATTCTTCCAGGCAGAGAGGACGACATACTGTCTCATTAGGGCGGAGTTGCAATCGTCTCAACGGTCGCTTGCTAGGGTCCTGATGGCATGGCTTCCTGGTACGATATTTACTGTTGGGTTAATATATTATACTGTTCGTCATGTATATAATAGATGCAGATAGGTTGAGTGCCTAAATTGGCTCGGTTCTTACTTTAGTAGTGTGCTAGTCCAGTGGTATAGTTCTGGTCCGTAACATCGATAACACATTTATCGGTTGCAAGGCCGTCAAGAACCATGTTTCTCTCCCCACTAAGATTTTGACAGCTAATTGGTTATCGCCAATCTAGGTTAGATACTGCAATGGAACGAATTAAATATTGGTGTTGTAGAAGTAATGTGGGCGATTGA
The DNA here is from genome assembly GCA_019843955.1 of Xylaria sp. 218_066. NCBI lineage: Eukaryota > Fungi > Ascomycota > Sordariomycetes > Xylariales > Xylariaceae > Xylaria > Xylaria sp. 218_066. Next base: position 28,402 of record JADKYC010000017.1, read on the forward strand.
CAAATCCTCATATACACTTATCCTCATACCTGCCTACGTCTTGGAAACCCGGTGACTTTGTGCAATATCGTGGACTAGTTCTTGTAAACAGAGACCTATCACCTAAGCAGGGATTACCTTGGCATACCTTTCTGAGCCTATGATTAAAATAAATTCCCTGCACGTCATGGTTCTATCCTGCGGATTCGATCCAAGATAACTCCTAGACTATAGTATACGCATACATATAGTAATCGGATATAGTTCCGATTCTTAGCTGTTCTTTCGGATCAGTTATCTCTTAGATGCCTTTTCTTGATATGAACGGAAGGACACCCGAAAAGACTAGTCCATATAGTTGAACGCCTACCGGCAATTCCATTAATTCACCGACCGATCATCAACAAGCAAACCCACGGGGTAATGCATGGCATCTACCAGTTATACCTAGACTAATATTTACCATTGACAAGATGATGCATATGTGGGCGAAACTTGACATTTTCTTCCGAAAGAGCTGCTTGGCGCGTCTGCTATATATGAACTTAGTCTTCCCACTATGTAGCCTTGGTCAGCAGCATAGGGGAGTTCGAGCATCTACTGAACTCCGTTCATTTCCATGCCGCTGAGCTTATATTAGGAAGAGATGAACCAAATGCTCACTCGCTTTGAATCGATGCGAACATCGCAACATTCAGAAGTCGTCCGTACTACCAAGTGTCACATAGTCTCTAACTCTCTTTTTCTCTTACTATCCCTCTGCACCCCGTGATAATATAAGACCTCGTCCTACCAACTCGCATCGCCGCTATTGACTTGAAAACGGTGATCACGTCCGATTGCGCCCAAAAGAGTAGTAGTTTTGATTGCAAAATCGTAGTGATAAACAATGCGTATCTTATCATATATTACAAGCGTAAAGCAATTCCACCGAGGCACCCCGCCTTTGATAAGAGAGCGTTACCAATCAAAGTGATTTAGCTCAGCAAGGTTTATAATTAGCTTATCTCCCTAATCTCGCCCTCCTTACAGTCCTTTTTAAATGTATGGTTAGGTTTCCTCCTTTCGTTGATTCATAATGCAAAAGTATGCGGCCGTATAACGTAGTGCCCGACTTTCCTTTTTACTCTCTTGCTTTTAGGGGCCCCTGTCCCCAACTTGACCCCACGAAACCCTGTAATGATCCCGGCCCGACCCACCCCCACATTTCCCCGCACTCAGTACATTATACAAGTAACCTCTAATTAGGAGTTAGTTAACCACCATCGTTTCTACCTAGTCATTATAATATACTTACATAGGCCACAAGCCAATTGGCCAAGGCGTCACCGATTCTCTTTTCTGGTTCTGTACTTGCATCCTACACAAGAACACGGCTCGTTATGTCACTCAAAGAAAACAATGATCGCCTTGATCAGAGCCCAGGCGAGGCTGCTCCAAACCTATCTTCCAAGTCCTCACACTCAACCAGGAGGGCAGTGAAAAGGTCATCCAATGCGTGAGTGATTGTAATCGATGAGGATTTTAGAGAAAGCTGCAGTGCAATAGTGAGCTCATCGATGACTTCTGGAGCAGTTGCGAAAGATGTCGTCGACAGAAGGTTAGGTGTTCAGGATCCCGTCCGTGCGATGCCTGTCGCAAGCGCAAAATGACGTGCACATTCAACTTGGAAGACCAGAAAATCATGGTTACTAGAAGGTATGTTGAATATTCTCTCGCTTAGACTTAGGGCCGTACTAACTGAAAGCTGCATTTTCAACTTAGATACATCGAACAGTTGCAGCGAGGCAGAGCAGCAGTCTCTGAAAACCCCCAAGAAGAAGCCGGACCGAGCCCAGGCGTACTTGCTAACCGGGATGGCAATGAAATTTGTCATAGTCACGGTGATCAACTATCAACCTCAATCGGAGGAGCCGTGCTCTCTTCAACCCAACGTTCTGATTGCCACGATGGTGTTAGCCCCTTTCCAGCTGATATAGTTGACGACGGGCAAGAAGAGCCATACACGCCGAACTCAGATTCTGATAGTCAAAGTTTAACGAATCCGTTGTCCACGGGCCGTTCGGCATTCTCAACGGCCGGGAACGGCTTCACATTCTACCTGGGTACTTCTTCGAACTGGTCTTTTACGAGGCGCATCCTTAGCATGACCCATGAACGACTTTTCCATATTCCTCTCCCAACAGACGACTTGAGTTTTGATTGCATGATTTATGAACTTGACTGGGGTGGAAGCATAGCCATGTCCTCCGGACCAGCATCGCCTGTTCTGCCATCACTTGACTATTGCATATATCTGATCAATGCTGTCAAATTCCATTGTTGCCAAGTCTTTCATCTCTTGGATGAGGAATCGTTCATGTCATCCCTATATGCGTTTTACGACAACCCATCACAACAACCACGGCAATCAGAGGAATTGTGGTATGTCCACTTCCTCCTCATCCTGGCCTTTGGTAAAGCCTTTACCACTAAAAAGTCTCAAGGGAAGCGCCCACCCGGCGAGGCTTACTTTTCAAAGGCACTCCATTTATTGCCAAACATGATCATGCTCTGGTCAAGACCTATTGAAGCAACCGAAGTTTTGTGTTGTGTTGCACTTTACTTGCATTGTATTGATGCTAGAATCGTGGCACATAACTATGTAAGATCGATCTCATTTTTCATCGTCCTATTTCTAGGGCTCCACAAGCTCACAAGTTGCCTGCTGGATAGATTGGTCAAGCGCTGCGGTTGGCGATGGGCTGTGGTCTACATACTGATATGGGGACCGAGCGATTTAGCGAGGGGTTGGTGGAAAGGTCGCGCCGAGCGTGGTGGACCGTCTACATATTGGATCGTGAAATGACCTCGCTCATGGGTTTGCCACAATCGCATCACGACCATGGTGTGTGTCCTCAGTTACCGAGATTCCAAGGCTCTCTCCAGCGTACCGCAGCGCTGAGCATTCGAATCAAACTATCACGTATTATGGCGAAAATTAACGACAGTAGGTATCGAAAGATCTCGTTTTACCTACCAAGCTTTGTAAACTGACATTTCCACCTTCTTCTATTCGCAGCTGTCTATGGTGCCGATGACCAGAAAGACCGCAAGTTTTTACACAGCACCAAAGCGGCCCTTTCTGACATAGCGGGGGTGGCAGACGAGCTTCGTCACTCATTTCCCATGGAGCGAGAGAAGGCGGGCCATGGACTATCCAGAATTTCAGCTCATCTTCACCTTTTATATCATCAGGTACGTTATCTTAAAGTTTACGCTATTACTGAGGTGGGTTTATTGAGAGACTGACAGCGGTTGCTGCAGTGTATAATACTGGCCACGAGGCCTCTTCTGTATTTTTTTCTGCAGATACGGTTAACCTCCGCAAACGAGTGCTTGAGAAGAATGAATTCTTCAGAGACAGTCCGTAATTTGATATTGATGTGTCTTGATTCATCCCTGCAAAGCATAACAATACTAAGATTGTTGCAAGCCCAAGGCTTGTTAGGTACGTCCGTAACATTTTTCATGATTTGCGATTTGAATATTATTTTTTCTTCAATTACTAGTCATTTTAAGCTAACAAAAGAATTCTTCTCCATTGTAGAGATTTTCTTACCGTTTGACCTCGATTCTTTATTCGTATCTACGGTCAGCGCCATGGTGGCTTTTGTGCTTGATGTTCGCTTGAACGAAAACATCCCTGTGTGGCTGCAAAAATCATACTCTATATTCGAAGAATTTATCACCTTCGGTAATCGGGTAGCACTCTTCCGCAGATCTGAGCTTCTTCAGTTACACGAATTACTGAATAGCCTTTCCTCGGACGAGAATCTAGTTGTCACCAGCCCTAACAACGGAAGCGCCTTGGACAATATTGATGATAGGGTTGCGTCGATTGATGATACTCATAACAATACAACACTATCCTCGATGCTTTTGCCTCCCTTTTCTGCCGCCGTCGATCCCGGTGGAAGTGATATTTCCTTCGACAATCTGATGACAACTGCCGAAATGACAGAAATAGCGAATTCGATTGATAATCTCGATACGGAATGGGTGTCACAAACAATTTTGGGTCAGTGCAACGGTGCAGGTTACTGATTCCAAATAGATAACGGTCTGATAGCTAGCACCATTACAACAAGGGCAATGGCTGTCTTGGTCATAGTTTCGCAGTTGCTGGTGACGGGGGGATGTCTCTAAACTCTTCCGAGTTGCCAATACGCCAGCTTACATCAGCGCCCCAATTTCCACCCTCACTACGGCTCTTCCATCTCCACCGTACGACCGACTGCTTACCATCCCTCGTTTCGAGGAGTGCTCTAACCCAGTTGCCGACTATTGGAAACATCTTGAAGCCGTGCCCTGAATCCCCCGACAGTAGAACAACCGAATTTGCCGTATTCGGTATAAAGTCGACAATGTAATCTGAGTCAACGGTGTCCGCAAACCAACAGAGCGACTTATTAATGAGAGGTCGATTTGCAAGAGCGGGAAGGGTATGCGCAAGGAGCTTCCGGATTCGTTGCTCGTCGCGGGCCGGCATACACTGGCTTTCTTCCAGGGTTTTAGGAGGATGAGAAACACCGGACGGATCCGTATTGATAAATCCGCCTCCCATAGGACATAGTTTCAGCAGGTTCGTCCCGTACTCGGGCTCAAAAAGGAAGCCTAGATCACGGGCATAAGTAACGGGGATTCCACGAAGCACGGAGGCCTCCTTGTCTGTCAACTGTACGTGCGCGACAGACCACGACTTGGCGACGACCTGGGCTCCGAGTTCTGGTACTAAACTCGCAGCCGCAGCACCTACCGCTACGATAACTAACTTGGCGCTGTATATAGTACCGTTGTAGGTTCGCACGCCAGTTGCCCTCCTGCTCTGCTGCTGGCCCTGATAGAGGATCTCGACAACGTTGCCAGCTTCACCCAGGAGGAACCGAACACCTAGCGCAACGCAGGCCTCATGAACAGCTTTAAGCGCATTGGTCGAGTGCGCGTATCCATCATAGCGGTTGAAGTACCCTTTCCAACCGGGTAGGGGTCCATCCTGGAATTGCCAGACCTCTCTTAAGATGTCATCTCGATTGTTAATAGGAACGAGGTATTCGTTGACCTCAGGATGCCTCTCCGCCGATGCCCGAAACGAGCTCAGTGTTTTGAAAGCCTTCTCAGGCGCTGCCTCAGACACGCAGTGAAGGAATCCGGTCTGGTGGTAATGAGGTGCAAAGAGCGGCGTCTTCCAAGCCTTCAATGCTTCCTACATGGTAGTAGTTAGCATACGATCTACCGTAACGATCAGGATAGCGAATGAGTGCCAAACGTACGATCGCTAGATTTGTGTAAAAGTCGTCATCATACTCTACTCGCAAAATCTTGTTTACGTCGTTGGCCGCCGAAAAGCCACTAGGGACTGTTGCGCCCTTGTCTAGAACTAAGATGTTGTGATAGCCAGCTTGAACCAAGCGGAGGGCCGTGGATAGACCGAAGGCACCTGCGCCAACGATTGCTATGGGGTCGGATTTGGAAACGGAACTCATAGTAGATTACGACAATGCACGGCGTACGCACGGCAATTTGACCTCAAGATCCTAAGACCATATAGCAACAAATATACGTACGGAAATATCTACGTCGAGTCCACAATCGCACCATTCCTCAACATCGCGACAGAACTAATCGGCGAGTCTTCCTATGCCGACGTCAAGCTACGCACGTCAACTCGTCCTGCCGGAGCTCCAATATGATTTGGAGTCGTGCGGGGGTATTTACTGTAGTTAGGTGAGGGGACGAAGACGATCTCGGATGGAATTCCGACTGTGGAGCATGATATCTAAGCTGCCGATCATATCTCGGATGGCAAGCCGTAGCGTCAACCCCCCTGTGACTCTATTTTGCTCGAAGATCGCCAACGCGGCAACGAACTCCGCCTGCCGAGCGCGTCGGACGATGAGGCCAAGAACGACTTGACAGGTGATACGAATCATGCGTTTTGTAGTATAAACTCGTTTTATCTATCTTGCTTATTATATCTTACCGAGGGAGCCTTTTAGAGATATCACCATGTTAGTGGTCGGGTTTGAATTGGATATGCTTTAACTACTTGTATATGATACTATAGAATTGTTGCTAGATAACCAATCATAAACGGCTAGACCGACGTGCTTACATAAAAATCCCTCTTCTTCCCACGTCTCTCCACCGACTCTGATATCTTCATAGATCGGGCGTTGAGTTACTGGGGTAGCTCCATCGCTCCAGAGGGGCGAATTCCTCCTTAATAGTCCTCGGACTCGTGAATCTCCTCAAGATATCAGAGCTCCCAGCCTTATCGTTAGTTCCGCTGGAGCGCGCTCCGCCAAACGACTGTTGGCCAATCAATGCTGCCGTGGTCTTGCAGTTGATGTAGAAATTCCCAGCCGAGTAGCGGAGCGCGTCCTCGGCCTCGCGGATGGCGCTGCGGTCCACGGCAAACACGGCGCCCGTCAGAGCGAGTCCGCCCCCCGTCTGGTCGATCTTCTGCAGCAGAGAGCTCCACTCCTCGTCTGGGTACACGTAGACACTGAGGACTGGCCCGAAGATCTCCGTGTTGAAGAGGTCGTGGTCTGGTGACTCGACTTGGTATAGCGTCGGCTGCACGTAATACCCTGTGGAATCATCGTATGTGCCCCCAGCTAGCAACTTGACAGTCGGGTCCGCGTTGCTCTTATCGATGATAGACTTGATCTTCTGGAAGGAGTGGCCGTGAATCACGGGACCCATGAAGGCATCCAGGTCCTTATCCGGGCTTCCAATGGTGATCTTGCCGATATTGCTCTTGAGGAGGGTCAAGAACTCGTCGGCGCGGGACTGCGAGATATAGGCGCGCGATGTGGCGGAGCACTTCTGACCCTGGTACTCGTAAGCGCCCCGAAGCGTGTGGTTGACGGCACTGGGGATATTGGCAGAGGGGTGGATCAGGTGGAAGTTCTTGCCACTGGTCTCGCCGACGACGCGCGGGAAATCGCGGTACCGCTTGGCCCCGATGCCCTCGCCTATCTTTGCGTAGATGGATCGGAAGACGTCCGACGAGCCGATGAAGTTGATGCCTGCGAACTCACGGTGCGCCAGCACCGCCTCCGTGACTTCGACCGCGTCGCCGGGCACAAATTGTATCACGTCGGCAGGTAAGCCCGCTTCTAGGAGGATCTTGTAGACAAGCGTGCTGGCGTATATGTTGTACTGCGAGGGCTTCCACAGCACCACGTTCCCCATTAGCGCGGGCCCGGAAACAAGACTGCCGCCCAGTGCCGTGAAGTTGAATGGAGAAACGGCATATACGAAGCCTTCGAGGGGACGGTACTCTACTCGGCTGTGCGCTCGGTCTCCATGTTAACATGTATTCGTCGGTATACCTTGATGGTTGCTGGCAAGGTCATTAATTCCAAAGAAAAGACTCAACTTACGTCCACATTCCGTCGCTACCGCGAGTTGGCTGTCTTCCTAACAATTCGGCTGCATAGTTACAGTTCAACCTAAAGAAGTCTGCTAACTCAGCAGCAGCATCGATCTCGGCCTGCCAGATGTTCTTGCCCTGGCCTAGCATCGTCGCGGCGATCAGGTCATTGCGGTAGCGTCCAGTGACGAGCGCGGCAGCCCGCTGGAAAATGGCCACTCTATCTACGAAGGGGGTGTTTTCCCACTTCTTCTTTGCCTTGAGTGCCGACTCGATGGCTATCGCTACTTGGTCCTTAGTTGCGAGCGGGTAATGTGTGAAAACTGTCTGATGCTCGGCAGGCAGAACCTGGGGCTCTAGATTTGAGGCAGCCTGCACTTTGCCGTTGAAGTATATGTCGCTCTGTAAAGGTAAATTCGAGCGGAGTCGTTTCAATGCCGCTTCCACTCCTATGCGTTCTGGCGAACCTTTTTCGTATGTGGGCTATTAGTTTCTTAGAATTAGCACTCTTCTCTTTCGCTGTCTCGGGCCGTCCACTGTCGGTTCAACTCACGTTAGGTTCATTGCGCTCTGCAGGGAGTCTGAAAGGAACCGTCATCATTGTCCTCCGAGGCAATGCTAAACACGAGCTGATACTTGATGATTGTCGAATTTTACCGTGTCTCAAAGACGTCTGTGTGAACTGTATAGCTCTGCTAGCCATGGCAAATAGCACGATGTTGACTGCGATATGCGTATATGTAGAAACAGCTGGAGAGGTTCTTTCAATAACCTCTGAAGTGAATTCTTATTCTCCCAGTCAGGATTCGGGGGAACTGTTCGATCTCATTGGTTTCACGCCGATATAGGTCTGACGGTAGCTCACTCAAGCTTGGTGAAGCTTGACTATCAAGAACCCACAGTCTCCACTGGCTCACTCAATCGGTTCCATACTGCACTCGGAAGCCTTTCCGATGTTTGCCTTCGAGTTCCAAAACTTTGCCAGAACGTAACGCAACCCAGCTTGCTCATGGTCCTATATCCGATATTGCCCCGAATAGTTTGTAATTGATCAGAGAGGCCCTTAGCGGGTAGATAGCATGTCAACGGCCATGCTGCACCAATCCACATACACACTAATGTTGTTGTGTTATGAAGATGGGGCGGAGAAGATGACCGCCTTGATCTGATCCGACAAACAACTGACGCTATTCAAATTTAAATAATCAAAGTCTAAGCTTATCATGAATGAGGATGGTTTACATAACCGAGACCCATTAAATACAGCTTCTCCGATGCTAGGTAACGAAATGATCTAATAGTGTATCAATTTGCTTGTAAAACCCTATTGCAGAATAAGCATTGCGAATATTGCCTTTAGCACGTGTGCACACTTCCCATGGCAACCATGACGGAGCCGCCTTCACATAAGATGCGAACACTTCATCGGCTGATTGGAGATGTAACGGCAGCGGTGATTTCAGCAACACTCGCTTCTCCTGCTATCGTCTTGATTGATAGGTATGTTTCCTAGATATGATATAGTTCGAGCACTCACTGGCTACGACAGGGCCGTGGTAGAGAAGACGACGTCGGGAGTCTCTATTTTTCGTTCTCTTTGGTCACAAACTGTCCATGCCGCTCGTTGGCCAAAGAGTTTCTTCTTAGGTCGGCCGTTCGCTATAATTTGGACGCTATATGCGGCAACATATACAGTCGCAAGCTGTTCAGACACATTAGCTAGGACATACTACGCAGCTGCTGTTGGTACCGCCACGTTCCTCGCCACGACAGCAGTCAATGTTCCACTAGGTATCCGGAAGGACGTCCGCTTCGCGCAGATATTCAGTCATCGCCCCGTTGCTGATACGATAAGTCATGAAGCCAGTCGCGCACTGGGAACAGCGAGTCCGAAAGTACCATTGGCAAATTTGCCTACTTCATTTGTGCCTGCGCCGTCTCTACGACGTATGCCACGAGCCGTAGCTGGCGTCTTTCTGGCCCGCGATGTCATAACCCTGTTTGGCTCTTTCACGTTGGCGCCGAGGGCGGCAACCTACATTCCCGATTCTCTTATTTGGAACCCACACGCGAGAGCAGCTATCTCACAACTCACGGTGCCAGTGTTGACGCAATTGGTAGCTACGCCAGTCCATCTTCTGGGACTGGACTTATATCAAAGACAGCGGGGGGACGTCACATTTTCAAATAGAATAGCCCATATTAGCTCAGGGCTTGGGGGCGCAACATTAGCACGGTGCCTTCGAGTACTACCCGCCTTTGGATTTGGCGTGTTAACGAATCAGGAATTGAGGTTGATGTTGCATACCACGGCAACTCAGTTATAACTTTCAAAGACTTCAAGCAAGCTAAATAATGGGATAAGAGCGAGCAAGAACTCATAGAAATAGAATCAAGAATACAGATAGGTCTTCTATGTGTGTATTTATTCTCATTATGTTTATGATCTGCAGTTTGAACCTAAAGCCCAAAGCTCAAATCCTATGACGTGAACAATGCAATAGATTCCCAAAGAGATGCAAAGTGTATAAAACTAAACGCTCTCCACCCATCCTGGACCTCTATTACATACTTCAACATAGTAGTAAACTCTATCTAACCATACGATCCTTCTCAAGTCTAAAGGGGGGCTATAGGGGATATACAGGACGAAAGCGAGCATCTTAAGGAAATTCCTAAGCCTCGTATCTGTAATAGTGTTTAATTCTATGCTGTCAAATATCGGCAAGAGCCATGCCGATAGACTCTACCTGGCGCTCAAGAAAAGCTTGAGTCACACGAAAGCCTGACTACCTCCGTCGTAAAGTCTAAAAAAGTGGAATTATATCTTGCTGCCTGTCCGTATCTGTCAGCAGATGGGTGCCCGGAGTGAATAGATAAACATGTCTGCAGTCAGAATCGTAGGTAGGGCTCAATAGAGTGGCCAATTGATTCCTGAACCTCCCAAATCCAAGGGGGTTCCAGCCACTTATATATATACACAGAATCTACTAGTTCTACACCCTAGGGTAGATTGTGAACTAGTTCCCTGACAGAACCTATTGTCTCAATTCAGTAGACATGATTCCGTGGTTAAAATAGTTAATGGTGTATCTTAAGACGTAGGCAAACTGCATGAAGATGAACTTATTTATTTGTTTGAACTACCTAAAGCAGGGTCCAATTAACCGGGCATGGGGGCATTGGGGTATGAGGACAAGGTAACGTCAAGGTTGGTTTTTGGCCCAGCTATTCGTCGAGACGCGCCGGTGCTTGGATGACGTGCTGAGGAGGCACTGTGTCAATTGGCACAGGCGTTGCTTCTTCATATGCCTCATTAGCGTCAACCTCCTGGTCCAGACTGTTCACAAGTTGCCATTCTTCATATGCCCGTGTCTCATTAGTCTCTGACGCTTGTGGGTATTTAACGTCTAAGGGCCAGGCTGGCCACTGGATCCTGGGGAGAGTTTGGCATCCAAATTTTGGATACCACTGATACGACGATGCCGTCTTCGTTTAAAACGATTGGGCAATCCGCAGATGCAGAATCCGGGCGCGGTTCCGGAGGACTAAGGGCTATGTTTCGACGCCAATCAGTGGTTCTCGGCAGTATGCTCTGCATCGTGGCCCGAGGACCACTTCCGGATACTCCCTTTGGCTTTCGCCCGCCGTCAATGGCAACAATTTGGCTTGCCGTGCCGCACTGGCTCATCTCTAGCTCGTAGTTGAAGCTCTTGTACCGACTAGTGTCCTCGCTGGAAAGTTTGTGTAGCCTTTTGACCCTTGATCATACATACTAGTTAGTGAGATGCCGGTAGAACTAAGCTGGGGGCTTACTCGTCAAGAAACGCGCAGTAGTCTACTGCATAGGATCCGCCGCAGATCCCGCAGTTGCGACATAATGATGGTTGGCCGTTCTTTACGCCGCCCCTGCGGCATAGGGCTGGGTCGTGGGTACGTTCGCACCGTATGCACCATATGTTTGACCGGACTGGCCAGAGACGTTTAGCTTCCCGACAGCCCAGCTTAATCTACCCCATTTTTGAATTGGCATCCTTGACAACAACATGAACAGCCTATCGTGAATTACCTGATAATCAACTGGTCTGGTACACTATTGTCGCCATATACCTGGCATTAGAACTTTCAGGGTCTCTATAAACTCTATTGTTTCGCTAAGAGATTTATCTGTCTACGTGGGCTAGATCTTAGCAAGATAGGTACATGTCTTTTGTTCGAGATAATCGTAACAAGAAGGAACAGTGCAGAGCGTCAGCTCCGCTATACAGCCGTTAGGAAACAGACATCAAAGTTGTACTATCATGAGGATCGTTAATACATGCTTTGATATCGAAGATGCAAGATTGATAACTAAACTTAGAATGAAGAATTAAAGGGATAAAGAGCGAGGAAACCAAAGTAGATTCAGGTAATCGCAAAAGTAATCTAGCTCAGATCCGTGAGCCCCTATAACCTGCCTATAATTTACCATTATAGCTGCCTACACTGGGAACTGTGCCACCGGCCAGAGTGGGTGTGTGTATGTATATGAGTATAGATGACAGGGAAATCCTAGGATACGTAGCCAATAGGTTTTAGACGTTAACAAGCATAACAGGAAGATCAATGGAAATCTAGTTGCGTCTTGTCTACAAACTAATTGGGGATCAATAACCTACGACAAATCCAGAAACACCATTACCAGCTCTAGATATTTCAAACCCGAAGCATCCAATCCTCTGCGATATAAGAGAGAAAGAACCAATTCATGGGCCCAGTTTGTCAGTGGTTGGTAGAAGCGACAAGGATCAAGAGAGCCCTCCATTGAATGAAGATCAAGTCCTCGTGAAACCTCACCGAGCACTATCATCTTCTCCTAAACCTGCCCATTTCTCAATACTATTCCACAAAATAGGATTTTTCGTGTTTCAGAACCGTATGAAAAGAAACATTTGTAATAGACATAGTGAAGCGGCGCGGGTGGTTCACGAAGGGATTAGCCACTACACCTACCACAGCTATGCACTTCTTCGACTCGTTCGTTTCTTTCCTCTTTTTTTGCAGTTGATATACTTCTGTTCCATTTGATCAAGTGATTCCCCATTGAATTCAACAATAGTCACCAGCGTTAGATGTGTATAAGTCAGTATTACTCCTAGGCTAGTGTCCCAATGGTAGGTAAGTCACCCAGGCAATCTAAACATCAAACAAGTACCGAAATTCTATACCATTAGAAAAGAAACATTAGTCTATGAATGGCATAATCACCGTCCACAACCTCCGCTTTAAAAAGTCACTCATTCCAGAGCTTGAGATCTCTTCACAACTCTCAGTGAGGATAGGACTGATCATAACAATATATGGGGACTCTGCTTCAAGGTTAATATCGTAAAAATACCGATTTCATAGAGCAGAAACATAATTCGCGACAAATATGCTACTAGCAGTTATGTCGCTGATGACCTCTAGCCATAGCTTAGTTTGTGAGGACGGTTTTGTCGCCAAGGGTATGGCTAACACCCCTAGGATTGAATATACTTGAGATCTAAGAAGTTCTCAAGATACAAATAAATAGTATAAAAAAGTCATCCCCCATATTGATGTGTAGCCTTTTTACCCTATTAACAACTTCGAAGATTTATGTGTAGCGCTTACAGGGAGGTGATGCGATACCCCAATTTGTGACCTATGCCAAGCAAGTAACGCGGGAAACACGGCAACATCTTCCGAAAAAGAGGCAGATAGCATATAAAGTTGAACAATCTCTACCCAGCCTATACCTCTATCTACATACCCCAACACAGTAGTAAACTCAATCTGGTTCTACAATCTTTCTTAAGTTTGGAGGGAGGCCATAGTGGATTCAAGGGACATCTGATGAGAGTGAGCAATCGCCTTAGCAACTCCCTTACATGATGCCACTCTCACTGGACGATGCCGAGTTCCGCCTTGTGCTGCGATGCACCAACCATTGTTCCCTTTTTTCTACTCGGTTCCGTCGGGGTTATACCTCTCATCTCACGCGACAAGGATCAAGAAAACCAAAACAAAGCGGCAGTGTGAGATGCTTCTTTGTGGCTGCCCCGAGCTACTCTAATCTCCGGCTTCTTTATCAAAAACCTCCCACGACCTTCTCTCGAGGAAAGACGAGCTCTTAAGACGGAAACACAAGCAGAAGAAAGAAGATTATCAGGAGAAAAAATGTGTCAACAGCACGACTTCTTTTACATGTGTGGCTGTCGAGTCGTCGACCCCGAAACCGGAAAAGACAAGTTCGAGATCGAGACGTGCAAGAGGGCCAAGCGCTGCGGGCGGTACTGCGAGAGGATTACGATGGCACTCCCTCGTTGGATGAAGGACACGTATTGCGACGACCCGGACTGTCCTGCTTATGAGAACGACCCGGACTCTCCTGTTAATGAGGACAACCCGGACCCTCCTGCTAATGAGTCCTCTTGAGCTGGGCCGTTGAGCTATCGCGGTGTGATCTAAGTTTCGATGTCGATGGTTGCGGATCGTAAGCTAACGGCCTCAATAGCCCGGGATCTGAAAAAGACATATAGCGTGCGAAGTTAGGCACTACGGCAGAGAAACAAGCAATGGTGTGAGGGCTTGCCTATCGTTGGGTAGACCTGCATAACAGAGTGAGACCGAAATTAGAGGGAGTTATGCTAAGGCGACAACGGGCTGAAATGTCGGACAGAAACGGATACGAAATTTATGAGCGACGAGAACCTTTTGGTAATTTGGCTTGCAAGAAAGAATATAGTGCAGGCGCATAGGTCAATGGTGCTGTATCTGTGACAACGAGTGGTGGTACACTGGTTGCATAGAAGAACACAGACAATACCATGGTATTTCATGGTTTCGTCTTATTCGTGTTTACTATCAGATCGTTACGCTACAGCTTTTGTGGTTCTCAATCGACTGCTGATAGTCAGAAATAGGCGGAGGCTGATTATCGATTCATATAGCATCCTTATATAGTCACTCTGTCCAAGTTTATTATAGCATACATCGATAAATTAACACATCCCAGTGCCCTCACCGGTCCAGTGTTCTAGATTGCGCGGTCGATGCTCGGTTCGACCTCCATGATACCATGATAGAATACAGCCGTATTATCCAGCCAATCTCCGGCGGCCACCGAGGGGTAGTGCACCTCGGACTCCCAAGCACCTGGTTGATAAGGAGAAACCATCGCCCGCAATGGAAAACCGTGGCGATTCCTAATTATTCTTCAGACAAGACGATAGTTCTCTGATCTGGGACTATGCGCCGATCAGGATGAAGACCTCAATCATCCAGTCGATAGCTATCGCGCTGTGCTCGCAAGTCATAGCAGCAGTCGCCGCCGCCCCAAATGTGACAGCCGTCCCAATTGGCACATCGTGCACCTCCTATCCGGGCTTCGACGGCAGCAATGCGGGCCCATTTATCGCCGTGGCAGATTCGACGGGCCAAGCGGTCGACGGTATCGGACTGAATGCCGCGTACTATGTCGACGGGACGCATCAATACGGATACGTGAGCTCACCGGTCTCCTAGTCCATTAGACGATCCCATCCTATTAGCAAGTGAAGCGACTCACAAGCTTCTAGGTCATAGCGCCAGCCGCTGTACCCACAAGAAACATCACAATGCGCTGCTATAACAACACTCTGCAAGCACAGCTGAGTACGACGAACGGCGGAGAGGCGACATGGCAAGACCTGGTCATCTCCGGCGACCCGACCCTCGAAGGGGCGCTGGGGTTCGGGTTTCCGGAAGACAAGTACGCCAACATACCGCTGCGGCCATATTGGCATTTTCTCGATGGCCTGCAGGTGCCGGGTGTGTTCATCGGGGCGGAGGATTCGACGACATGGGGGTACCAAGATAACTGGGCGGGCGTGGCGGGAGAGTATTATCTCTTGAGGCTTCTCGGCACAGAGAAGTTCACCAAGTGGGAGCTTGGTAAAAGAGACACTATCGGTTTTTTGAAACTTACCTATGATTTTTAGCTATATTGACGAAGCTGATGCTGGGAGAAGGACTGCTGCAACACGCTGTACGTCGGGAACGCTTGCAGCCAGGCCGTGAAACAATGGATTCGCAGTAGAGTAGAACAGTGATGCATGCTACATCTTGCCTCGCTATAATGTGCAATGAATGTAGAACCGAGAAAAGCGCGCTGTATGGATCTCGACTTTCGTCACAGCAAGAAAGTGTTCATGACAATTGGTGGGAAACCAAATCCTCGCTTCGAAAGCAATTACCGACGAGTTGCGCAATCAATTGGCGAGCATCGCTCAAAAGCTCGTCATATTATCTGTAGATGGGGTATTAATAATCGAAATAATTACCTTGCCTTGACCTTCCTAATGACAACTTTACTTCCATCTAATTCCCAGCCCACGCCGTCTTCCGCAGTGAGCCGGGCCCAAGGAGAATCGGCGCAAGTCTCCAAAAAAGACAAATCCACACTAAGGTACGTCCTACCAAAGCACTTCAACAAGTGCCTCCGCATAGGCTCCTCGGCATACTCTAGCAGCTTCGCCCGATGCCCGTCTACCCTCTGCTTCAGCCGTTTGAATTCGACGTAGTTGTCGTGAGTAAGCGCTTCGAGCACAGCATCGACCTTGGAATCTTTCAAGCGGTATTGATGTCGAAGTGCGAACGCTTCGCCCAGGTTATTCCGTCTGCAAGCTGTGTCCAGCACAAGGTAGGATACCACCTCGTTTAGTTCAACCGTGGTCATGCTATGAAGCGGCTGTATGCGGCGTAGTAGATGGAGGATGGCAGGATGATAAGACTCGGGATGTTTGACTAGAACGGACGCTCGAATGCAGAAGAGGTAAGCTTGAATGGCGAAGTCGTCGGTGCGTTTTGAGGCTACGATGCCTTCTCGTAACTTTCTCAGCGCCGAGAGAACGTCGGTGAGTGCCTTCGAGTTGTCTTGCCAGGAACCGGGCGGCTTGACGTGGCCCGCAACGGGCTGAACGGCAGTGTTGTTGGTGGAGGACAGATTAAGCGACGCGAATCGGCGCAGGAGCTCATCGCGCTCGCCAGCATCGGAACAGAAGGTCATGTATCGCTCAACGATTTTGGTGTAGTAGCGTTCCTGCGTCTTGAAGTCCAGGAGCCTGTGTCATATTATTAGAGACTGTGCCAGCGTAGGTGGACATCAAAGATGCTCGTCTTCGTTCTCATACGACACGGACATAGACATAGATATGGACATGGACATGGACATGGACATACCTATTGTCTCCTTTTGAGGGCAGACCCATTGACTCGAGAGGATCGAGTTCAACGGGTTTCAACCGACTCCATGGTGCAGAAGGTGCTCTGCCACCTCGAGCACCTCCGCCTCGAGCGCCTCCGCGTCCACGCATTATCAAGTCATGTCAATAACGAGTATGAGAAGCAGATGATGCGACCGACAGACAGAAAAGGTTATCAGCGAATGGATGGTGTAGGGAATAGGAATAAGGTAGGCACGATGATGATGATGCTGAACCCCCACCATCCCCACCACCTAGGCACTTAGGTACCCATGTTCACATCAAGACCCACCTAAGCACACTACCACCAGACCGTTAGTTATTAGGTACCTAGGTAGGTATTCAGTCGGGTACCTTGGGTAAGTATATTGATGGACAACCTCTGCCCGTGACTTCACCAAAGATAATAGATGGTTGAGGTTTAATTTCCCAGAGTAAATAGCTTCTGTCGAGGGCTCATAACTTTTCACTCGTCAGAATGTGCATCAGATCATTATCCACCCTTAAAAGGCGCACATGCCATATTTAATTATCGGTCAGTTGTCGACTCGCTAAATCGAAACGACAACATTCAAGGTGTATAGAGGTTGTAATCTTGTTCTTTCGGCTTATGGTTGATAAAGGCACTCGGTTTACTAATATTGATGTTTTTGATCATACGGTATCTATGGCATCAAAACCCAACCCAGAATTCTCGGGCGACTGTACCAACACTTGTCACTGTGCTATCTGAAGATGAGCCCTTCATTTCGTCTAATCTCTACTCGTTCGACGGCACAATAGCATTGAGATGCTTTGGTATAGATTCAGCAAGCCATTCATCATTGTCGGTCACCATTAAAGCATCCTTTATACTATCCAGAACAAAAACGGGCTCTCATTGACTGCCTATACATTATTGATCAACAATAAAGGGTTATTATTCCAATATTAATATATCAAATCGCTTCCGAAAGGAAGTCATCAATAGGAAACTAATAAAGCACCAAGTAAAACGTAACTTTCATTCAGTGTCTAAGTTGCATAAATTAGAATCCAAGAGATGCCCGAGATGCTGTGCGAGTATGAAATGCCGAAGCCCAAATCCCAGGCCAATTTCACTTCGAAGAAAACTCAAAAGACTCATAGTACTCTGACTGCAGGACAGACAGTGACACCTTGAATATGACGGGCAACATGCAACACGCTCGCAGACGGGAGACTCCTCCTGCTGAAGGCAACCCAATGGATGACGTGGAGTACTCCACGGTTTCGGACGCAAATAGTGGACGGGAACAGCAACAAGCAGATGGATCCTCCGAAAGCCCGTCTAGCTATCAAACGGGTGACTATGATGACGAAGAGGGATGGGAAGAGGTGTTGGCACAAGATATCGACAATCCGCCTGTAAGAGACGGCGGCAACGCCACGACAATCGGATTCGAGTTTGAGTTTTTAGTCGCTGTTGCTAGAGCTCAAGAAAATTTCCCGGATCCACACCCAGGTGATCATCGCTGGTTGTCCAGTCGTCTCATTAACTTGTACCGAGAAGCTCCATCTTTCAAATATACTGTGAGAAATAAGATTATCGACCGGCTTAATGCAAGTGGAGTGGTCTCACATAAAACAGATGAATTCTGTAAGTCTCATGCCGTTTACTATTTGTCCTTTATTATCCCCAAACTGCCACTTACTGCCATACCAAGCCACTAACGCTCTTCGCAGGGGATAACGATCGATACGGAGAATTTGAATTTTGGGACAGTCTAGAATACGAAAGGTCGAATAAAAACGACTATATTGTGCTACACCAGCCAGGCTGGATTGGAAACTACCAGTGGAAGTAAGTAATCTGTGGCTTGATATCCCCATTCCAACTCATAGGCTTTCTTTTAAGATACTCCCGTGGATTATGGCGCGCTGAAGGCAGCACTCAAAACATCTGCTGACTGTGGTATAGTGTACTCAAAACAGACGATGAAAATGTCGATGAAGCTGCGAAGGTTCTAATGGAACAGTTCGTCAAATACCACAAGGACAATAATATAGAGCTATATATGACTACGCAGGCAGTCATACAGTCTGTTCGAGATAATCTGTTTTTTATGATTGAAGGTGTATCCACTAATAGCTCAGGGAAAAGAAGGGCCGTCGAACTGTGGTACGAATTAGTACGGTTGCTTGTTAGGGACGAAAAACGGAAGCACTACTCTGCGAGCAGTACTTACCGGGATCCCAACTCAGTGCCTTTAAATCTTGCTAATCCAAAATACTCTGCCTGGAGTTGTACAGATGATTGCAGTGTTCTAGAACCTTTCCCATATCACGAGGATTACACAATACCCGCCGGTAGCGTGCCTCTTAACCCAGTTTCGGGGCAAACATATGCTGATCCACCGGATCTATATCGTTGGTTCCCGGCCGAAGTTATCTCTTCCGTTCTTGATTACAACAATCCATCGACTCGCGAAGCTCTGAGGATCGCTTGTCAGGCGCTTCGGGAAGAGTTAAGGATCCACAAGCCTATGGAGGCGGTTAGGACCGGTTTGCATATTCACATTGGCCAGCAGGCCGGCTGGACACTACTCCACTTGAAGAAGTTCGCAACCCTATGGCATCTGATTGAGCCGGACATGTACAAGCTTCATCGGAGAGAACGTCAAGATAGCTTCTGGTGCTCACCAATGTCCAGGGAATGTTACTTGGCCCAATACATTTTCGGCCGAGAAGGTAGGGCCGGATACCAGGCGACAACGACGGGCCCATTGAGAAGGGCGTATATGGTACAGATGCAAATGTATGTTCCCCCCATAAGACTCTGGAAGTTACTTGAATACTTCACCAATATTTGGCAATACCCGAGTATAAGAGATCTCGATGCCGCCATGGGATCTGGAGGAAGATCTCAGACTTGCTTACGTTGGCGGATCAGCGGAGGAAAGCTCTCTACGGAAACTGGACCCTACGTTCCGATACAGACTATCGAGTTCAGGCTTATGCAGGGGAGTTTTGACGCAGAGCATATATGGAAGTGGGCTAGCATTTGCGAACGCCTAGTAATCTTTGCTAGAGACTCGACTCCGGAAGTATTCCGTGAAACTATACAAGATTTGTTGGAGGGGAGCTATCCGTCTCTGATAGGTTTCAACAGGGCCGACATAGAGTGGTTTCGTTCTCGGGCTCGAGATGACTACTTCGTATATCCTGACCCAGACGGCAGGGTTGACTGGACCGACCCGTTCATGATTCGAGGATACGGTGACACACATGACGACACACTTAATCCGTGAACGACGCAGGCGTAGTTTATAATATAAGGTACAGTGTTCAAGCATCAGATTGCGGCGGTACTGGTAAATGGCGGGCAGTCATTACATATTAGCCGCTGGGAACAGGGCTCGACTACTAGGAGTTAGATATGATTGTAACTTATACTATCCTATAATATTAAATCCAAAAAAAAAAAAAAAAAAAAAAAAAAAAAACCCCGACGGTCTTTTTCAATGCTATGGGCCGTAGAAGCAAGCCCAGGAACTTCACAGACTATTCCAATCACCACAAATGGCTGAGTCGCAGCTTTCTTATTTCCACACTCAACAATGTTCTATATAGACGGTCGGTCTTCCAAAATTATATACTGTCTAGATTCTTGACCAGCTTTTTTGTTGACTATTGGGTCATGCTGATATAGACAGTTCAAACTACCCGAACGTTAATATTTTACCTCAACTCCCCAACATAGATTAATTATAGAAGCCGGGGGAGCTGCTTATATAGTTTATTGCTTTTGGGAAGCTCAAATTTGGAATAGGGTTCTTAGCAATTCAGTACAGTAAGACTAACAACCGGGGAACCTCGGCATGTTACGGTTTAAAGTCCGGGGTAAGCTACGGATATCTCATCTCCACTTCACCTCTAGTCTAAGGACCCAGCATCGAATTCATTATAATCGTCAATAATATTATTCGACCAAGGACTCTTACATTGATTGGATGATTGCATAGTGCTGCCCTATCGTTACGAATTAGAAACCTCATTCAGAACGGCCGCAACACATAACACTTGCCCAAGATGTCGGAACGCGTATCTCAGCTTGCTGCTCATTTGAACTACCCAAAGGGTATGCTTGCGGGCCAGACGGCGATCATCACGGGCAGCGGTCAAGGAATTGGGGCTGAAACTGCGAGGCTCTTCGCGAATGAGGGCGCAAAAGTCATCATCTCAGATATCGACGAGGGTAAGAACTTTGATATTTACTATACATACCAATTGCAAAACACGATATTGGGGTCACGAAATTCGCCTCCCTCCTACACTAGCGGAACGTAGCTTACACCATCACAGCCAAAGCCAAAGCCGTCGCAGACAGCATCAACAGCGCGTCGCCAGGCCGGGCGCTGGCAATTCCAGGCGACGTGCTAGACACAGCCTATCAGACGTCGCTGATCAAGCAGGCGGCGGGCTTCGGCGGCGGCAAGCTGCACATCTTGGTCAACAATGCGGGCTACACGTGGGACGGGGTGATCCACAAGATGAAGGACGAGCAATGGGACACGATCGTGAACCTGCACACCACGGCGCCCTTCAAGCTGATCCGGGCAGCGGCGCCGTACTTCCGCGTCAAGGACGGCGAGCCGCGCTGCATCATCAACATCAGCTCGACGAGCGGCGTGCACGGCAACGCGGGACAGATCAATTACGCCATGGCCAAGGCCGGCGTGACGGGCATGACCAAGACCATTGCGAAGGAATGGGGTCCTGCCTTCGGCGTGCGCGCGAATGCGATTGCGTTCGGCCATATCCAGACTCGTCTTACGCAAGCGAAGGAGAAGGGCGCTTTTGTCATAGGTCCCAAGGGCGAACGTATCGCTGTCGGCATCCCGCAGGGAACCAAGCCGATTCCGCCCGAGCAGCAACATGCTGAGATCCCTCTGAGACGGCCGGGTCAGCCATCTGAGGCTGCCTCTGCGATCTTGGCGGTGGCTAGCCCGTTGTTTTCTTACGTTACGGGCCAGACGATCATGGTTACTGGTGGCCGAAACATGTGAGCGTTGCGTAAGAGAGGTTAGGTGGTTGTGAGGTTATTTTTGGATATTGGTAGTATGACGGGGTTTTGCAGAGCGTTTAGTTAACTAAGTTGACCAAGGTCTGGGTCTCAGGAGACAGAAGGACATGCAAAATGGCTACAAAACAGAGCGGCGCTATAAGCCTGTATTATGATTCATAAAGCTACACACACGCAATAACGAAGTCACCCCACAACGCCGGATCGAGCTGATACCAACCTTTTTGGTTTCCCTGACATGCAAATCCCACGCAAAGCATTTCGTGACTAATCCCACTTCGTCTATACCTTCAACCACAAGCCCAACACTCCCTTCGCATACTCGACAATCTCGTCACCGCCCAGTTTCGATTCGCCGTACAGACGATCGACGAAGCTGATGGGCACCTCGGCAACAGTGCATCCCATGGCCTTGGCGCGCACCATCATCTCCATCTGGAACGTGTAACCCTTGCTCTCGGTGCTCTCGATGACCTTCTGGAGGACGGCCTTCTTGTAGAGGCGGAAGCTGCCGGTGAGATCGCTGACGCCGGGGCGGAGGACGGTGTCGGCGAAGAGGTTGGCGCCGCGGCTGACGAACTTGCGCTTGAGGTCCCAGCCGTAGACGCCGCCGTCGCCGGCGTACCGCGTGCCCGTCACGATGTCGTAGTTGCCCTCCTTCTGGCGCGCAATCATCTGCGGGATGAACTTGGGGTGGTGGCTGAAGTCGGCGTCCATGATGACGACGAAGTTGCCCGTCACAAACTGCAGGCCGTGCACGTACGCCGTGCCCAGACCCAATTTGCCCGACCGCGTCTTCAGGATAACGTGCGGGGCGTATGCCTTCACTAGTTGCAGTGCCACCTCTTGTGTCCCGTCGGGTGAGCCGTCGTCGACGATTACGAGTTCCCAGTCGAGTTTTCTGCGGAGGAGACCGGGTTAGCGACACTGCTGCCAAGGACCACCGAGATCGACGGATGTATCGAAGACCATACTGCTCTGAAAAAGTGCGGTTCAACAACCAGGTGACGATGGGCAGGTTACGGCGCTCGTTGTATGTTGGTAGAATGACCGAATACTTGTCGCCTGAGGCGGCGGGCTTTGTCGGTGCCATTGTGACTATTGAGCTATGTCACTCTATTAAAAGAAATAACTAGAAACCGGAGTCGATTGACCGAATTAAACTGGGAATGATGTCGTCTTATTAAGGAACGTATTGGAGTTGGCGATAGGGAGATGGCGGTCGCGAGCAGTCGGTCTATTGGTCGTCTATTGGCGGGAGTCGAAATGGCCACGATCTCGACGTGACAGCATGGTGGCTACCTAATTACTTAGGTACATAACCTAGGTATACTTTTGGCGCTAGTACAGGGGTGGTGAAGTGGGGTGAGCTGCACTAATGTACCCCTATTTGACCATATCTACCTGGTAGTTAACGTTCAGCTCCCAATTTACAATTATATTGACGAAGTATCGTGGCTATAACCGCCCTGAAAGTCAAAGCATGATATTCACTTGTGAGTAATAGGGCTTGTAAGAGCATCTGGAAGTGTTGGAAACTGGCTAGGGGTAAACATGTTTCCTATATACGCAGTAGCGTATCTATATCGACCTTTTTATCTTGTACCTAGGTAGTGGGTAACACTCATGCCTCATATACCATACCTCCCATTCATCCAGAAACCATTGGTATCAAAGCTTCAACTTGGGTATCTTGTCTCTTTGCTACTAAGACCACCGTTTTCCTCCTCTTTCTTGCCAATGAGTCCATCTTAATCCTCAACTTTTACGCGTCACGTGTGTCCCTAGTATCAGTCGTATCTTTCCTTCCAATGCTCCTCCAGCTCTTGAGACTGCCCATGCTAAAGGTGTGGTGGAATTTCCGTCCACTCTCCTCACCCTGAGAAAAGGCCCCGCGAACAACAGCGCGATCCTCGAGCAGTCCAAAATTGCGCTTGGTAAGTTTCCATAGCTCCATGCCGGCTACAAAGAGGATCAAAGCCCCAATTGCTAAAGCCCATTCCCAGCTAATAGCTGTATGTTTGAAGACTCTCGTATTGAGTACCGGGATATAAACAACCGGGAAGACGCTTACTGCGCCAATCACAACAGCCCAGAACAAGAACTTGTTCTCATACAAGTCTTTGAACAACGGGAAGCTGCTGGTGCTATCTGGATTCAGTCGGAACATGGAGCGTCGAATGTCCTTGAACTCCCAGGCACTAAATAGGATGAGCCACGTGAGCTCTGCGAAAACGGTCGCACGCGCACGGAAAACTGGTCCGCAAGTGTCCGACCATCCTTTGTTGCAATCGCTGCCTAGCTGGCCGTTATTGGCACCATAAATAATAATAATGAAAGTAGAGAGCGTCAAAACACCCATCAATATGCCATACACAACCATGTCAACTAGAACCTGTTTCGTGAATACACCGCTTTTCTTGTCGTGTGGCGGCTTGCGCATAACTTCACGAGATGCTGCCTCTCGTCCAAGACCAAACGCAGGGAAACTTGACGTGACCAGGTTGATCCACAGAATTTGGAGAGGCGAGACGGGGAATACTGATAAACCCGCCTCGTCCTGGAATCCAAGACCTGCGATCAATAGGATAACCTCACCTACGTTGGACGTCAATAGATGCAAGATGAACTTCTGAATGTTGTCAAACATGCGACGGCCTTCCCGAATGGCCGCGACGATCGAATTGAATTTGTCATCAGTCAAAACAATCTTCGAGGCGGACTTGGCAACATCTGAACCAGATCCCATGGCGATGCCCACATCAGCACGAGAGAGCGATGGCGCATCATTCACTCCATCCCCCGTCATGGCCATGAAAGCGCCACGGCGACGCAGGGCT
The DNA here is from genome assembly GCA_019843955.1 of Xylaria sp. 218_066. NCBI lineage: Eukaryota > Fungi > Ascomycota > Sordariomycetes > Xylariales > Xylariaceae > Xylaria > Xylaria sp. 218_066. Next base: position 52,930 of record JADKYC010000017.1, read on the forward strand.
TCGATCATGCGTGTTTTAGTGTCAGGAGCACATCGAGCCAGGACGAGAGGTAGCTCGGGCAATGCGTCAATCTCTTGGTCGGTTAGTTTGTCAAAATCGCTCGCCTTGAGCACGATCGCTTTGGCGATATCATCCCTCAAAACGGCGAGATTGCGTGGGATGATGCCAACTTCTTTAGCAATTGCCTCGGCTGTAGCCGGATGATCACCAGTCAACATGTGTACGCGTATTCCTGCAGAAGAGCATTCGGCAATGGCGGGTGTGGTCTCCCTACGGGGAGGGTCGTATATACCAGCCAGACCAAGGAGTGTAAGACCAGATTCAACACGATGGCGTAGAGCGTTGTCATCCTCGGCATTCTCAGCGCTAGTCTTCTCCTCATACATTCCCTCCCAAGCCCGCGATGCAATGGCAAGAACTCGTTGGCCTTGGCTCGCAAACGTATCCATTTGCTTGAGAATTTCTTCTTTATACTCGTCGGTCATTGGTTCCTGGTCATCTCCAATACCGACAGTAGTGCACATATCGATAATACGCTCGACGGCACCCTTCGTGAAAACCATGCTGTGATCGCTACCGGGCCCGTTGTAAATGACTGACATGCGCTTGATACTGCTGTCGAAGGGAAATTCTGCAACTTGTTTCCAGCCCTGTGCCTCAATACTTTTCTTGCCTCGTTCAAGCCTGTGTGCGAATACCTGCAGAGCAATTTCCGTGGGCTCGCCTGTGACCTGCCATTCAGGATGGCCATCTTGAGGTTCGGGCTCATGCCTCACTGTCGCAAGGTTGCAGAGAGCAGCGGATAGCAAGAAGGCCTCTAATTTCGGAGTCATCGTTGCCTCTTTATCCGTCTTGGAGTCATCCTTGGGAGGATTGAGCTTTTCCTCGGGAACATCGAACTTAAGAGTTGCAGCACTACGTTCCTGGTCGAAATCTCGCTTCTTTTGAGACATAGCGGTGCTATCATCATTCTCATGGACAGTGACCCGCCCTTCCGTAGGATCGCTAGGATGCTTTGAGTCCTGTACAGTGTATATTGTCTTTGATGGTATCCATACTTTCCGGACGATCATAGCTCCCTGTGTCAAAGTACCAGTCTTGTCGGAACAGATATTAGTCACACCACCGAGAGCTTCGAGTGCAGAGAGATCTCGAACGACGACATTAGCCTTCCTCATTACTGTGGTAGCAACGACCATGGTAATAGTCAAGACACTACGGGTAGGTTAGCGTGTCCAAGTTGGTCATCGGCGACTTTTATTCAACTTACGCGACGAGAGATTCTGGAATGATGGCAATACCAGTACTAATGGCATAAATCACAATTTCTTGCGAGCCACCGAAGTTGTTAACCCCAAATACAATAAGCGCCAAGACGAGAGCGCAACCAAAGAGGATGTAGGCCAGTTTTGACAACTTAATTTGCAGTGGAGTCCCCTCAGTCAAACCAAGGAACCCACCGACGAAATCGTAGATGCGCTTAGAAAGACCGATAACAGGTTGTCGTTTTCCATATTTCTTGTAGTTCATTGAACGGCCGGCCTTGCGGTGTTTCTTCGCGGTCGACTAGTAGAGTAAGGTCAGTCAGAATTGGCTCAAGGAATTGGAGAATCGGAGTCCATTAAATATCACCGGTATAGGCCAGTACTGGAATTGTGAAGGGGCAATGTATGATTGTAACTTACGGCAGCAATTTTGCCTACTTCCGTCGCCATACCGGTAGAGATCACAATACCACGACCACGTCCCTTTTGGACAGTTGTTGTGCCATACGCAATATTGATTCTATCCCCTATACCAAGCTCAGTATCCTCAAGACAGTCTGCAATCTTCTCGACCGGCACAGACTCTCCGGTGAGGGATTGTTCATCAGCTGCCAAATTCATAGCTTCGAAGATGCGAACATCAGCGGGAATAGTATCGCCCATCTTCAGAACGACAATATCTCCAGGTACAACTTCGGCGCTAATAGCCAATTAACATGGGATTGTCATTAGGTCAAGAATAATGGGCTTGAAGACTTACTTTGCGATAACTTCGGTCCTGCCGTTGCGTAAAACCATTGCTGAAGGAGACGATAGGGCTCGAAGCGCATCCATCTTCTTTTCAGCGCCATATTCTTGATAGAAACCTATGGATACATTCAAAACAATGACGGCCGCAAGAACTCCGCCTTCGACATAATCACCGACAGCGAAGCTCAGCGCCAAAGCAAAGAATAAGACCCATACAAACGATTAGCTTCCTAAAAGGAACGACTTGACCAACGGTAACTTACTAGAATCATGGCATTGAGTAATTGCTTGATGAAGATTTTGTACCACGGTATGGCACCACCAACGTCCAATTCATTCCGAGGGTATTTTTGTTGTAGCTGGCTGACCTGAGAGGAGGAAAGACCTCTCTCTAGGTCCGACTCCAATTGCCTTGCGACATCCTCAACTGATAAAAGGAAAGGATGCTTGTCGAATTGCGCGGCCATTGTAAGTGAGCAGTGGCTCCAGCAATCTACGTGGGAAGCGAGTGATAGAGCTTCATGAAGAGTGCAATTGCGCTGTAGGTTGTGCTGAATCCCTGTTCGTTCTTCTTTGTTCTTGTAGAAATCTCATAGACAGGTATCCTACAGTTTCAAAAATTGTGGGCAGAAAAAAGATACTGAACCTTGTTTAACAAAGTATTTCGTCACGCCCGAGAAGAGGGGGAGACTGTGGTATATGTACCCGACCGACTAACACTCTCGCCATAATGCGGCGCTGGACTACGTCTCCAAAAGCCATCGCCAAGAGTACCAAGAGCTTTGTTATCATCATTTTGGCGGGTTCACAAAGTCTTGTGGTGTGCGAATAGCAGAGACGGTTCCATACCCAGAGCCTCGGGCATGAACTGGCGTCCATCTACGTCATCTCATTGGGCAAAGTTCTCCCACAAGCCATTTAGCGCATCGTCCGAAGAAAGTGAAAAGTCTGAGCACCGTAATTGAGGCTCTGACCGTCGTCAAGAACTTTTATTCTTTTGTCTACGAGTCGTACCATATTCAACCAATGATTGGGCATATCAGAGGCTTGGCCCCAAGTCGTCGCGAAGGTTCCGAGCTCGACGACTACCTTGGCGGCTGTAATGCCAAGTTCCGGTTTCCTAGACGTCCACTGGTTATGACGTTCAGATTCGATCGGACGCAACAATAGCAGTGGTGATGAAGCCTTGTCGTTGGCTTGGTTGTGTTGCTGGTTGGATGGGTTGGATGCGGACATCTTGGCGGCTAGGGTTCTTAGCATGCGAAGGCGTTTCTGTAGCACGTGTTGCAATACCATATTGCGACCACGTGACCCAGCACGAATCACGGTTTTTAGTGCCTATCAGCTTGGCCCAAGCTTGGCCGCCTTTTTAGCTGCCTTGGCACCCAATCGCCGGGAATCGGCACAACTCTCCGCCTTTATTCTCGTTATTCTCGTTAAGCATAAGGTTGCACAGCAGCTGTTGAATCAACTTGCCAGGTGTGGTTGTACCTAGGTATTTCTATGCCTTGCCACAGTTCGGTGAGCTCCGAATCCGACTCAGCCCCATTTAGTCAGACCCTAGGCAGTGGGGCCTTAGTCCCCTAAGTTATCGGCGCTGTTCGACCGTCTTCGATGATCGCGGCCCGAGGAAATACGCGGAAGAGCGCGTAGGCAGTCTTATACTAGTCATACACTGCAGGACTTTCCGACATGTCAAACACCGAATATCCGCAATACCGTTGGTACTATCGATGACTGATGCCTTTCCTTTTTTAATACTGTTACTTGATCATGGTTGCTCGTCAGGAACAGTATTGCTTAATGCCGAGCTAGCCCCCTAACATCTAGCATCTAGGTAGCCAAGTGCCCCGCCATTTAGAACCACCTATCCAGGTACCTACCTAAGGGAGAGCTCGCTCTTGGAGGGGTCCCGAACTGGCTTCCAAAGATACCTGCCTAACATCCGCTACTGCGACCAAACCAACGAGGCTCTTACTTTCGGCTCAGTGGGACGATTATACCACAGCGCTTGACGCTTTCTTCATTCGCCATGACACAAAATTCTCTCGACTACTCTACCTCTACTACTTACCAGACTACATCAAACCTGGATAGCTACCCCGCCAACTCGGAACCGGCCAGCTCTCCTCCCCGCTCCCTATACGACGTATGTCTTGAAATTAGGAGCAAGGTTGACGGCTTCCTAGCGGAGGATCACAAGGGGACTACGCTCCAAGATGTACAAACGCGAGTGCGCGAGGCTATGGGGGTAGTAGACGAGGCATTCCAGCGCTATCAGTACGTCCTAGACTTCCCTCCCTAGTGCCATCGTCTTCTTCGAGTCTCTATAATTCGCTAATACCGTAATACGCAGGCCTCAAGAAATATCTATATCATATAACGGCGGGAAAGACTGTATGTGAAATTGCTTGCACTCTCTCTTACAAGTATGCATGCAATGCAAATACTAATGTTTGTTGTAAAGGTCTTGTGCTTCTTATCATAATCCTCGCGTGTCTTGCACATCGTATCCCTCAACAAAACAAGAACTCGCCATCCAATATTCCGAATGGTTCCTCCAACCCTGTGCGTTCTCCTGAGAAATTCCAAGCCGTGTATATCGTATCTCCGCATCCGTTCTCCGAAATAGACGATTTCGTTGTCTCGTCTTCCGCCGAGTATCAATTAGAGGTTACCCGTTATGAATTGGGAATGAAGCAAGGATTAGAAGTATACCTGGCAGACCATCCAGATATCAAAGCGATATTTGTAGGAACGCGGAGGACAGACCCGCACGGCGAGAAGTTGACGCATTTTGACCCTACGGACGGGGGATGGCCGGACTTCATGCGGGTACATCCCGTGATTGATTGGCATTATGGTAAGTAGCCGAATTCCCGAAGTCTCATCTTCCGTTTATATGTATTGGTTTCTGCTCCGGACACTTGATTCCTAGTCGTCACTTCTCAGACATTCGATAACGTAAGCTAACCTGGCGAACAGCTGAAATCTGGGCGGTGCGTAAAGAATTATTTTTTTCCGGGCTGAATATTACAGTCGCAACAAGGGCGAATCGGCTACTAACGAATCTCAGTTTATCCGGCATTTGGGAATCCCATATTGTCCATTATATGACCAAGTGAGTTACCCACGCGACACGGGCCTACGCAACATGGCTGGATCACGCGCTGACATTATCAATAAAGGGCTACACAAGCCTAGGCGGCACCAAAGACACACAACCGAATCCTAATTTAAAGAAGCATGATAAGAATGGCGTTGGTTTTTTGCCGGCCTACAAATTATTAGGTGACGACGAGGAACGGCTAGGGAGAGATAAATGACCATCCACATAGTTGCCGAGGCGCTTCATTTCCCATCTAACAACAGCAATATCTTGACCTCATTTAGACCATAGAATCAGAATCAGAATCAATTATAGGGATAAAGACATCATATTCAAACAAGATAAACTACATGTCAGCTTTCAGCGTGCCGCAACTTATCTTATAAGTCTAGTTTATGACCCATTAGAGTTTCAAAACTACAGCATGACCAGGCTCTCAAAGTGAACAACACGCATTAGCATCTCAGTATAGACCGCTCTCTGCGAATCTTCGTTCGTGTTCCTTTTTTCCCCTTTTTTTCTTTTTTTACTTATTTCTAATTATACGTTACCGAAGACGGGAAGCGAAGACTGTTGAAGAGCCGCTAACCACATAGTGGAACACTGTCAAAGCTTCCGTGGGTCGAATACCCCAGCCACTACTGCATGCACGCAATCCCAGACAATTGTCCAATGAAGAAAGCTTGGACCGACGTCAGCCAGATGCAAGAGCCGATCGTTTCAACCAAAAGATGGGTCAATTTGTACCTCTGCAACCCCACAAGCACAGTGCAGCAGGTTAGCCGTCTGTCTTGTCAGCGCTTGCGTAGTCGCGAATACCGGAGATTTGTGAAAACATTGAACGATTTCCTACAGTAGAAGCGTCTTCATATGGCATACACGGTTTATCTAGCTCATCGACTTGATAAACAGACGTAGTGTGAAAGCTGGCAGTGGCTCCACAAGACCGTCTAACAAGTTGTAAAAGCACAATAACAATACGGAGTAGAGCAAGGCAGTTAGTCCGTTGTAGAATTCTGGTTGCAGTGTTTTCTTTACATAAAATCTAAATTATATTGACTACTGATAATAGAGCGGCCTTGTTTTTACTCTCTTCCTGTTTCTTATATACAATGCCTAGGTATCTATATGTATGCACCGCTTATAGAAAGAGATCCCATGAGAATATGCTGAATTCAAGCCCCAGCTACCTAGTCTACGCTATTGATCCCCCGAAGCCTTAGGTTGTTATACATTTTGCACTGATGTCATGCTGTAAGAGAAGCACAGACTGGGTACTTGTGTAGTTCGATGCTGAGGTGCAGTGCATTGCCCACAGTTACACATCCTTTAACCATGAAGCTTAGAGATTTCTTTCCTTTTCCTTTTCTCTCTTTTCCATAAGTATGAACATGAAATCTTCCCATATTTTCATAAAGCTTGCAAATTAAGCGACGCGTTCTCTCGAAAGGATTGCACTTGATTCGTATATCTTTTAGCTTATTACCCTAACATTCGCGCTTACAGTATGATCTCGATATGGGTCCCTACTGTAGCCGCCAACGTCCAAGCATATACCGAGCTTACCTCTGCTCATGTGTGCATGTAGAAGTTACAGCAGGGGCCCGGTGGGTAGCATCCACTGCTACAGTACCTAGGTACCGATCTAAACCTCCCAGCTTCGTTCGTGTGTCACCATCCCGTCAAGCCTCCTCTCCATGGATCTGACCCCCGGAGCCTGCTCGCCTGGCTTGCCTGGCTTGCCTGGGGCTTTACCATTAACCCGACGGGTGTTGTCTTAGGTAAACCTCCTCCTCCTCCTCCCAAGGCGCGATGCAGGTGCATGGGAGCTTCCTTGTTGATTGTTTCCCCGTGCCGTCGCAGCTCCTGATTCGCCGGGCTGCTCGTCCTACTCTGTACCGATGGAGCATGAGCTTGCTACCCTTTTCCTGACCTGATCAACCTCACCTGGTCCGCCCGGCTTTCTTTTCCTTCCTTTCCCTCCTCTTCCATCTTCATTTCTACGCCGGCCAAAGCCCCCATACACAGTCCAACCCCCCAGCCTCTATCGCATATCGAATCCTCCCCATTATTGTCACTTGTGAATCCATATATCATCTCCATTTTGCTCCTCTGCAGTTTTCCTTGATCGCACTGTATCCGTGCTCAAGCTCGCTGCCCTTACGTCATCGACATGTCTGATAACAACGTTGAGAACATCGTCAAAGGTATATTGCCCTTCCATCTTGTACTGTGTGTGTCGCCAGCATGCCGCGCACCTTTCCGCACATCCAATTGGCGAGCCCAGACGTAACTGTGGCTTGCGCATCACGATCCAAGTTGTGGAAGTGTTTCGCGATACACAGTACATTATACAGTGCGCTAACACAGTCGATTTCAGCGCCGGTCGCCAATGACGAGGTCAAGGCACCCGACACGACAGACAGCCTACCTCCTATTACAAAAGAGCCTGCAGCCACGGCAGAGGCCTCTATGGTGCCCTCGGCAGAGGCCTCATCGACCGCGACGCATGCGCCTATCGCACCCAGCTCCGATACCGCCGCAAAGCCAGAAGTGCCCGTAGCAGCCGAAGCTCAGAAAGACTCGAGCAACAAGTCAAGCGAGCCTGATACCTCGGCTACGCAATCAGAGAAACCCTCTAATCCCACTCCTGACCCTGCGCCGGAATCCAAGCCGACTGCTGCCGAGGCCGCAGTATCCGGCGCAGAATCCAGCGCGCCCGCGGGTCCGGACGAAGAGGCAGTGGAGCCGCCCAAGCCAGTATCAGTTGAGGAGACTCATGATGAAGATCTCCCCGACGCCAAACCCGTGGACTCCGAACACCCAGCAGAAGAGACGTCCAAGACAGGTGCTGCAGAGTCTGTTGCCACAACCAGCGTAGAATCTACCGAAGTGCCTGCTGCCGACTCCGCTTCGACTAAAAATGGAAACGTCGCTACTGGCAAGAAGCGCAAGGCGGGCACTGTGAAAAACGTTGTCGAACCCGAGGCCGATAGTACCAAGAATGGGGATGCGGAGCCACTTACGAAGAAACCAAAGACCAACGGCGCTGGTACCAATGGCACAGGTCGCAAACCCGGTCGCCCTAGAAAGGACAAGAAAGCCGTTGCGCCTGTAGGGAAAACAGCCAGAAAGACGCGCAGCCAAGGTACCGCTGATTAGGAAAATTGGATACGGTACTGATGCCAGGCATGCGGTAAAATAGGGTATTCAATTATGATTTGCCTATTGCAAATCGGTAACAACCCATGAAGGTCGATGGTTGCTCCTCTGCGGTTGTTTTGGAGTTCTTTTTTGGTATGGCGCGCCACTATGAAGCGCATAACTAAGGAAAACTATGATTTTACATCCGGATGATGGATGAAGTGGAAAGGGGTTCTGCTTAGGTTCATGCAGCTCCGCACCCATATGAGAAGGGTAACTTGGTTTATTGTATGTTTTTTGTATATAAAGTTGAGAGGGTTGATGGTACACATTCTTAGGGTATCCATTTTGATCAACTGCCTATTATTAGTATTGAGTGTCTATATACTTATGGTTTCACAAGGTAGTCTATGGTTGAAGGGCAATAGCTATGGAAAAGGCAAAGAGATTGATAAGATAGGATGACATGGTTGCCAAAGCTATCAAAGGACAAAAGGGGTTTCATAGGAGGAAGAAAAGGAACGGAAGCGAGATAAGAGATGTTCTCTTACAGTGTGAAGTCGTCTTAATGCGTAAATAAGTCAAAGTGCTTGAGGTCTATTATAGATAGCAAGAGAGTGTAAATATGTTTAGCAATTTTTATCGACAGGTCCCAAATCTTAAGTACATAGGCAGCTAATATTCTTACCGACTAGACTCCTGTTAGGCGAGTAGGGCAATGGTCCCTCCTAAACAGTAAGTAGGACTGGCGCGCGAGATACTAGAATATGAAGCTAAAGAGATTTCTTCAAATCGTCTGTCTTGATACGTGTATGGAATCGTGGATAGGTTATCTGGTCCAAGGCATTATTTCTGCTTGTTATGTTATGTACCGATGAAGAACAGGGCGTAATCGAGCTCAATATGTGGATTATAAACTTCTTGGGTAACTGGCTTCTACAGTGGGAAGAAGAAGAGAGAAAAGGAGTAGCTCTAACAGCTAGTTGCATAAAGAGACATTAGATCTTAGTATACCAAGAGTAAAGAGCCAGATCAGTGCATACTCAACACCTAAAGGTGGTCCTTAAGCTCTAATTATCCACTGAAGTCCCAAGTCGTTGGTTATAATACTGCTATTCTAGTTTTAATTAACATAGATTAAGGGATGAGGTCAGTTTGGACGGAAGCGTTAGGGATTATCGGGCTACGGAGTGAATAGAAGGATCTATCAACATCCAGGGTAATAATTAGAGCCCAATAGAGTAGTCAATCATTCCTAAGCCTCCTAAATCCAAGGGGGGTTCAGTCACTCGTATAGTTCTGTGCCTTAGGGTAGTTGTGAACTAGTCCCCTGACAGGAAGGACTGCGGAATTGGGGAAATGAAGCACAATATAGAACGTGTAAATGATTCTAGGATCGCCCTATGTCCAGATGAATGTACTCCGATATAAACTCATCTGTCCGCTCAGCGCGTGCTGTCGCCGCTCTATTTTCGCCGAAAGCGTGGTGAGTGATGCGGCACCTGCTACTCAGATCTAACTCTAACCCAATTTAAGATGAAAATACGGCGTTAGGAGACAATACAATCGTACATAGGCCAATCACGCAAGGCTTCATAGATATTGAAACTGAGAGCACTTCTAAGCTTGGGGAGTTCTATCACTGGGTTGGTAGTAGTCTGTCTCCTTGAGTTTATACCAACATAGTAGAATAATGAGGAACACCTCTATGGAATGAAGCTAATAACTAAAATACCATTCTTCGCACTAGTATCAGGTCCAATGACAGAGACCCCGTTGTATATAGCCAGACAGCGTCCATGAAGGTAGTTTAGAGGCCCTCGCAGCAACCAGTGTCTATTACCGGCAAGGTGCTAAATGTTGTGAAGAAGCAGGCGACGGCATATGCTAATCAGCAAGCTTGTGGTCCTGAAAAGCTAACCGTACAGACTAGTCTTTCTCGAAAAGAGCTTCCCACCATAAAACGCAGTGCTATGATATTTCGTATGCTGTTGATATGCAGCAGTTAGAGCTTGCTATGTGAGCAGACACTAACGAACCGCGTGGGATAAAATAATAGCTGCAATGCTGTTAGAGCCTGCGATGCTGAGGCTCTTGGCGTGGAGAAGCATTTGCTCACTTTTAGAACAACAGATATGGGATGGTTTTGTATACCCTAGTGGCACGTGCTGGCTTTGCTACTGAAGCTGAAGATATTCAAGGTCTTATGTTGAAGGTCAATCCCGAATACGACGCGTTCTATATTATTCAAGATTTTTCTGATCAAATGAGACGGAGTTGGTCATAAAAAGTCGATCAGGGTGACCTCCCATAATGAAGCGGATTGTTACCAACGTAAACTAAAACATTATGGGACGCCGGGTGGCAAGATCTTATAAGGGGTCGAGTGTACGGGTCGGCAAAGACTATTCCTATCAAGCGAAAAGGTCAATATCTTTCGTAAGCTAGTTCGTAATATACATGTACATTCTTTGTCGCTGGAGTGGTAATGTTACCGTCACGGAACGCTATGGCATAGCTCTCGGAGACCAGCCACGGATCCCCCTGGCTCGCATGTATGTATGTGACCCCATTATCTCTAAGGATAGGTAGGGGTATATCTTTCTTATGCAATAACAATTGTCAACACAAGAACGTTCAGCAGCAAGAGCTGTGATAGTAACGCCGAGACTACGGAATCTACCCAACGCGCTAGGTAAGTATATTGAGAGATGAATGAGTTGGGGTTTAAACCCAGTGTCCAGCAACTAACTAATTGAAGTTCATCGAAAGAGTCATTATCTGAGAGTGTGCCCGGTAGCGGTGTTATCTCGGAGTTATAATTTCCATGCTCCTGGCCTGTGGTCTGATTTGACATCGCCGATTTATACACGACGTATGTAGCTAATAAATTTCATGAGCCGTCCCCCTAGTACTCTGTTTGGGGGTGGTCTATGTAGGCAGTGTACCTTTCTGAGCGTATTAGTGATGTTATTAATACAGATCAAGTTGCTAGCCCGGTAGGAACTTTGGTTAGGAGACCGACTTGAGGTCATGCTTAGGCGTAAATTGTACTTTAGTTGTTGCCCCTCTGAATCAATATGGCTTTTGACAGCTCATCAGGTTTACTGTTCTCGGCTCACCACATTCCTCGACAAGTTTCCCTATGTGATGTTGGTATTATTGACTGTTATGTCCTGCAAAGTCTACTATGTCGGAGTCCGGATGGCAGAAGACTGTTCGCTTGAATCTGGCTAGTGTGCGCGAGGCCACTTGGCTGCGAGATAATTTTTTAACGATCCGACGTTACATATTGTCACATCCGCGTTACTGGAGGGGGGAGTGCCTTGGTAATTGAAGATATAAAACTTGTGGGAAGACGCTTCCTATACGGCTTCCAATAGGGGCTGCCAAATATACGTAAGGACTCAGAACTAAGCATCTGCGTAATCCAAAACGAGGATCGTAGCGAGCAGCATGGAAGCCAACCAATTTAGTGATACCGAACTGTTGGAACATACTTAGATAAGTCATAGTAAGCACCGAGAAGGCTTATATAGAAGGTCGCGTGGCGTGTGACGGTAGCCTATCTCATGGCGAACTTGCAACGTGTAACGCTTGGTTGGTACACTAAATCCGGTAAGGCTGGCTGACCTGGATAAGGGCACGCCTTATTCTTCATCTATACGCTGCGCGGGTAATTGCATGAGCAGGACGAGCGGGCCGTTAAGGTTCCATCCATTCAAGGTGGCATTGGAGGCCTTTCGGATACCATAATTCCCTAATGTTGGTTGCGGCTCGCAGGGTACGGCAGGTACAACGTCGCAAGCCGTCATCCCAAAGATTACGTCATCGGCCTCACTCACATGCAGTAACACCGCATGCTAAGTAGGTAGGTAGTGTAACTACACTATAAGTAAGTAAGTAAGTAAGTAAGTAAGTACTCCTTCAACATGATATCCCATACATCAAGTAGAGTTCCACCCGTTGTGTTCTTTTGATGAGATGGTAAAGCGAGGGCCTCGTGTAGAAATCACCTGGTGAACAACAACACCATCAGCTACCTATTCTATGGAAGCTGGTTGGTCATTATACTAACAGATCTGGATCAGCTGGGATCGGCAGGTGCCCAGCACGGCTCCTGCAAGCATAAAACAATTTCTCGTATTGATGGGAGAACCCTTGACTTATCTACTTATAGAACCCCACAACACTAGGAGCGGGGAGCTAGAACCGAGCTAAGCCTGCGCATTCCCGTCCCCCAAAGCGGTTAGTTTATCCCGGATTTGTTTTTCCCCTGGACTGCAGAAACCAAGCTGCTTGTTTTACGGGACAACATTATAATGATGTGTTGTTGGGAAGTGAGCCAGCCGGATCTACCGACAGGATTACCCTTTGGTTGAGGATTTGAATATTGTTTGGTCATAATTAGTATAATAAGATCGCCGTTCAAAATAAACGGTCGTATAAGAGCCAGCTGAACTATACCTTGGTAGGACTTTGCTCGGGCCCCCTTATCCGCAGTATTTATCTAGATAGTTGCAGAACATAGATGAATTGCGTTATTTCTTGATACGAACCTGTTCAACTATACGCAATATATGTGTACACCTTTAGGTAAATGCACATCATTGTGTTACTACGTGTATTCTGCTATGTCCTGTACTGTAGCCTGGAGGCCCTGATAGAAGATTACGCTAGCGTTCCAGGTTTCAATAGGACTAGAGTACTTGCCCGATCGGGCAAATCCATTTCATTAACCCCTGGTAAGAAATGCAGCAAGACCAATCAGCACCAGCAGAAATTTTCTGCCGGGTCTCGACGTGTCTGTCCTGTGCGCTGCTACGTACCCTTCAGCATGCCCATCCTCTCTTGGCTTCTCCAGATGGTACCTTAGCATAAGCATAAGGTTCTCTCTTATCGCGAGTGACCAGCGTTTTTCTCATCGCGTAAATTTTGTTGTTCTTTCAGTTTGTCCTCCATCCCACGCCTCCTTATTCCTCTCGCTGCTCGCCCATTGTCTAGCCCATTACGGCCCGTCATTGCGGGTCACGAGACTGTCGAATCTGTCCCGTTCCATACCTCTTTACGCTCGTTTGTTCCCCGACCCCCTGGCGTCTCTCTCCTAATCCACAGCTCCGCTCACCCGTGTCCGTGTATCGATTCGAACCCTACCGCCGACGATCACCGTCCGCTCCTGAATCCACGATCCCTAGGTCTATCGACGCATTTCGTGACGCTTCTTGGTCACTGTCGATTTGCAGGGAACTGTCACAGTCTCAACTTCTTCCCTTTGTCTGTAGAAGGTCGATTTTATTCGTTTACGGCCAACTGGGTTTCACGAGCTTCCCCCCGTGTTCAAATCGTTCCCCGATATTTAAACGAAACAATAGCCAAGCTACGAGCAATACTGCGATAGAATCGCGACACGGAGCCAATCACCATATCTAGCTTTCTGGATATGGTATGCCTGGATTACCTGCGATTCGCCCGGCTTTCATGAATTGGTCACTCCTCAGCATCTTCGGTACACCGGTAGTCTTGATTACCGCGCTGATTCCTCGTGCCCTTGTGGCTTAACTTAGCTCAATACCCACTGACCGCGTCGATATCCCGAGGACGGAAATATTTGCGAAACTGGCGCCAAGATGGATGCGCCAAAGTCACCAGCCGACGAGCTCTTGGAGTTGTTGAAAGATCCCTTCAAGCAGCCTGTGAGATCACCCTGAGGCAGCACTCCGGCCGGAAATGGCGTGCTTACATATGTACAGTTAACGGATGTTGCTATCTGGTCCGCTTTGGCTACGTCGTTGGTCATCCCTGCCGTTACCGCTCTAATATTCTCATTTATCCGACCCTATAATACAGTCATCTATGCTCCCAAACTGAAGCACGCCGATGAGAAACACGCACCTCCACCCATAGGGAAGGGATTCTTCGCCTGGTTGTCCCCACTATGGCGCACGACGGAGAAAGATCTCGTGGCCCACGCCGGTATGGATGCCGCTATCTTCATACGTATTATGGGGATGTGCAGGAACATCTTTCTCGTCATCGCCGTACTAGGGACTGCAGTGCTTCTGCCTATCTATTGGACGCGGAATTCGGACAAGGATCCTATCCAGAAGTGGTTTTTGAGGCTGACGCCTGCGAACGTCTGGAATTCGAACATATGGGCACTCGTTGTGATTGGATATCTGTTCAACATCGTTGTCTGCGGCTTCTTGTGGTGGAACTACAGGCAGGTGTTGCGGCTACGACGCGTCTACTTTGAGAGTGAGGAGTACCAGCATAGCCTTTCGGCGAGAACCCTGATGGTAAGCTGAAATAGTATTAGGAGAGGATACTGATAACTAACTTGCCGGCAGCTAAATGACATCCCGAAAAATATGGCCTCAGATGAAGGTGTTGCCAGGATCATCGATAGCGCTGCCCCACAGTCTTCTTTCTCTAGGACTGTTATTTCGCGAAACGTTAAGCTTATACCTAGTCTTATTGAGCAACACGATCACACCGTTCGAAAACTCGAGAAGGTCCTTGCGAAGTATCTAAAAGATCCTCAGAATCTCCCTCCTGCCCGACCTCAGTGCTACCCTTCGAAGAAGGATCCTTCCTACAGCACTTACCCTAAAGGTCAAAAGATTGATGCCATTGATTACTTAACGCAACGAATCCGAGAGCTCGAACTTGAGATAAAGGAAGTTCGAAGCAGTCTCGACAAACGCAACACATTTTCTTATGGATTTGCTAGTTATGATGATATCACAGAGGCCCACGCTATTGCGTACACTCTGCGCAACAAAAAACCCCTCGGTGCCACCGTTGTGCTCGCACCCAAGCCGAATGATATCATTTGGGACAACATGCCTCTTACTCCATCAACCCGAAGCTGGCGCAGACTTGTTATTAACCTCTGGATCCTCCTTTTGACATTCTTTTGGATTGCCCCAAATGCCTTGATCGCCATCTTTGTAGCGAATCTGAGCAATTTAGGCCTAGTGTGGGATGCCTTTCAGCAACAGTTGACTGTCAATACGGCATTTTGGGCCATCGTCCAGGGCGTGGCGTCTCCAGCTCTTACCTCGGGGATTTATTTGATTCTTCCAATCATCTTCCGTCGTCTTTCTATTAGAGCTGGCGACCGCACGAAAACCGGCCGCGACCGCCATGTCGTTGCGAAACTTTATGCGTTCTTCGTATTCAACAACCTGATCGTTTTCTCACTATTCAATACGGTCTGGAGTTTCGTTCTAACGGTTATCGATACAACTAAAAACGGATCAGATGTTGGCAATGCCATCCTGAACAGTAAATTCTTTGACGCCTTGTTCATATCCTTATGCAATATCTCGGCATTCTGGGTCACTTGGCTTCTCCAAAGAAACCTTGGTGCTGCGATAGATCTAGCACAGTTATGGCCACTCGTCTACAGTTCTTTCATGCGGAGATTCTCGAGTCCTACACCGAGAGAAATGATCGAGCTTACGGCACCACCAACATTCGATTACGCAAGTTACTACAACTACTTTCTATTTTATTCTACTGTTGCACTCTGCTTTGGCGGCCTTCAGCCGCTCGTTCTTCCAGCCGCTGCACTCTATTTCTCTATCGACGTCTGGTTAAAGAAATACCTGCTTCTTTATATATTTGTCACTAAGAACGAGTCCGGCGGACAGTTCTGGCGTGTGGTTTTTAATCGCCTTGTTTTTGGCACTATCCTGGCGAATCTGGTTATATTTTTGGCCGTCTTCGAGCGAGGCGACGGAGAGCATATCCAAGCGTTTACAACGGTTCCCTTACCGTTCATCATGATCATTTTCAAGATATACTGCTCTCGAACCTTTGACTCCAAGATCCATTACTACTCTACTCAATCAATCAACAGATCGCCCGATACCGGCGCCCTCAAGGACCCCTTACGATCCAGTAACCTAGCTGCACGATTTGGTCACCCTGCGCTTTATAGGAATCTGATCACCCCGATGGTGCATGCCAAGGCGCAAAATCTCCTAGCCTCAATTTATAAGGGGCGACTGTCTGACGGGCGAACTGCTGACTCGGGAGATACACTGTCCACATCTGGCTATTCGGACGCATATGCCATGAACCCTATGAATTCTGCCAAACCGGGCAAGTCGGCTGGGCTACCCGGATTTGAAATTGTCCCCGAGTCTCGTCTTGACTTTGAATATTACAAGAACCGGTCAGAGTTTGCTTCCGAGCACGGCGCTGGGGATTTGTTCGGACGTTCCAATGATGTCATGCGCCCTGGTACGCCAGGAAGTATGTGGGATGGTAGTGAGCCCGCCTCCCGGTCGGGAAGTCCCGCACCGCCGGTTCCCCGTATACCAAGTCCTGGTCCTAGTCGGATCTTATCGCCCGCTTCAGAGGTTGGAATGACTTATCCGACCGGATATTCACGGCCGATGGGAAGTCCTTACTCACCTCCCGTCGATATTGGCCGGGGGCGAAGCCCACTCTACTCGCAAGGAAACGATAGTAATTCCAACCTAGTGAGTAACGCAGCGCCCATGCCGACTACTGCTTCATCTGGGTATAGAGAACGCAGTACGGACCGACAGGGTAGAACACCAGGTGGGGCCGGGATGCTCGGTGGTGGACCACAGGGCTATGGTGGTCTGCCCCAAGAAGAAATCGGTACACCCGATCACGACCCGATGCAGTATAATTATTTCCGAGAAGCGAGGAGGCCGAGGCGTGACCAATCGGGAGGATGGTAATATTGTGTCTAAGTTCTGAGGTGTATATAAACCAGGTGGGAATGGCAGTGGCGTTTGGTGTTATGGTTACTGTCTATTTTTGATTTATGGCAGACCACTTTATGGCAGGCCACGACGATGTTGGATCTTGAAGAAACAACAGGCAGCATTAGAGACGGATGCATGAGCATGGTTGCTTCACTGACAAACGAGATAGAAGGCGTTCTGACGCCCCCTTGTAGCGATTACATCTTCCTAATATACCCCCTCGGAGCGCGAATGACTGCTTCGCCCCGAGGAGTAAACTTCTTATGCTGGACGGATAACAGCTTCTTTTTTCGTCGCTAGTGACAAGCCCCTACTTCATAAATGGTTTTGAAGAGAGAAAGATCTTAGAATGCGGGATGACTTAATGCCAAGCCACATATACCGCTACCTTGGGTCCACGTGCCGAGGGGCTAGACAGTATTCGCGGGGCCAACGTTCGATCGAATGCTACGCCACGAACTATTTGAGGGGATGCTCAGGTTCATCGTGGGTATAACCTGCCTACCCAGGCAGGTCAATCGGGGTAGGTAGATCTGAAGGCGTGAATCATGATATAAAAACAAACAACGGCCCGTGCCGCCTTGAAAAGCACGCCCTCCAAGAATATTGTATTGGTAATTCGTGAAATGCCAATAGTACAGTAAGTGAAGAACTACCTTCATATCAAATACGTAAGTGTACTCGCATTTCCAGTAACTCAAACCTGATCCAGCTTCCATCTTACCCCGCCAACAAGTTTATATTGAATTAGTACATATGTCGCTAATGATCTTAAGTTAGGTAGGTGTTTTAGAAGCCCACGACTTACACGCTCTCCTCTTTGGTCAGCCAGACATCATCAAGCACAATGCGTTGGCCAGGAAGCTTTGGAACTCTGCTCATGGCCGCAACACAAGTCCTGGCCGCAGACGCCCTCAGTTTCCGCGTCATCACCTTCAACATACGCTATGCGGCCAGCCCCAGCACCTACGAGCAGCCATGGAGCGTCCGCGGTCCTCTCGTCATAGACAAGGTATCAGCCATAGCGGCGAACGCCACAACAGCTGGATCGGTGCCCGTCATCGGCATGC
Organism: Xylaria sp. 218_066; assembly: GCA_019843955.1. Lineage (NCBI taxonomy): Eukaryota > Fungi > Ascomycota > Sordariomycetes > Xylariales > Xylariaceae > Xylaria > Xylaria sp. 218_066. Next base: position 71,015 of record JADKYC010000017.1, read on the forward strand.
AAGAGGTGCTGCACGAGCAGCTAGTCGACATCACAACTGGACTGGGTTCTGCATGGAGCTATATCGGCACGGGCCGAGACGACGGCAAAGAAGCCGGGGAGTACTGTCCGCTCTTCTACCAGCCGACGCGCATGAAGCTCCTCAACAGCACGCAGAAATGGCTCTCCCCGACGCCCGACGTGCCGTCGTTCTGGCCCGGCGCAGGCAGTCGCCGGTATATCCTCGTAGGCGTCTTCGAGGACCAGACGACGGGCACGCGCTTCATCGCCGCTAACACGCATCTGGATAACGCGAGCTCCGAGGCGCGGTCCGAGGGCGTCAAGATCATCCTGCGCGTCCTCCGCGACGTCCAAGCGCAGTGGGGACCAGACCTCCCTGTCACGCTCTCGGGAGACTTTAACTCGGAGCCTGGACAGGACGCCTATGAAACTATGATCGCGGACGGATATCTTCAAGAATCGTACGCGCTGGTGGATGCGACGGCGCGTTTCGGTCCTTATGATACGTACACGGGATTCGTGCCTGATGAAGTCCCTACCGTGGGCTCACGCATTGATTTCCTCTGGGTCGGCCCCAATGCGGCGGATACGTGGAATGTGACGAGGTATGAGGTCGCTGATAATGTCGTCGGTGGAGTATATATCAGTGATCACCGGCCCGTGTTCGCGGATGTCAGTCATGCTTGAGACGTAGCTAAGAAAGCTACGGTTGAATTCCAATCGGGATATATTCATCTTTGAGGACTCATTAATTCGTGGTTGGTGGTATTGCACGTATATTACACATCCATGACCTGCTCTGTCCGCGTTCGATTGATTTCACAACTAGTTGCTCCGCCCTTTCGTGCCTCCCATTGAATTCTGCACTGAACCGCCGATTCCGCCTTCGGTCGTGAATTTCTTGCCTATCATCCCCTCCTTGTCTAATGGGCCGCCGATCTTCTGGGCCATGCCGCCGAGTGCGCCTTGTTCTGTGTGTCGGTGATGTCAGTACTACTCGGGGTGAGGCATGCCTGAGAAGGTAGAATTGAATCTAATCAACAGTGTTTCTTACCTGTGAATTGCTTTCCAATTGTACCCTGGGCGTCAAACGCTCTAGGCTTGTCCTCACCGAGGCCTGCATTGGCCGGCGTTGTAGTCGCCGAGGCGGTTCCGGTCTGGGTTTTACTGCCGGTGTTGGAGCTTCCGTGGGACGACATGATTGCGAAAGTTTAGTTGCTGATACTATTGCTTGGAAATGTGTATATTGAATATATCTTCAATTAATAGACGTGAAATATCCTATGATTTACCATGTACCTGGGCCAAGCGAATATATAGTTGTCTGGCAAAGAAGTATGAGGTCATGATTCGTCATTTTTGGCTAGACACCGATATTGTCCCACGACAGGTGTTAGAGTTCATAGAATCTCATCTCGATCGGTAATCAATGCTCCATTATAGATCAATGACGCCCTCTTATCGTGATTTCAACGGCATTACCAATGGGCTGGTAGTATCGGAGCCTCCCGGCTATGACATAAACAATCCCCACCTTACTGAGATATATCTACCTAGGTATATACTACATGTACCTGATGCTGTCGGGTTCCTTCAACTGTATAGTGCTGTTGTAGTAGTTATATTTGGTATCTGTACCTGCGTAATTATGCTGGCGTGAGCATGCTCTCTATGATATCTATCACTCTATACAAGTCTAATTCGACAATTCTTAAAAGGCCCATTTGCTTCGTCCTCTGATCTTAGGCCCCCATTTGAACAAAACGAAAGGGATGGGAAAAGCCAGCGCACTGATCGCCCCCAAGAGCGTCAAAGCCCAATGTGTGCCAAGGTTTCCGTATAGCGGTATACCAATTATCGTGAAGCCGCCCGCCGCGATGTACCGAGTCAAAGCGTTGAAGGTCAGCGCAGAAGCGGCGTATACTTCATAGCAATCTATTATATACATGTTTGCCGACATGAAGACGCACACGATCCCGAATCCTATCAAGACTGAAGCGACAATTGGCGACCAGATTGAGATGAATGACTGTACGGGTTAGTGTTGGTGACGAAAAGTGAAACGTGGGGGCTCAGACTCACGAAATCGGTCCAAGCCATCCAGAATAACCCAATGGGTATAATCGGTGCTCCAATCATTGCAAAGTAAAGCCGGTTTTCGCGGTTCAGCATCTTGCCGGATCCATCATCGCCGTCACGCTGTAGTTGCTGAACGGTGCTGCGGTAAGTCCAGGGGAGGAGAACCACGGGGAGCAGAATCCCAACGAAAAGTCCCAAGAATATCGTATTGGACAAGTTCTCGCTGATGCCATATGTGCCAGCAAAGATGTATGGATAACTAGATGGTGATATGTGAGCAGTAAATCCTTCAAAAGTAGAATTCCGCTACTTACCCATCAAGAAAGGTGAAAAGAATGATGTAGTTGATCGTCACGTATACTGTGAAACTTATAACGATTGGTTCGAAGCACAGCACAAACGGTCGGCCGAAGTTTCGTTTTAGGATCGGCAAGATATCACTAGCGTCAGAAGCCTCCTGGCTCGTCTTGAATCGTGCGTTGCCGGTAAGTCTACGAAACGCGGCTGCTTTTATCTTCAAGATACGCGGAGCAAATGTCTCGCGTTTAAAGAGGAAGAGCAATACAATACAGAAGCCGGTCAATATCAGAGTTAACCACTCAACCCATCGCCAGGTCAAATTAGGGTCGTTGCCAAGCCATGTTCCGACGATAGGGCCTAGATAGGTTTCAAAATGTTTCGATTAGCCACTGCATTCCTCATACGTATTCGGGATTACATACCAAAGACGGCACCACCGAATCCCAGTATGGCGTAAAATGGAAAGGCAAAAGTTCTCTCGAGGGGCGACCACATATCGGAGATAGAGCCACCGGCCACAGTGAGGGGAGTGGAAGCACAGATCCCCATCAGAAGCCGGAATATGAGCTGCGCACCAATGTTAGGAGAGAGAGCCGAACCAACGGTCCAGCCTTCGAATATCACGAGCGACACGATGTATACTGGTTGTCGTCCAACGAGCTCGGACAATGGGCTAGCGAGTAGTGCCCCAGTGCCAAAGCCCACTAGATATAGACAAGTTGCTAGTGCTTCGACGACATTGGAGACACCGAACTCGGCTGCTGCTCTCTCGATGATGACGCTGTCGATGGAGCTGGCTGATGTAGCAAAGAAAGCGACGACGGTGACAACGAAGGTCGATCTCAGACGGGTTATCGTAGACCATCGTTTGGGGTTAAACTTATCATATTCATCCACCCATCCGACATCGTAGTACCACTCCCCGTCCCGGTCTACTTGACGAGTAATTCCTGGAATCATGAGGTAGGCATCCCTTGAGGGCCCTGTCGCTTCCGCTTTCTCGACGTCTATCGCTGTTGTACTCGTTGCTGCACTGCTATCTGAGACCATGCCAAGTCCTTTCGTGACGTTCATCTGTTCCAGTTGATACTGGACTTGCTTCGCAAGGGCTCGCCGCTGTATAATGAAGGCCATGGTTAGAGGTGACAGGCGGACAGCACTGCAGCCATACACAATAGGAAAACAACGAGAAGATCCAAATATCGGTCATTAACTATTAAAAAAGGTATGGACGTATAATTCCAGAGCCAGGACTATGAAGTCTTAGCTCGTCTTTTCCTTTTATACCCTTTATACCTTCTCCAGGGATCCGGATTCGCAGCTCAAGGTGGAGTATGACACGGCACTTTTGCGGACAATATTAAGCAGCCTAACTCATCAATGCCAGCCAGACACAACCGAAGGAAGCACCGGAAACAATTTTCGACGGGCAGAGCTTTTTCTGTTAGGGTGTTAATAATTGCAGTATAGTCATCTCCGAGCCTAAGAGCGGATGCAGCTAAGTCCGTGTGGGTCGGACTAAGAGCCTGAACATAGGGTGGATCTCGGAGAAACTGATGGATGTGACTCTTCGTTTTCTCTTGCGAAAAGGGCCGCCTAGAAGATTGAAAATCAAGTAAGCCGAATAACTAAGAGGAGAAAAGATATGCCTCGAGAATATTTTCATTCGTTATCTGGTAGCTCCGCAAGCGGAGCAGTCTTTCTCAGCGCCCAGGACTTGTCAGTATTCTTTGACATGGCTTCGACTCCGAGAAGAGAATTGATCGACTATCTTGACTTAGAAGAAGCTTAATAGCATAGAAAATCGTCCGAAAGTGGCAGTTCTATGACCAGCTCCTACCAATATCACAATGCAGAGAAATTCCAGAATATTGTCAGTAATTGATTTCTATTAGGGCTTCGATGAGCACTTAGACCCATCATTTTATCAGTCCGGCAATCCTCCTTCCGTCACCAAGCAAACAACGTCGACTGAGGACTCAAGGACAGCTACTTTGAGAAGGTGCGTGGTGAGTTGTTTTCACCTAGTATGCCAGAAAGTTCTATGCAGTCGTTAGAGTAGGCTGTAGCAGCTCGCCTTGCTGTGGTAGACAACTTACCCAGTCTATAGTGCCTGGGTTAAGCCACTGCAAATTGTCTACCCATGTATCAAACGTTTCTAGAAATGTAGAGTTTGGCTGGCTGGGCCACTTATATTGCTCGGGAAATAGGAGAGTTCTGCGTATTTTTTAGCAATTCAATATACTAGGCAAGTCTTGTATGACTTTTCACTTACTGTAATTGGGAAAGGATAGGATAAGCTTTCATGCAAATCGGGCTGCGCTGCTGTAACTTCCCGATACGGTTGACCGCCATGCTAAAGGCGTCTCTGTATTGCAGCGAGTCTGAAACATCAGACTCTTCATCCAGAAGACATGATGCCAATCCTACAGCTCCATGCACCGTATAAAAGCTGTGCAAACCGTGCAATGTCCAACGCAAAGGCCGTAGCCGAGGAATCTCCCAGAACCGCTGATGCAATTGCAAAAGAGCCGCACCGGAAATGATGCACTTTGCCCGAGATTGCTGGCGAAAGCAAGCCGGGTTGGAACGCGGCCGACAAAAAGGTTGGTGAATTAGGAGATAAAGGTGATGACCGTGAAATTGCAAAGACCAATGTGCAAAGCCTGAGATGTCTAAGAGGCTGGGGAGTTCCTCGTTACCGTCAATGAGGAACGTAGCATCCCATTGACGTTGTTCCGCCGCTATTTCGGCGTCGAATAGATCCCGCGTCTTCTCGTCGAACTTGTTCGGTCCTTTTAAATGACGGCATATTCTACTAGACAGCTGAAACAGACGAATTTTGAACATCATAATAGACATCTGTGTAGGTTGCCTCGAAGGTTGCAATATTGAATCTTGGCGTATGTCGACATCATCCACGTTGGCAGGCATTGTTGCCGTGACATTGTTCAGAAACAACATGTCGACACCTGGGTATGAAACCATCTGATAAGCACTATTACAATACCCGGAGTCAATAATTTCCACTTATGGTAAGAATCACCAGGGGTTTCGGGAGCTTGCAGGAGCAGCAGGTGAAGAATATGCCCATTGGGGGCAATTCGTGTCTCTGATACATGCCAAAAGGAGGGATAAAAGACTTCAGCGAACTCACTATAGACTAAGAAGGCCCGCCCAGCAGCGCCGTCGGCGCTCAATCTCGATGAGAGCCACTAGAGTCCTCGAAGTCAGTTGTTACTATTTTGAGCAATATTCGTGGAATGGGTTTCCGAGGCATCTGGACACAAAATTGGCCTCAAAAAAAGCCTTTATGTTCTGAAATTGGCCAAAAAAGGGGAGCAAACAACTGCGAGAATTCCTTACAGCCAGGGGGGGCGGATTCATCATTGCAATGCAATGCGATGCTAATGTTCAGGGCGATCCCCAGGAGCGTCCAGCCATGTTCAACACCCTCCTCGTGACAGAGCTCGTAAACAATGAATAATAATGCCTGTAGTGTGCTCAGCTGATATCTCGTCAAAAACTGAGCTTTCGACAGACACATCATAGCCGCTTCACGATATTGCCGTGTAAGTTTACTCGAACCCTGCAGCGGAGGTGTGCTAGGCTTGATTTCAACTGGGAGAGCATCTTCGTAATCGAGAGTATGGAGACCGATAGATAGTAACATGAAGAGCACAGCTAACCAGGAAAGGTCAACTGCGGAAGGGTTTGCGACAAAAGCGGCGTATTCCTTTTGGAACGTAGGGCCGTGCAAAATAGGGAAGAATGGTGCCATGTACATGAAGAACCTAGATACAACATAGTCACACGCCAAAGTGGAGGGTATCATTGCTAGGAGATCACTCGTGCCAAGCTGAGGCTCCGAAGGAAATGGAAAACTGATGCCAGAGGAGCGGGACGCTGTATCGTCGGGCACGAACGCTGATGGCTCATTTGGGTTCATAGGCCTTTGCAGCACTTCTTCCCAGCGTTCGTGAGTTAGAGCATGCCGTTCCTGCAGGTCGGGAGAAATGGCATTTGCCGGGTCTGGTCCTCGTTCGTTCGGCGCCGGGGTCATGTCCGCTATGCTCTGGGCTGCAGATGCGGCCTGGATATCCCCGGCTGAATTGTGCTCCGTCTCTGGTGGACGACATGGTGTCGTAGAGGCGGGCTCTGGTCGCGACTCTGGTTCCGTCTGTGATGGCGGCGCTGCGGACCTGGATGTCGCAGGTGGTGGTTGGTCATAAACGCATGAGTCGGCACATTTCCGCCGTACACATTGGACGCAGGGAATCTGCTTATCACACCGTAGCTTGGAATGGCGACATGGCCGGCAGTTTATCGGTCTACGAGGGCGTCGCTTGTATGTCTTGACGACTCCCTCACTCATATGACTAGACGTAGAAGTGGGACTTGATCCCGGCATGTCTCGTTTGTTTCAACTCGAAGCACGGAGCCCAGATGTTTTCGGATCTCCTGTCGCATTTTCCAATTCCTTGTGGATGGTAACGTGCTTCCAGACGATGATTAATCGAAGACTAAGTCCGAGACTGACAGTATCATCCCGAATAAGATGACAAACGTGAGGTTTTTGTTATTCTCTCTTAGCGTATGACTTACATTAGGTAGTTAGGCTTAGCTTGTTGTGACATCTCCGGAACGACAATAGTTAATGCTAGAGCCCACTACCCACCTACAGTAGATAGCTCGATAGTTATACTGTATCGATATCGGACACTAGGAAATGACATCATAGAAGCTTTACAGCAGAATAGCACTCGAATTTCAATTAAATGAATTACCCACATTGCTGGTTCTTCTTACCGTCGGGTCATCTATCACCCGGCATTTTTGTCTATTATCTAGCATTCACAACTAGAATTAAGTATAGTTAGGTAACTAGGATGATATACAGTAAATGCTATATTATAATTGTCTCTAGCATCCTGGCCTACACCATCGTCGGTTTCGGGTGACGCCGGCGGACCATCGTGTCCAAGAGGCTTTGGTACGTCACACTGGTTTTCTCCATCAGTTGGCCTAGAACTAAAGGTATCAATCGCCATGCAGTATCCGCTAGTTCCCACTCGAGACGACGGGAAGAGCGAGTCCAGAAATAAATCACTATAACTGTCGATAGTATGTAAGTGAGCAGGGGCACAGTCACAAAGCTGGCTATGAATCCGCTCGGTGTTGAGGCTTGTGAGTTGGGGTCCATGAACGGTATCGCCCAAAAGGCCTACACAGCTTGACTTTAGCGTCCATACATGCACGGTCAACGTTGGAGTATATTATAACTGTATGGAGAGGCGACCGGCGAGATAATCTTACCGCTATGAACCCTAATGGAGTGAAGAACACAGTTACGGTTGTGAAGACGCCTATGTATAGGTTGAGGGTCTTTGCTTTAAGAGCCTCCCGCAACGAAGACGCATTGAGTAACTGTTGACCATGCCATGTTTAGTTGGATCGCCACGCTCGAGGAGGAATCACCGTACCGCATCTTGTAAACTCGTAACCTCTTCCTTCTTCTTCTCAATGCGCTCCTTCAAGGGCGTGACTCGGATTTCGAAGAAATCGTTAACTTTCGCGACATTCTTTCTCAGTGTTTCCGTATCTAAAGGCCATTCTACTTCGTCCATTTTTGCATGTTGTTGGCGCCAGGATTGCCAGAGCTCACATTGCTCTATCAATCTGTTCAGATTAGCATTTGATGTTGCCGTAGAGTACTAATGTTCACAGTTACAGGAATACGTAGAGTTACAGCGTAAAAGGATCAAAATTACTTACTCCTCTCCTAAGCTCTGAACGCCTCTCTCGGTTTCCCCAATCCAGTTTTGGAATATGCGAAGAAGCTGCAAGACAGTAAAGTATTGTTCTGATAATTGAAACGAATCATCAAACATCAATTTGCTCCATCGTTTCCTGTCAAGCGTGTCTCGAAGCTGCGGGATGGTTGCGCTATTAGTCTAACGATTCGTGCGTCGAGCAGTCTAACAGGAACTTGGAAACATAACAAACCTGAACGCTGATGATTTCATCAATCTTATCTATCATCGTATCCCAGCATTTTCTCCAGTGATCAATGGTCCTCGTGAGAACATTCAAAACTTGGAAAAACCCCACTCCGCCCGCTCCGCAATCCTCCAGGCCAATATCAAGGTCAAGCCTGTCCGACAACATGGGATAATTCGAATTGCGTCCTGTCCTACTTTCAAACTTCGCGTTATAGTCCAGCCAAACGACGATATTGTAATTCAGAACCGATGGCGCCCCGGCTCGGTGTCTCTTCTTGAGAACGATTGACACGGACAGAAGAAACTCGACAGCGAACTGGGTAGTCCCTCGGGCCAGATCCGGGATCTTGGCTGCTTGCCGTTGAAGGGGAAATCCGATACCCTTCGGAGAGATGCCCCAGCAATCCTTGAACCGTCTCACTCGAGAACCTGTCTCGTCAGGAACACATACCCGCATGTTAAGTTGTACACACAGCCAGTCCCCTCTGCCAAAATTCCCCGTACTATGAAGAGCCGGCGTGGTCTTCTGGACAGGAAACCAATCGCTGATGGTTCCAAAACTGGTAAAGTTGCTCTGCGTCGGCGCGAACAAGTTCTCGAGGAAGGCGACCGTGCGCATCGACATTATGCTATTCGAGATGCTTGGCAAGATTTGCCTACGAATCGGACGTGCGGTCAGACGATCCCGTTTATTTATGTGTAATATCGAGGGAAGAGAGATCGCGTATTCTGGACTTACCAGAGCACATTATCAGAAGGACGAAGAGAAACCTCCATCATGAGGAATTCCTGATTGCCCTCTGCTAGGGACTTCCGGCAGATAATAACTGCATCGTCGGGACGAGGTACACCCAATTGCCATTGGAAGTGTCGTGGTTGCCCTTCAACGTTGATTAATTGACCGAAGTTGGCTGGCCAGGCCTCTAACAGCTGTTCGAAGAAACTCTCTAAATTTCCTTCTTGCAGCAGCTCGCCAAGTTCATTATGATTCTTCTGTACGAGGTTGGTAACGGACTCCCCTTTGGGACGTCGTGGCCACAGAGCAGTTCTCGAAATCTCCGGCTCTTCAAACACGATGTAAAAGGGTCGGCAATAGAGCAGGCGCCGCAGCAGATAACTTTTGTCAATCCATCTCTGACGCAAGTGTTTTAGCCTTTCGTCGGTTGGGACGCAGTCTTCAAAAAGCGTGTAAAAGTCTTCCTCTATTAGAAGTGATGCCCGAGCCTGTGTCTTCTCATTGCGCCTTCTCATAACCCCATTGAGTCTAAGCGATACGGGAAGCTCATCCTCTAAATGACTTATTTCTGCCTTTTCAAAGCTGGCAACTTCGGCACTAGTCGCACATGTCAGCGTGGTGCCTGGGGATTTGGGGTCCTCGCCGCAGATGGGTCCTTCGTTTAAGTACATGGGTTTGGTGGTCCTTACCTAGACCCCAGAGAATCCACATCTTCGACTGGCTCTTTTAAGTCTTGATATAGGTTAGGGATATCCTGAATTCTATTGAGCGCCGAGAATTCGTGTCTTGGAAACCATGTAATGGAGGATTGGTCATCATCCATCTGTAAAGTCGCCGCGTATCGGTTGATTATCACAAGTGAGAAGCGACAAGAACTGACTATTTTGTGTAGTAGTCTTCCGAGTATAGTATTTGAGAAAATGGTAGCATAAGTCAAGAAAAGAGACGCGATAGTAAAGGCCAATCAAACTCGCACCAGGACAGCTTCTCAGAAAGGCAGTCCATTCTCTCGCATATGCGCGCGCCCGTGGCTTTTGATCGGTACCCATGCAAACTACGTAATGGTGTGCATGTAGAAAACGACTCTTCCTCGCCTTCTCTTCCCAATTCAGCCTCGCTCGGGGACTCCAGTTGTAGGCGTTCTTTCGAGTGCTTCGACATTAGCAGGGGATCATCGGAAATACTGGACATTACGTAGTATCTACCAGGCGACAATGTGCGACGTAATCGATCTAATTGGCCGCGCCCCTGGAGAGACCCTGGAGTTCGGCATGCATGGCCCGCATCAGATCGTGACTGGGGTACTTGTAAGGGTCTACAATCCTTCGGCAAGCCTTAACTCTCCTGGCGGCTAGCTAAGGATGTTCGGTTGCGAACTCCTATACTTACATATGTCTCCCACCGCACTAGATCATTAATTGGGAAATACTATGCGAATCGATGTGAAGGCTGAAGATGTAAGCTGATACACAACGTATAGCTCGAGAGGGGTTAGGTGAGGCTGTGACCGAACCAACAACAAGGATTGGCCAGCCGGCGGTATTTCGCATCTTGGCAGCTGGACGTGAGACGATCGTCAAGTATTTTGGACATTATCACGCATAAGAAGCAGCAACTGCTGTATTTTTCGCTCGCGAATGTTGAAAATAACGATGTTCAATTATTAAGTAAGGAACAAAGAAGAGCAAAACACTCGATAGCGTACACTTTTCCATCCTCCTGGAACGAACGCACAAACTCAAATCCGGTATCCGAAAACGACATTTGTGAAGTTGAGTAAAAAAACACAAAGAGACGGTAAAGGACTGGCTGAAGGACGAGGTCCTGGGGTATCATGCAATCTACCAACTCGTCGGTTTTGTGACTGTAGATCGTTGCTGTCGTTAACGTCGTTCAATATCGTTATCGTCGTAAAAAAAATTCAAATCGCTATTCGTGGTGTTGTCAATCTGATTGGTCGTGATATCAAAAGACATTCCTTCGAAAGAAAGTGGATGCGTTCGTTCATTTGTGGGTTCGTGGTATCAAAGGAAACCGGGCGTAAAATGTATCGTCAGGGCCGTTCAACAACTTGCCGTGTAAGTATATGGGTGAATCGGTACCTTTGCTATAAGTTGCTCGGTGTTTATCGAGAGAGTACACGATAACGGACAATGCTTATCGCTAACACTAGATTACCAACACGACGTTGACGGCCCGTACGCTACTCGGTAGATGACTAGTCTTCGCTAGGGCTAAAGTCATTATCCTCCTCCTCGTCACGTTCTTCGCTCGCGTCTTCTACTGAAGGGGCAGGAATGGGGTTGAAGAGCTGCTTGAAGCACGTGGCGGCCGTGGCATTGGCGAATTTGATCTGGAACGCGCCCAATCGACCCCTGCGCTGGTGATGCGGTCTGTACTCATCACAAAACGAATAGACCTGGAGATCCCGTAACCAGATGCGACGTGGTGCTTTGTGAATTAACCAATCCTCGGGAGGATCGGGGGGTACTTGAAACAAGGTGTATCAGCAAACCGTATTGAAAGGGGTCCAAAAGAGACGTAGAGATAAAAATATAACAGAGGTAGATGAGGCATACCAAAAGCTGTCCAGACAGGACATCTCGCGAGCGGGCCATCTCGGGATATGACGTGTAGACGGCGACCTTTCGTGTGGAAATCTTCGATAACGACCAAGTAATGATCGAATCCATCGTCAATGATGTGACTAAGGGATGTTGGTATTCAGCCAATTGAGCAGCCACTAGAACACTTACGCTTGAAATAAGCGTTTTTCTCTCCTTATGATGAATTCGCGTATGTCAAGGCTACGCGCCCATTCGTTACGGGCTTTGAGAGATACGAAGGTACAGTAGAATAGCACCAGCTCTGCTTCCAATTAGCAAAGGTCGTTCAGTATGAGACAATACGGCATGAAAAACAAACCTTCCCATGTTAAGAATGAGAGGCTTGCCCAAGCCTTCTTACGTCTTTCAACGTCATTCCAGTATGTTAGATATAACACGGACGTTGACTCTCTCTCGATTGTAAGATTGTCTATAGGACGAATAGAGACCCAAGGCTCGCCAATGGCAGTACGCGTACGAACGAGAATAAAAGGCAATTGGTCGGCTTCTCGTAGAAATACCATTACGGAGACACGGTCATTATCAAAAGTCCTTCCAAGTCATTCGTCAGCTTCGCGACATGATAATTCGCCAGGGGATAGTGAGGGGGAAAGCTGGCTAACTAGTTAAGAGCTCTAGTTAAAGAAAAAAAATTTGATCGTACCGCTTTACTAGTATTTTGACGTTGTCGGGGAAAGGATTTATGTGGCCCATCCTATCCAGTGGCCCAAACGCATCAGACCTATATAGTATTAACTGCCTGTTACGATAGTGAGTTCATCACGGTAGTTGCTTACTTGCCGCGTTTCCGAAATTCTCGCCGGGACGGCAGGGGCTGAGTGAATATAGCTTCAGCCCAATGAGAATCCTACCAAGGTCAATTAGGTTCCTCAATCCCGCAATGAAAGGACGAACCGTTTCTTGCTTCCAAAAGTCCAGTGCGGTATCACGTCTGACAAGGTCCGTCCGGATTGGACTTGGGGGGTCTAAGTGGTTATGCTTAGCTGATGCTACCTAGAGGGGCGGCACTGGTCCGGCTGACCTATTTTTCGGGCGTCACGTAGTTGAAGAATTCGTAGTCGAAGGGCTTCCATGGCGTTCACATCGAAGTTCGGGTCTCTGCTCGGCGACGGAGTAAGGCTCTGTCAAGTATCTATGATCTGCGGCACGTACCTTGTCAACATGAAATTAAGTAATCCTAGGAATTGATTGTACATAACGAATCTAGCTGGCAGTGTCGTACCCGGTAGCTCGTTGCTCATCTTATGATACATGGTCCGCCAGCGGTGTTCCTTGCTTAAAAACTTGTCCTCGTAATAGCCCATGATATCTCGGAGCGTACGGCATAGGCACGGCAGAATGACGTTGAGGTAATCGATCATCACCGGTACTTGGGATAGGTGTACTTGGGACTTATCGGCGAGATCTCGGAGGAGCTGGCTTGTGACTTGGAGCTGATCAATGACAGCCGTGAGGTGTGGGTGAAGGTGTTCTGGTAGGGCATTCCGTAGTCCCTGAAGACAAAAACCAACTCTATCGGCGCGCTCGGCCTCGACGCAACAACCGTCGAGTACTCGCGGACCCAGATCCCGGGCCGCTAGGTCTCGGGTTGCCACCCTGGGGGCCGGAGTCCTTACCCGGATTCGAATCGGCTCCATCGCATAGGGTACCTCACTTTGCCATTATGACACCAACATCAATTCTTGTCAGGGACTCCCGCCCGCCTCCTAATGCTGCTTGAAGGAAACCAAGGAGAGAGAGAAAAGAAAGATAACGGGAGTGGTATGGTTCAAAGGGGAGAGGAGAGTTGACAAGGGCACGAAGGCTGTTATTTAAGAGCGGCGGATCTCCACAAGAGGCCGTCAAAGTGGCCGTGTGGGGAAGATCGTGCAACCTAGAAGTGTATTGGTGACCAGAAGAGGGCGGCTAGCAAACAGGAACCCAAAAGAAATACTCCGCGAGAATCTCTCTAATAGTTGCGGCTCATCTGACGTGGCCGGAGCCCAATGGGGGTGGGGTTTTGCAGTACGACCTGTGAGAGCTCTCTCGGACGACACAATCGGTCATTGACCCGGCTATCCAAAACGGTATCTCAGCAGGGAATCGTAGACATACCATGCCGATGGGCCCATTGACATGCATCAATGATTGGGCATTATGCATTATCATAAGGCTCAATGTACGAGAATACGCGAGCTTACCGTTGCGGTCATGTTTGATCCGATGGCGAGATATCCGATCAACCTATTAGTGGAAGAAGAGATACAGGAGAGGATGAATTGCTGGCAGCTCTGTATAGATAGATATACTACCGGGTGCGTGTACATTGCTCTTATGAGACAACCATGTCGGCGCCGACATGGAGTGATGACTTCATGGACTGAAATTCGTCTTGGCTGGCTTATTGGAGAACAGGCCTATGCCCGAAGGGGTAGCTTCGAGTTTGAATGTGGCATTCCGTTGGACAAACGGCAGCTTCAGTGAGAGATTGCCACGAAGCCAGTGCTACGATTCGAGCAATCACAGAATACCGGGGAAATGGCACGATGCGGGATGAGGGTCCGGGAACGGTGCTTCTAGCTCTTCCACCATGCGGAGAAGGGGGACGACGTGCATAAATAACCTGCAAGAGGCCTGTTAGCGGGTTGCCATGTTGCTGCTGGCCTCTTAACAGGTTAACAACCGCTAGCAAGTTCGCCCTACTCTAGCTGATGGTCGATGGCGCACAACGTTTCATATAGACCTGTGGCATGTTGAGCAGTGTTCTTGAGTCTTTGTCTCGCCAAGCTGCATCAGTGCCGGGATCTTGCACATCCCAATGCTACATTGAATCCAACTACAGAGGAACATGAGGCGGCGAGTTGGTAGAGATAGGAGTAGTAGCCGACGAGTGGGACTTGGGTAGGAATGGAACGGTATCTGGGGGATGGGTATAGAAATAGTGTATGCAGAGTCCTCTGGGGTCGATACTATCGTTTCTAAACGAAATCGGTAGAGTAGGTGGGGGAAACTGGACATCCATTCTGCTGGGCCAATGAATTGTGTCGAATGGATTAAAGAAGACGGGAAACATTGGGTAACAAACAGCTTGAACAGGAATGCTGGAAACGGACGTCTCGCCCATGACAACTTGCATATGCACCCAATCCGGGGCAAGTAATGGAGAAACACGATTGGTGTGTTGTAGAATCATATAGCGTCAAGCCGCCGTTGGAATTTTTCGGTTGTGTAATAAGTGCTGACCTGGTACTGTTTTGGACAACAAAACAGATATGGCAAAACAGACATGACATGGCAGCGTTGGGTACGTGCTTGGAATATATACGACGATTTGCATCGACTAGGCATGCTCAGTTCTTTGGCGTCACATTAACACTGAAACTCAGATTGGGGGGTTTTACTTGCAAATTGATGGCGATCCTAGGTGACCGCTTTCATTGATTATTCATCACGTATTCGATTAACGTGGAATTTTCTTCATCACGATTTCTTGCGTGGGCTAATTTACAACGCGGCGTCGTCGAGAATATTGATTCTCAGTGCCTTTCATAGATATCTGAAGGCTAAGGCAGGACAACACTGCCAGATTTCGAGCATCCCCCAGCCCTTCCAGCCAGACGACACCCTCAGAAAAGCAAAAAGAAGCATCGTAAACCATTCCTGTGCTTCACAACACCGACCAAACCCATACGTAGTAGAGAAAATGAAACTTATTGCCACCCCGGCCACCTCGAACATAGGTAGTCATCCCGTCGTGAAACTTCCTTTAAAACTTCCAGATAGAGGCAGCGAGCTTGAAATGCTAATGCCCACTTGCGTCTACCCTTCCGCAATGCAACCTTGTCTTAATCAGATTCGGCCTGTGCAATCCTAGTTAGCAGCGAGTAAAGCCGATGGGAGTCATGTTGGCTTTACCTGGTAGGCTTGCTTCTCGTCCTCGTATCGCTTCTTATCGGCGGCGGCCTTGGCCTCGTAAGGCGCCCGCTGCTTGTCGTTCAGGGCCTTCCATCGTTCACCGAGGATCTTGCCGACTTGGCCTAGTGTTGTTGTTAGTACTAAGTTGTGTGCAAGGAGATAACAGGTTCGTACCAAAGGAGATGCCGGGGTTTTCATCGCGAACGTTCTCACGTTGCTCGTTGGCGAAGAACATGTATGCAGAGAGACCACGCTTGGGGGCGTTGGGGTCTGGCAGACCATTAGCAATCAGCTCAGCCGGTCGCATAGAGAGCTCCAAGCTTAGACTGCAACATACCCTTCTTGCCCTTTCTCTTCTCGACCTTGCCGGCCTTTCCACGCTTGGTAGCTTCCTTAGGCATGATTGGAGACCTGTAGACAGATGCGAGTTAGCGACAGGGTCCAAGGAACATGGATGCAATGGTATCCGGAAGCATGCATTGTAGATTTTGGGGATCGAATTAGAACAGGTGCAACTCTGATCCAATTGCAGGCAATGGTTGGAAGTGTTGGGATTGTGTTGCAACAGTTTTGGTAGACAACCACTAAGTTGTGGGATTGATGATGATGGATGAAGGTGGGTTGGTGATGGATTGATGCGTATGCGCTGCATTGTCGCATATCCAATTGAGCTCGCCAACGCGTGAAAACCGCGTGTTGAAGCTTAGAATCGGCAATGGGAAGTGTAAGCCCATACCTTTAGAGCTTTGCAGCGGAATCAAATTGTGTTGTGTATGTTGTTGGCGCTGTTGTGTTGAACCGTCGTCAGCGGATTCGGTTGCCAATAATTGTGATGGCGACTGTGGTAAGTGGTAATGAGATAGATGACAGGTGATAGTTGAATGGGTAAGAGGTGCAAGCGATGGGTGCCGGTGGAATGGGAACGCAGACAGATAAAAGCATCAACAAGATAAGATGGAAACAGTAATTATCAATGCAACAACTACAAGAATTGTGTGCAGCGTAAAATACTGAATGCGCCGATCGAAGGGTGGGATGCGATGTTGTTGTTGAGGTGACTTGGTGTTTGCAGTATATGGCCATACAAGGAGAGGTACTCACGATTTGTATGCGCGGGCGCAGAGCGTAGGTGTAATTGTATGGACGTGTATGTGCGGTGAGGTTGAGTGTGCGCAGTGTTTGTATGGGAGACGATTTGGGTGGGAGATTGTATGAGAGCAGAGAAGAGAGGGAAATTTGTATGGGGGGCGCCCTGGGCTACGGACCTTTTCAGAGTGGGCGGGTGATTGTGTGAGAGACAAGAGACGGGCTCTCCAATTTGTGAGGGAGGGTGCGAACCTATGGTGCGGGCGGGCGTGCGTGCGTGAGTGCGTGTGTGAGCAGTGTGGTGTGAGGGGAAGGGGAAGGGGGAAAGGGTGCCTGCTGCTTCTGGCTCAGGCTTTCAGCAGGCCTAGCATCTGTCAAGGCGCTTGGGGGGGAAGGTAGGTACAACTTGCTGCCAGTGCTGGGACTACGGACACTGTATGGCTGGGTGGGAAGCACAGCAAAATTCACTGAAATTCTGTCTTTTGGCCGTACTGTGGGTACTAGGCAAATACAGCAGGCTTGGTGGAAAGCACAGTCTTAGATGCACTGTAGAGCTCTTTTTAGTCCACCACCACCCATCAATATTCACTAGGGGAGCTCCTGTCACAGCTGCGCGCTATGCATGTAATTGGGTGCTACTCAAGGTATGTACCTCGACCTAGCAACAGTACCACCTTCTATTGTACCTGGCTTCCTACAATCAACCTGACCTACCTACTTGGTAGGTACTTGTAGCTTCATTCATTGTTTTCTTCCTTTTCCAACTGTCGGTATTTTTACTATGTCATTTTGTGGACGATTGCCTTGCATCAGTTATATACTGTTCAATTTTCCAAGTGCGACACCAGCGCATGGCCGCCCTGAGAAATCCACAACACTACATACGTACCTAAGGTAAGGTCCCTTATGGTAGTATACGCAGGACTGGCTTGCAGCATTGCATGAAGTAGGAGCTAAGACCTGAGCGTCTGTTCACATCCCTTACAGTAGCATCTCTACCTTGCTCATCATAACTCGAATCGGGCTTTAAAAACAATAGCAACGATCATAGTTGTAAGATAGTCCTCCTAGCTCGCACCAGGTTTAACACTGCCTTGACTGCCACTTGTACTTTGCTGGTATTTTTAACTTTTTGATCGTTGATCTGCAGGGGAGAGAAAGGAATTCATACAAAAGCCACAGCTGTAGCGAGGCATCTCGTAATACCTACTACAAAGCATCGGGGTAGCTGAAAGAGAACTGGGAATCCTGTGGCGGGTTCACGCATTTGCTTCCGTCGCTGATTCATTGTTTTGGAGCACTTACATCAACCCATTGCTTGGTTCCATATCGTTCCCCTTTTGCCCCCCTTAAAGCCGCCTTATGCCATCTCACGGTGTCTTGCTTGTTTCAATCTGACATCTAGTCGCAGAGGTCGTGACACGGATTGCTTGTTGTCCTCTAACTTGATTGGAATTCGCTGGTTGTTCTGTTATTAGAAAGGATGTACAGCCTTCTGTGAGACAGGCAGGTAGCCAGCCTTGTTCCGGCCTACATACTACTCAGGTATGTATATGTAACCACTGCACGGTCATCATGCTTCCAAAGTTGGAACTGCTTGGATGAAAGACGGCCGGGCTATGTACTTCACCACCCCTTGTTAGCGTGGATGTACATGTCCATTGTTCCTAGGTTAGTGGATTTTCCGCCTAGCCTTAGACCTAGGCCCCTGGTGGGTGTTTTGCTTTGCCTTGCCCCAATTCATGCTGGTCCGCAACACGCTCTGCAGCTGATTACAACCATGGCTAAAACCCCAATTGGATTACGGGAGTCTGCTTGCCCCCCTCGTGGTGTGTGTCTGCGTTTTTCCTCTCCCCTCCTCACTCTATCGCCCTCAGGTTGCATGCGTAAATATGTATTGGGGGCTTTGGTCAACCCCACCAACAACTTCCTATAGCATGCTTCTGGCATTTCCTTGATCTTTGATTCGTCGGGGACCCCTTTCTCAACCCACTTCCTGGAATCCTCTGGTTTAGAGTTTGGCTATTGAGAGGACATTTGACGTAGAATCAATGTCTTTGTCCTCGTCACACATGCGCAGTTTTACTTAGTACCTAGTTGGCCGGACTCCCAAATCGCTAGCGGCAGTAACTAGTCAATAAATGACTTTGCATGAAGAAGATTGCCATTGGAGAGGGGCGAGGGGGAAGGGGAAAACAAGACAGAGAGAGAGCATGTAGCTGCAAACAACGTCCACGACGGGGAGATACAGTACCTACTGCCGATTGTAGGCTGACGGTACTACTGTACTATGTGATTTTGGCTTGATTCTGGCCCCTTGGTAGTGTACATAGTATGGTGGCCCGCTGACAGGGCTGGTCTTCCAATAACTTGGAACTTGCTGACTACTTTTAGCTTCGCGTAGAAATTGGTGCAACTCAACTCGGCAGGGACTTTGGGCGTGCACTTTGCCATGTATTGGTGGGCGGGCAGTGGGCAGGCAGTGGCGGGTTTGCGTGTCTACTATGAGTAAGTATACGTCAGGACTGTACAACCGGACTGCAAGTTTCGCCTGCCCTTTTCCCTGCCATTTCGCGAGCTTCGCCAAGTACTTAGGTAGTTACCTAGGTGGTAGTGATAGGCACATTCCTGTCCGGCGATATCAGCACGACGGGCCCGTCTATTAAAGGAGTTAATGAGCACATTTTGTACCCTTTTCACATGATGAGAGAGCGTCTAGCTTACAGCAATGCTAAAAGTTACCGTGTAGAGATCGTGTGGAAAGGTGCACGTATGCAATGCTCGGTTGCACATATTTGAATTCATGCTGATTCATGCAGCAGCTAATGTTCATCGTTGGCCGTTGTGTTGCTCTCTCATTTCCATCAGACGTGATCAGACCAGTGTCAGGCATTGGCTGTCTTGCAGTCCAGCCCAAAAGGACCAGTGCCGAGGTTTGATTCGCTCTAGGGACTTAGACACTGTATGGCACTGGCTACACGGGGAGAGACCTCGGGGGATGACCTGCAAGAGAGCCCATACACTGTGCCTCCTGCCCTGCTTGGATCCTGTGGCTCCACCGACGACGACACCACGGCAGAGAAACCACACCAGATTTGAATCCGGCAAAAGCCAAAGCCCATTCCCATTTTTGTCATTGTTACAGAAGGGGAGGAGGAGGCTTTGGCCGCCTCCACTCGACGTGAAAGAAGGAGGGATGATTAGAACGCGATCATTTATGCATTTCTCTTTACGTCACGTGCAACACTGCTACCCATAAATAACACGCCTTACCTGGTACAGTCTTTTCGTCGCAAGTCCAGGTAAGTACGGGACGAGTTACACAATTATGCCGGCTTCAAGGTTGTCTGTACATTATTATCCTCTCCCTTTACACACAACTTATAAGTGGTTAGCAGTCGTCAAGTAAAGAAAGACTTGCAATGCTCACTGCAGCAGGTGCGACAACCCGAAGACGCTGGTGCCCATACCTTTCCTCAAGACTTGTTCTTTGCGCTACATCTGCTCTTCTTTGAGTTTCTTTTTTATGGGCACTCAAACTTCTGCGTTAGCCACAAGTACATTACATCTTCTCGCCTTTTCTGCGCAGAAATGCATAATAAGTCGCAGTTTAACGCAGTGTAGTTATGAGATACTGTAGACTGCAAGCCTCGTGACCTAGTCCTGCCCGCCTGGATCTAGTCGACTTTGGACATGCCGGCAGAGATATTAGTTGGGAACTTGCAGCGAAGCATTGCTATGCTGGACAACGGGGTTGTTGGATACCGCATCAAGATCCTCTGCCTGTCTTCCCTTAATGCCCTTAATTGGCAGCCACTGAGTTTTGTTACCTCCTAAACTTCTTCCTCTTCTGCTGGATCTAGCACTATATCCCTGAGCTTTGCATCCCTCGCCCAATCAATACCACTCCCCGCAACAATGGCGCTCGCAGTTCCCTTGAGGACACGCCATCTCCGTCTACTACCTTTCAAATCAGCCTCTAGTCCTGCAATCTCAGCTGCGTGTTCCGAGTCGCTGGTGAGAAGCTCGGCCTTGCCCTTGTCCGTTTGTTTTGCGAGGTGTAGTAGGCGCTCCGCAAGAGCGACGTTCTCTCGGCTTAGACGTAAGGAGCGACTCTCGACGTCTGTCAAGTCGGAAAGTAAAGAGTGGTACTCTGTACTCTGAGATGCGAGTGTACTGGACACGGCGTCTCGGTCCGTTAGCAGCGGAAGGAGATCTCTGCCATATGTTAGACTGGCTCATATCAATAATGGATGGCGATGTAGTTAGGACGGCGCAACAGGAGAAAGATGGCGAATTGGAATTGAAGCAAGTTGTAGAAGGACTTACCTCTCAATAGGCGAGGCCTTTGTCCCGTTGTGTACTGCCTGCAGTATGGGGTTCGCGCTCACAACGCTTGCGACCACTTCATTGCGCAACGTGTATCTGGCACGCGAATCCAGGAGCTCCTTTTGCGCTTCTTCTACGGTGCGCCCTAAGGTCGTATCTATTGCCATGATTAGCAAAGACTTATTGACCAATAAAGGGGTAAGGATCGCATGGGGCCTCTACCGGGAACATATTTGTTTTGCGCATTTAGCAGTGCAATCTCAAGCTGGAGCTGCTGTAACTTGTCGTAAAGTTCTAGTACCCGCTTCTCCCCATCTGACAGAAGGAGAGGCGTTGCAGCTTCTACATTTTCGTCTGCCATCTTGTCGGAGTGCTAGTACACCAACACTCGGAAATCCGATATAAAAGTGTGTTAAACTAACGCTCACGCGTTGATTAGTCAGAAGACTCGCGATATTTTACTCGATGCTGACGCTTGATCAAATGCGCTGGGATTGACGATATCTACTATACGGACTAATAGGCTTGTTATTGTTTTAGCTTCAACAATAGGTAAAGTGGCAGTGCGACACGGCTGTGGCGTTTCTCCAGGGAACCGACCCAGCAAATTTTGAGTTACACTTTAAACCGTGATTTTTCTTTCGTGCGTGGCCTCGGCCATATTAACGCATGATTTCGAGCCTAAAGAAATCCCATCCTATTGTGCTTTACTTAGTACAATCATGGAGCTACTGTAGATTCCCACGGATTGATTTCTTTGTTGTCACTAGCCACATGTTTATCAAGTCTCTCTATAACTTGATTTCATTGGCCGAATGATCAAGTAGTCCTCGTGGTGGACTTATCTGCTTCCCCACTGGGACATTTTATAGTGGGCCGATCCGGACCTGACATCAAAGCCTAGCCCAGACTAGGTTTGGCTGCATCGGTCACCCGGAATCTATCTATCAGCCTGACCTCCTCCAGCTAAGTTAGGACCGGATTGTGTCCTGCTCAGAGCTCCCCAAAACGGCACGCGCCGAGTCTCATGCGCATCCCTAGATAGAGATCTGCTGCTGCTGCTGGGCTCATCCGATTTTGGGCAAGTAGCCATCTATTCCTCTGGTACCTTCTAACCTCATCTTTACTCGTCGTACCATCACACGCCGAATGGTCGCCCTACCGACTCTCCCTCTCGCCGCCGTCGCCGCCGTCTCCGCCGTTACCGCGCTCACGTCTCGGTAGTCGAGGGATGGACAACGGGCGTCATGTCTATGCAGACGCAGGTGTTGATCGCCCATACGGGCCAGCGCCTGCACGTCGACAGTTCACAGTTTTCCGAGTGAGTGCCTATTTTCTTTCCCGTCTACATCGGACCCTACGCGCCTTGGCGCCAAAGAGTCCACGAGTCCTAGACCCCAGTCTGAGAAGCAATGATGTCGGCTAACCAGTGCTTTTTCTGCTAGCCTTGGCGACTTTAAAGAATGGGTTTCCAGACAAAGCGCTATACCGGCCCAGAATGTCGTGGCGCTTACTTCCCAGGGAAAGACAGTCAAGGTTCAAACAATACAGTCCGAGGTCAGTATCCCTGTTTCGCGACTATAGTATGCCCCTGGATGGGTTGCTCAAATACTCTCAAACAGAAAGAGATATATGTATACGACATACGAATAACACAAGCCTCTTCGCCTGGTGCATCGACGTCACTCGTGTCCGAAACCCCCGTGCCAAAGCAGTATCAAATACCAACTGCTCCGAATTCGATAGACGATACGCACTCTGTTCGATCATGGCAAGATCTCTTCAGAAGGCGTCGCGACTGGGCGCTACATGTTTTCGAGACGTGTCAAAATATGGCGAGCGCCGCAACGGCCCGCTATGCGGAAATGGACGTGATGCTCAAGTGTTTGGACGCTGCCGTCGCAAACCTCGAGACTGCCTTGAAGCCCATCGAACCTAAGTACAATGAATTCAAGAAGTGGGCCACGCCAGCGCAGGAAGAATATGCGAACCTGACATCAAACTGGGAAAGCTATCTCGAACTGGCCCGCAGCGTCCCTGTATCGTCTGCCATGGTGCGCTTCATGACGGGTCAGGATATTCGGAAGCCTCGCCAATCTACGTTGGAAGATTTGGTTGACCCTGAACCAACACGCAAGGCTGGGAAGCTTGCGGCAACAGCTTTGCGTAAATACAACGCCAAGATATCAGATCTCGATAATGCTGCCGATAAGCTGTTTAGTGGCTGTAATAACTTATTCGAAGAGTTCAATAAGCTCGTTGCGCGCTCGTCGATGCAACACATGAGCGACTGCAACCAACTTTTGGAGGATATCGAGGCGGTGACAAACAAAATTGACACAGACTATCAGGCCACGCTCCAGTATACAAATCAAGCAAAAGATGTCTCACAAGCTTCCAAGACTGCTGCCAACCATACTAAACAGCTTTTACCTAGCATTCAAAACCGAGCCATGGAAATGGATGAGATGCTCCGCTATGCCACCCAAGCCCGTAACGAGGTTGCTGTTGACTCTCTTACCTTCATGCGCAACATCGCAGAGATAACGACGCTCCATCACGACGTCAAAGCCCAGATGAATTTGATTAACCAAGTAGAAGAGGAATTGACTACTTTTGATTATCTACGACTCATCCACCAACTTCCATTCATGTATGCCTCGTTCATGGTTGAGTCAATCAGAAGACGAGAATGGTCAGAGAAGATTAAGACTGACTCTTCGACACTTGTCAACGAAATGGCCTTATTTCAGGACGAAGAATTGAAGAGAAGACGGAAGTGGGAGAAGATGGTCGGTAATACGTACGGGCCGGAGAATGCTATAAATCATGTGCTCGGTCTCGAGGTCAACCTTCGTGGTGAAGAAGAAATATGGCCGGACGTGACCAAACAGGAACTTGACGATTTCTTAGCAATTATCCGGCATCAGAACGCGGATGAAACTGTCGTGACCGACGTCGCCAAGCTTATCAGCGACCTCAGTCAACCAACAAAACAACAGAATAAAAGGCTGAAGGCTTTCAAGAATGGTAGTGTCCATGACGCGGCTTTGGGTCGAAGCGGCCTTCTCATTAGGGGAGATGACGATCTCATCCGAAGTCTGCAGGGCGATAAGTCAAGGCTTGAAAGCAGAATCAAGACCGCAGAAAGCCGCGTTCGTCGACTGGAAGACTTGCTACATCGGCAGCAGGCGTCAAGGCCGTCTATATTTCCCCAACAAAATGACCAGAATAATTCCGCGACATCTATCCAGGCTTCGCGTGCCTCCCACGACCGTCGTCGATCATCTGTATCGGAAAACAACGAAATTCTCTTACAGCGTATTGCTCAACTCGATACCGAACTTAATGCGCAAAAAGAACGCGCTGCTGTTTTACTGAAGGAGGCCGACGCGCATGCAGAACACATAAACGAAGCCAACTCAACCAAGCAAGACCTCTTGGGCAATATGGAAGCCCTAAAGAGAGAATTCATGGAAGAACGTAAGTCCTATGTGGAGGAGATCAAGCAGCTCAAAGCACGACTAGAAGACACCGAGGATGCATTGGTCCAGTCGATGCAAGATGAGATCGACCGCTTGAACAACGAAAAGCGAGATGATGCTCTCAAGACACAGGGGCAGGTGGACTTTCTACGCAATGAAGCTAAGGTACAGCGGGAAAGGGTCGTTTCTCTTGAGAGAGAACTCCGCGAAGCCCGCGACGCGATCAAAAATACGACCAAGCAAGTGGAGGATTTGCATGAAAATACGGAGGTTCAGGCTCGGTCGCTTAGGGAGCTTCACGAACAGCTATCCCCAACAGAGGCGGCGCCTCCGGATTTTACGGATCTAATAGACGCCGTCGTAACAAAATCGGCCGATGTCCTGGGGAAGCTGCAATCTCATGAACGAGATCTTTCTCTAATGAAGGCCGATCTTGGTCTTGCCGATGCTACTGTCAGGGAAGTGAAATCTGAACTCTCGCGTACAAAGGAGGCACTGTCTGGCGAGGAGATGACGGCTGTGCGCCTGCGCGAGTCACTTGACAGGGAGAAGGCCAGATGCGTTACCCTAGAGACTGAAGTGAATGACGGCCGCGAGCAGCTTAACGAGCTGAGGATCAAAATGACAGAGGGAGAAACCGGATCTGAGACACTGCGAAAGAAACTCGACGAGGCGGAGAAGAGGGTCGCTGACTTGACAGAGCAGTTGGCATCCAGGCAGTCACAAGTAGGCAGCCTGGAAGAAGAGGTGCGAATGTTTCAAGACAAGCTACAGGCCACCGATTCAAGCCTATCAGCTTTGAACGGAAGGTTTGAAGATCGCAATGCCCGCTCTAAGGATCTAGCCCAACGTTTATACACTCAAAACGAACGACTCACAAGACTCCTGGAGCGTCTCAGCTTTTCAGTCACGCGGGCAGATAGGTCGATGGTTATCCAGAAAATTCCACGATCAGAGCGGACATCACAAAATCCAAATGACTCGTTCGACCCCGGAAGCTCTTTCAAACGCTCGTTGTCGTTTGGGAGTAACGCCCCTGCCGACAGCAATGACTTGCGATTGCTCTATTGGATGAACGCTGAGAATTCTGGTGCAGAAGAAGAGCAGTACCAAGCCTTCATGGCAGGACCTGGTAATTTCGACATTGATGCATTCTCCGACGCAATATATCGCCGCGTAAAGGAAATTGAACACACTGCTCGCAAAATGACACGCGACGCCCGCAGTTTCCGTGAGCGCGCTCATATAGCAGCCAAAGAAGCTCATGAGAAGATCGCATTTAAGCACTTCAAAGAAGGCGACCTCGCATTGTTTCTTCCTACTAGAAATCAAACGGCCGGGGCTTGGGCAGCATTCAACGTCGGTTGTCCACACTTTTTCCTCCGTGAGCAAGAAGGTCACCGTTTGCGAAGCCGAGAATGGCTCGTGGCTCGAATCACGCGTATCCAGGAGCGTGTTGTCGATCTATCCAAGAACCTGCAACCTGCGAGTACACCTCTTTCTGAGGGAGAAACCGATTCTATCAACACAGGCGACGATAATGATAACCCTTTTGATCTATCGGACGGCCTGCGTTGGTGGCTGATAGACGCACACGAGGACAAACCAGGTGCCCCGTCCACACCCGGCCTCGGCAAGTCAACCGTTGCCTCTAATAAAGTCGAAGCAGTGGCAGACATGCATTCGCACGGACGATCTGGGAAGCCCAAGTCTAAACTTGGCCCAAATGGTGGCATCGAGGGCGTCAGTAAGACGCTGAGCAAAAGCCTCGAGAGCAGACGAAGCAGTTCAGGCTCTAAGAAAGCCTCGCCGTTTGCCCCAGGCGCCACGGCTGCTAAAGGCAGTGCATTAGCCAGCGAGACGAATAGTTTGCGTGCTGCCCCCGCAGACAGCCCAGCCGTTGGTGCGAGCCCGACTTTGGAACACAGCATTGCTGGACCCAGCGGCGCACAAGAAGAATCTACCACGAAGTCCCATCACCAAGGTCAAGGCAAAGGGGCGGCCCCGCCAAAAGACCATAATGAGGTGCGAAACACCGCTGATTCTCTATTGGGTCCTTAGAGGTAGTGCGGGACTGATGGGATCCTAGGGTCACCCTCATCTAGATCACATGCCGCATCTGCATTCGCAGCAAAGCCCACAGAGGCAGAATCAATCTCGGACGCACGCACGTCACCACCATCCACCGCCGCAGCTACAGCGAGACACGAGCGATACTCCCAGCCGGAGGAGCATAGTCTGGGATTCTCTCTGGAACCTGGATGTCAGCTATCCGGGGAAATAAGAGATTTCAGGCGTCTTCGCCCTGTCAATCTCTCACGTCTGTGCTTTGCTCCATTAGTCCGCCTCAACGCCAACATGTTTGAACCACTTGCTTACGTGATTCCTGCGCTTTGTTTTCATGGGAAAAGGAGCAATTGGCGTTTTGGATTCCTCCGCGAGTTGCTGCCGGGTCGTTTTGGACATCAACTGCTTGTGCTATGTGATTACGGTTCCGTCATGTTCGTCCTGCCCCTAGGGTGTATTATTGGCACCTGGTCGGACCAGCGGGAGTAAATGCTGGGCTTCGGAGTTGGCATGGCGCTTTTTGAGAGAGAGCGTGCACGGGTATACTTGAAAAATGCTGGTAATAGAGACCTCCAATTACCTAATCACAGGAGCAGAGGTAATAGAATGATAATACCCCCCTAGTCGGCTATCTGATTGGTAGCTGACGTTTGAGTAAACATAATCACAAGTATCTTCTTTCAGCTGGATGTTCCATGTATGTGTGAGATCTCCGTCGTGTAGGTTAGAAAGTATTTATATACATGTTGTACATCTAAGGGTCAAGAGCTACCCATCTCAACATCTGATACACGGCAGGCTGTCCGTTTCTTGCTCAACTTTTGGTGAAAAGTTTACGGGCTTCTCCGTTCCCTTATTCAACTCATCTAGTTACCGTTTAGGCTCTATTTGGCCTGTAAGTGTAGATGTCATCACAACACCCTGATTTCTTACATATTACGAGCACGTCATATCTTTTCACATATCCAGACCCCACCGACGTTCATAACCCCGGCTTTATCATTTAGGCCAAGGTTACGGCTCATCAGCCACAACCTGTATAACACGACGCACAGGCTCGATTTCTTTACCGTTGGAGTCAACGCCAGGGGTAATGAGAACCTCAAAGGCACCGAGCCTCTTAATACGGTTCTCGCCGTCATGCTCTGGGTCTAGGCCCACGAGTTCGATGGACTCTACTTCAAGCGTCACGCGGCTGCCCTGAGGGCTCTCGAGCAATTTCTCCTTGATCAAGGCTACAATATCGTTCCGTGACACGGAGCCAAAGATAGGTTTTACCGCGACAGAACCGGCAACTTCAGGAGCGGCGGTAGAGGTGGCGGCATTGGCGGCCAACCCAGGAGAGCGCGGGGTGGACGGTTCCGGGGGAGGCGGGGGAGTTGTGGATACGGGGGTACGTGGGAAGACGAGCACTTCGGGAAGGAGTGTCGTGAGGAGGGTATGTGTTTCCTCAGCCTGTTTTTCATGTTAACAAATCCCGTCCTTTCAATTTGGTGCTTCATAGGAAGCGAAGGGGGAGTAGTTGCTTACCGGCAATGCCAGAACTTCTTTGCGCTTTTTCTTCGTCTCTGGCGGTGTCTGGGATCCCTGCTCTTCCTCCAGCATCAGCTGAGTGCCGAAGGTGCGGTCGCGCACACCAATGGCGGCCTCGCTCAGTCCCAGCTCGGTAAATCGCTGCCTCGTCATGTACTCGGCGGCGCCCTTGGGGAACCATATGTTGCGCATACGGCCGGCTTTGACACGGATGATGGCATCTATTTCATAGAAGAGTCAGCTTGGTCGGTTGGTTGCCTCCGACGGAGAAGCCCGGTCGCATCCCAGGTCCGTGGCAACGTACGTTTTCGCCCAAAGGTGGGAATATCGCGAAGCAGACGCACCGGGATGCCCTGCAAGTCCTCGAGCTCGGCCTTGGTCGTCCTCGCGCGGGTCTGGGTCCATGAGATAGGTGAGAGGGAGGCGGGCTGCGCCAGTCGCCGCAGACAGCTCAGGCAGGTCGGCGAGCGGGCGAGGCGAGGGGTAGCCATGGTGTCGTCGTCGAGGCCAATTGACTGGGCTAGGGCGGGAGATAGTGTTGTTCGTGGGCCGGACAGCCTGCTGTTCCTAGTTCGGCGTTGAGATGAGAGATCAAGATGTTTTTCGTTGGTTCATTTTTAAGTGGAACCCGCCAGGTACCACCAAGGTGGCGTGGGTCAGGCCAATCAGGGTCTTGGTGCGGTCAGCTCTGACCTTCTAGCCTTTCTAGCTACCCGTACGCGAGGAAGCTGCGATTCTACATGTAGGTCACGACAAACCCTAAACACGACATTGCATATTGTGACTGCCAAGGCACGATGCAACATGCATTCTGCATTAGCTGTATCAAAGCGCGAACATAGAACATGCTTGGTAGGTCAAGTGACTGCGAGCGGGGACAACTGCTCTGAAGCGGCACGACAACTCATCAGTGAGAAGGAACCTTGGAGGCTGTGTGACAGGTATCGCCGCACACGCTAAGTACTTGAGAGTAGAGTTGCTTATAAACTTATAACTGCCGGTGGTCCCCGTCTCGATTCATATAGGACCGATGCATATGTTCTTACGTATTATCGTATTATTATTACGTGGCTGAAGGACATGTTGGTTGAACATGTCATATCAGAGATATACGCTTACATCGCGATCATGACGTCCCACGAATATGTCGAGCAAGAGATACAGGTACCTACATGTACCTACCTGAACACACATACTGCCTGAGATTCAAGGCAGGCACGCTCGCCTTACAAAGTCATGATTGATACACCTGCAGGAGGATTAGAATTTCTGAGTTAGTGCTACATATATGATCTTAGGACTATATTTCGTAAAGAAGGTGCACCATCTTGTAGCTCCCTTGTGTAGAGTAATTGAAGGGGGAAGGAACATCTGTTATAGCTTGCCTACCCGTTATGGAGGAAACTTCATATCACTTTCCCGCCTGCCGAGAGAGAGAGGGAGATGGGGAGGGAGAGAGAGAAAGAGAGAGGCCTTGGGTGCTTTTGTGACGCCCCTCTGCTTCCTCCTTGCCTTTCGTCTCCCCCTTTTACTGGCTACGTTCGGAAGAGGCTGATGCATTCCAAGCATCTGTTGATCCAGAGTTCATATCTAGAGTCGAAGCACTCGTTTGTTTGCGATACTTGCAAATAATCATCTTCCTCGTCTTCTTTTCGGCTTCACCAAAGTACCAAAGTAGGCGTCATGGCTAGCCAACTGATATCGACGCCGGGTGTTCCACCCCCGTTGTTAATCCGTAGTCTGCCAGCTGATTCTTTCACGGCTGAGTCAGAGCTCCAAGAGACAGTCCAGAAAGACAGCCAAGAAGATGAGCCTCTAGAGCCTGGAGAGCTCCCGGCCTCTGGAATCAAGCAGGAGAACACCAACGATAGTGTTTCAAACACAATCTTGGAGTATCATCATCTCTCGAATGAGCCTGATGCAAGTGAACCCGGCGCCAACGAGCAATTGGTTTTAAACAAACGCTGACGAGTAGCAGAATCGAAATGTGAGCGTTAGTCCTCTCGCACACGTCGCTGTTACGAGCAGCCCAGCTGTCCCCTTTAGGCGGTACGAGCCTCAGAGTGCTCTCGATGACACGTCTCGACCAGCGACTGCGATTCAACGTCGTAACCAGGCCAGACTTAGCGAAATTGTGACTCGGCTACAGAACTTTAGCGGGTCTGTTACTCAGCTGCTAGCCATAGCCAGTGTTCAACAGCAGCTGGATGCCGCTTTCGCTGATCTTGATCGCGCGAAGAATCAGCTCAAAGACGTCTTCCGACAGTTTGAGCTTCAGGGTCACATCAGTAACCGCCAGTGCCAGAAGAAGAACGGTGCGATCAGGGATCTCACAAAAGCCTCTCAGCGCATCGTGCAGCTTACCAAGGAGCTTTGTGACCGCCAACGCTGACGGACAGAGATGGCTGGTGTACATCTGAGTGAGCATGTTTTCTCTTGCTGGGGACATGTAATAAGCTAGTGTTCCAAACCTTAATGGAAATTTGATCCGCTGTCGACTTCGCTAAATAATGGGTTGTACCCACGTTAGGCAAAGCCAAATCAAGTCACAGAACTAACAGTGGCCGTCCGAGGTCCATGGTCAATTTAACTACCCCGATTGGTGCCAGATTACTGAAGAATGTGTCTTGGGTGCATCGTGAAGACCTCACAGTTACCGCGGAGATCCCGTGTACGATATGTGCAGGGTTTCACACTCACACGCGTCCTTCAGCATATACCTATGCTGTACGCTCCTATAACCCTTCATTTCCTTCAATTTTGCACATGGTGTCATCCCCGCACGCAATTCGGTGCTACTAATGCGCGAGGCCGCCGGGCCAATGCCTTGGATCTTGTTAGGTAATAGCACTAGAATCCCGGCCCCGTACAACCGGGCCATCTTACCGTCCATTATTCCCACGACAAACGAAAATAGCAAAAGCCAATCGTGCTATAGGATGTATAATTGTGTTAGTAATATGGGCTCTCACTGCCAGATGTAGTTGCTCAGTCTCTGGCTCCAAGTTCAGGGCAACACCGACTTTACTGAAATGGACGCTCAAGGCTGAGTGTTGTTTTTCTCGGAATCCTATTCTGACCTGGATTCTGAGCACCTCCACTACCAACTCGAAGCCACTCCAACGACCGAGAACCGAAACTCCTAGCGTCGTCCGCCATGTGCCGTGTCGGTACGGTTATCATGAATTCTCCTGGCTGCAACCATGCACGGCAGAGCGGTTGGCAGGATAGCGCTGTTGAGACACATCTGAGTGATCTCATAACTCGATGCTCGTCTTGCAAACCTGATCAATCTTTCTGCGGTAAACTTACCATCGACAGTGGTCTCAATGCCCAGTCTAGCTCCTCGGCCCGCCGCTCATCGGGAGTCCCACAACCCCCGTCTTTGGCATCTTTAATCCAGCCTACCCCAGGTGCAACCCGCCCAACAAAGAATACTTTGAATGGCAAATGCAAGTTCTGTACCCAATACGAGTCCGAAATCCGCCTAGCCGATCACATCAAGCAAACATTGACGGACTATAACATGGCATTGCTATTTGACGAAGCACGTCTCACGATAAAAGCTCAAAGTAAGATTTAACCTCGTATTGCCTCGACATTATATGACTGTCACGACCCGCGGAACTTTGCTTCTCCCATTTTATTCGTGGATAATAAATTAAATTTACCTTAGACCTTAAAGTGCCTTCTCCCAATGGAATTGCTGACTCTTGTGCTAATAGTGGAACACGCATTTCAATACGCCGTAGACGAGGCCGTGAGGGCATATGGCATAGACGGCAAGGGCCGAGATAAGGCTCTCCGAACTTGTAAGTAATTACAGCTGTTATTATCGCCGAAGCACCCAAATATGTTGTCCAAGACCATAGTTATTGACCAAAATACTACAGTGGATTCCGAATACCAGAAAGCTAGTGCTGAAATTAGCAGGATCTGTGGCGAAAAGCAATTAGCACCATACCGAGAGCTGTATGGCAGGTGAACTCCGATCATGCCAATTGCCCTGCGAAGGCGTTTCACGACTACCAATTATCATTTCGAATTTCGAGACCGTGTTTCATCGGGTACAGGCGAGGAGTACAGGAAAAGAATCTGTCAAAAACGTCGTCATCGATCAGCGATCCAACACATTCATCAAAAAAAACACTCAACGTCTAGACCAATGGGGGTTAGAAGAAAAGCACGTGGCTGTCTTTGCCTTATGCAGTATGTGGACACCAACAAGCTTGGACTACCTGCATACTCCATGCCTAGCGTTCGAACATATATTTCCAGTGTCATTAATATACTTGTATGGCAGACGGCTTTGCAGATCCGGCGTATTAAGTTGGGAGTAGATTTCAGGTTCCTGGATCTTCTAGCTAATGAGGACTAGACAAATGCGATGTTTTCTCCGCACGATCCTTTGGCCCAGGTATATTTTCCCCGGTCTATGGTAGGATATCTTGCTTATATGCTTCCGGTTTCATCATTAACACCCAATAGTCA
Source organism: Xylaria sp. 218_066 (assembly GCA_019843955.1). Classification (NCBI taxonomy): domain Eukaryota; kingdom Fungi; phylum Ascomycota; class Sordariomycetes; order Xylariales; family Xylariaceae; genus Xylaria; species Xylaria sp. 218_066. The sequence continues at coordinate 103,643 of JADKYC010000017.1, forward strand.
TATTACATGTCCCCGGGCGTCCCCTACTAAAGATTAAGTTAACCAGAAAATATTACTGCATCAGGCTTGAACAACTCTCCAAGAATAGGAACGCACGTGGTCACCATGGTGTTTCCGTATTGGTCAATCCAGGTTGTTGAGCAGAAGGCAACTCATTGGCAACACTAACCCCATGTTGAAATCAAAGGTACTAAATCTGCTTCCAGCCACAGCACAAACCGATTTCGAGGCCGCGTCAGGCTGTAGGGCTAGACTTGTATTGGATCGCCATCCGTAAACATCAATGAAACAACCGACTTCATAAACATAGGCTCAGATATCACTAACAAGAATATCGGTCAAAGGAGTATTTGCTAATAAGATTCAGAATTGGCGATCTGTTTCTCTGGCAAGTAAACAAACCCAGTTGTTAACTGAATCGGGGAATCATGTTCTCCAGCACTCGTGTATTGGTTATATGAGTCCAACGAATCTAATGGACCGAAAACTTGATCCCAAATCTGACACTAGGTTATCAAACAAAACTTCTTCCATTCCCCACGCCAGGACGCCCTTCATACACATATGATCATTGATTACGTTCACGTCGATATGCTCGATAAGCCTTTACCAAAGTTCTGCCTTACGACGGAGATACAGACAGATGAATCAAACTACTAGGACGCGCCCTTTAAACCATCCTGGCCATTCCCGTTGGCACTTCGCTCCAGTGACGCAGAAGATAGAAAGACGAGTCAGTAGTAAGAGAAGATATTTTTCATAGTCCACGTCGAGAGATCGGGGCCATCGGGTCCCAACCACCTAAAGAGCATCATCAAGTCGAATTTGAGAGTACCACCATGGAGCATGGAGTCTCGATACAGCTCCTGGAGCACCTCCATCGCTCTAGCGTCCACGTCTTCGAAGGAGCAAAACAACACCATGGATCTGCAGCCGCTCCCTTTCGAGCCGTCGTAGCATTGCGTACGGAAAATACCCGGATGGCTATTGGTAGCTTTCCAAAAACCCTGCATACGTACCTTAGCTGATTCCGCGGCGGATTGACGTTGGTCGTGCCCCTTTAGCACGGTGCCTCCGGTCACGGGACCGGACGGCGCGAAGCAATACCGAGTAGGCTTTTCCTAAGTTGCATAAGGGCTTACGCTAGTCCTAGGTATAGTAAGCGTAGAATAAGAATGGACGATAGATTCCGAGCTATTCCTCCTATAAGGAATATCATACCCATCGTTGGTCGGTTCACTCTCGAAAACATCAGGGCGCAAGGTATTACGAAAATAGATGCGGGGTTGAGACTCTCCCATTCATTATTTTTCTCATTTTCCCTTCTGCTTTACATAATGCCCCTGCTCATAGTAGGATGTCGAGCACGACTAGGTCAAGACCCTTGCTAAGGGAATAAATAGAGTCTGAGCTGCCGAGATCTGTCTACTCAACAGTCAGGGACTGGCGTCTATTTTAGATATCGACGAGAACCCCGTTTCGGCGCTGTAGTGTCCACGCCTGCCTGCCTGCCCCAGAAATGCGGAGATGAGGCTGGATTCCGGAATCCCGGGGAAACATAGCACGTGATCAGTAAGACACTAACTGGTCGTCATATAAATTGGTAAGCGTATGCTATTGAGACTGTGCTTCAGTGTTCGAATCTTGACCGTGTTAAGGAGCAAATGTCAGGTTATGATAAGTTACATGACTAGTAGGTAGGTACTTTATGAGTTCAGCGTACGGAAAACTATATGACAGCCCCGGAGATTATGTAGGTCAGACCTGACCTAAGTACCTGACGACTTGGCGATACGACACAGGTATGAAATCCTTATAGTGGCTGGATACAAGGCCTGCTACTATCACTTGAGGAGAACGACTTGTATCGCTCAGCCTTGAACATGGTGGTTCTGCTACCTACGGTGTCTAATGAAGTAAATTCCGTCTAGGAATGCCGTATTTACAGGTTCTTGTTAGTTGAATGATTACTAAGCTCACCATTTACTTTGATATACTCCGCCCAGATTTCCCGTAATGCTTACGTTAGATCCGGCTCAAGATATCTTCAAGTCTATTCGGTTTTATTAGAGGTCAATATTAAGATTGCGGGGGAAGAATATTAGGTCCCAAGGCGCTCTTGAAACTTTACAACAAAGAGCATTCTGTAGATACGTAGCAGATTGGCCCATGGAGTTGTTTTGGAGACCTTCGCGTAACGACATGACGTCAGGCTTATATGCTCATAGACGCCAAGAGACAAAGTCAAGTGCGGCATGGACAATGGTCAGATACGAACTCGAGCGGGAAAGATTCTGAATAGTATAGCTGTTGTGGAAGATTCTGAGAACGGAGTTTGCATTAATGCGAACGGGGAATGTGAAAAGCAACCCGCTGCGATAAATTCAACATCAAGTGACTTCGCAAACGGTTACGAGGGCACGGAGATGAGACACGGGCCTCTCATTCTCACTATGGTATTGAGCTGTAATAGGTGCTGTTTTTGCACGTTTCTAGCGATGCAAACATATCTAATACACTCAACAACATATTGTTATGTACCATGCATACAAGCTAGGGGTGACGAATACGAATACGTCTCGACACAGGAGGTCTCCTATCGCATCAACCCGACAATTTCATTATATCAAACAAGAAAAACCATGTAATAGAATTCTTATACACCGATATCTTCAAGAGCGATTACCGCGAGGAGTTGCGAAATCATCGCGATTCGCACTATTCGTTTGCTGCCTCGCCTCGAACAACTACCAACCCCAATGACTTATAGAATAATCCCTGCTTGGGTAGAGTTTGACCTTCCTTTTAGGGTTAAAACAAGATTATCCGGCCGATTTATACCAATTCGATAAGCGATTGTCCCTTTTTGGTAAATTGTTAGGAAAAATATCACGGAGGCGTGTAGGGTAGGCATAAACAAAAGGTGTTGGCAGTAGGCAACAGTATTAAATATTAAGGCATCATAGTTTCCGACCAGTGTCGGATAGAATGAATTGATATTCAACCTGATCCAGAACCGAGTATGGCTATTGATGTCTTTTCATCGCTTATTACTCGATGGACTGCACTTTTGAGGCCGAAAAGTCGTTCGGGCCTGCGGTCGTAGAATGTCGCCGGACGTTCGACTTTACTCTCTTCTTCGAGGAACTCTTTTTTAGACTGCTCCCCTCGATCCTTTTTCTCGTTGCTGTTGTCGCTCGTATCGCAATACTTGCAAGAAGCTCGCCGAGGGTTCGCTTCGGCTGGTTGTACTTTGGCAAGATCGTAAGGATCCAAGTAGAATAGAGAAGTCATTGATCCTCTTACTCACGCGTCGTAGGCTGTAGCCGGGGTCTTTTCGGCTCTCGAATTAACAACATTAATACTCACATGCGTTGATTCTGGAGGCCACACACCAATTAGCGTCGCTAGCGCGGCGTTGTGCTTTGTTGCTTCTGTAGCGCTGCTCGTCTTATCGCATTTCGAGCATGTACGCTCTGCTCGAACGTCGGATGTCCTTGGGGTTTATCTTCTCATAACGCCTCTGCTGCGGGCCACCGTAGTTCGCACATACTGGTATCTTGATGGCTTCCGGACCATAGCCTCCTTGAGCCTCACCTCGCTCCTCATTCAGCTTGGTATCCTCGCACTGGAGAGCTGCAGCAAGCGCCGATGGCTTGTTGATAGCAGCCGCGGAGACACCCCTGAAGAGAGCGCAAGCTTCCTCAGCCGGAGTCTACTTGCATGGGTCACCAGCTTGTTTTTCGAAGGATACCGAAAGCAATTGACTAGTTCTGATCTGCGGATCATAGACACCAGCTTAAAAACCACGGAGGTCGAGCCAAGATTTGACCGACTTCTGGCCGCCAAGAAATGTAATCAAGGATGCCCTTTTTTGCTTGTGAGGCTTAAAGCCGAGACATACTAATGGACTTATAGTTGGACGTTACGGTCTCATTCGACTGACTTTTCGGTCCTTGGGGCTATATGCCTTAGCCCCCGTGCTTCCTCGACTCGCCCTGAGTGCCTTCACATTTGCACAACCATTTTTGGCCTCCTCACTCATCAATTATCTTGATCGGGATCAAAACCAATCGGACAACAATGGATATGGGCTCATTGGTGCATCATTCCTTGTGTACACGGGGATCGCAGTAAGTTAATTGAACTGCTAGCCCCAATACTCATCATTAACGCGTCTCAAGGTCTGCACTGGGTGGTATTATTACCTGAACTACAAGGTGACGACCAAGGTCAGAGGCGGACTCATAATGGCAATTAGCCACAAAATGCTCAAAGTCAAACAAGAGAAAGGCACCGAGTCAAAGGTCCTTACCCTGATAATCAGCGATCTGCAACGGATTACTTCTGCTCTTAGGTTCGTCCAAGAGATTTGGATCGCGCCAATCGAGACAGGAATCAGCACGTGGCTCTTATGGCGACAAGTAGGGCCTTCAAGCTTGGCGGCCCTCGGGATCGTGTTGAGTGAGTAGATGTTGCATGTATGATGCGTATAGAATAGCTAATATCCCTGTGTTCATAGTTTGTACAGTTGCGTCCGCCTTCATTGGAATGCGTTCTGCAGGCCAGCAAAGGATTTGGCTAGCAGCTACCGAGAGACGAATCCAGGGAACGAAGAACATGCTCTCCTCATTGAAAGCAATAAAGATGACAGGTGCGGACGAGAGAGCGGCCGCTGCTATCAAAAAATTGCGAAGCCTTGAGTTCGAGTCATCTAAGACACTCCGTAGGCTACTCATTGGCGCCTTGTTCTCATGTGAGTAGATTAGGCCTGAAAATCTCGTGGTCGCCTGAGTTTTAACTAACTTGGTATGCAGCATTCGCGACCTTGACTTTGTCACCGGTGGTCGTTTTCGGTGCTTATATAGGGGCCACTGCCTCGCAGCACCGGGATCTGGACTCGAGCCGCCTCTTCAGCTCGCTCATCCTTATCAACCTCGTTGCAAACCCTCTCGTATTTCTGCTGCAGACGTTCGCTCAGATAGGAGCTGCACTTGGGTGCTGCAGCCGCATACAAGATTTTCTACAGAGCGAAGAATCATTTGACTCGAGAGAGCACACACACCGCTCATTCGATCACGGCGACGCGAAAGATCAGTTTGATCCAGAGAAGATTGAAGCGAAAGAGAAAGACGACTCCGACTTGCAGCTTAAGAAACCCGTCATCGAGATTACCAACGGCTGCTTTGGCTGGGACGATAAGGTACTCATCAAGGACGTGAACCTTACTGTCAATAAAGGCGAACATGTGGTCATCACTGGAGCTGTTGGCAGTGGGAAATCCCTCTTGCTCCAAGCAATGATTGGCGAGACGCAAGCTCTCTCGGGGAGCATCAGGACCAGGGACGACCGCATCGCATATTGCGGTCAGACACCATGGCTAGAGAATACAACCGCCCGCGAAAATGCTACCAGAGGAGCCCCGAACGACGTGGCCTGGCAAGAAAAGGTCATCGAAGCATGTGCTCTACGAGAGCTTCTCGAGGCGAAAAGCACAGATGAAACCATCGGCAGCAATGGCGCGAAGATCAGTGGAGGCGAAAGACAGCGTTTAGTAAGTCAGCTTGAGCTCGATAAGAGGGGAAGGGCGCTGCGATATGGGGATTGACGTATAATCTAGGCATTAGCTCGAGCTGTCGCTCTTCGCCCATCGGCGATACTACTGGACGATGTGCTCAGTGCGGTTGATAGGACCACCAAGAAACACATCCTCGAAAACCTCTTCGGGACAAACGGCCTCCTTACGAAGCAGGGCACCGCCGTTATACAGGTTACTCAAGATTGTATTTGGCCTTATCACGCGTCTGAAGAGCAGGTACTAACTAGATATATGTAGACCAATCAGCTCAATTCGCCGATAGTATTCTCAAGATTGAGAACGGTAACCTGGTCCCATACCGATTCCTGGATCTCGATCCCAAGGGAGAGCAGCTACCAGACTCCGTCGAATCTCAGAAAGAAGAAGCCCCCAGTGACAGCTTAAATCTATCAGAGAAAGCCGGAAAGAAGACGGAGACCGCCCAGAAGTCAATAACAGATCGCCAGGTTTATCGTACCTATTTCGGTTCCATCGGGCGGGCGCACTTAAGCATATTCGTCGCGTTTGGTGTAGCCTTTGCTTTCACTCTCAGGTTTCCTGGTTCGTAAAATTCTCGCAGTACAGAGTACGCTTCACGTCCTTTGCTAATCCCCTCGCACAGGCGTCTGGATAGAATGGTGGACTGCAGACGAGTCCCATCCCCTGACGCGAGAACATCCCACAGGATACTGGATAGGTCTTTATGCCTTCCTTAATGTGTTACCACTACTTACTATTGCCTTCTGGGCCGGGTAGGTTCTAAAAGTCTTTATGTATCTATAGATAAACTACCTTTGCTGACACCTTCGAAAAGCCATCTCGTTCTCGCCGTTATCCCGAAGTCCGGCATGGAACTACATAGAAAACTGCTCAAAACGGTCATGGACGCCACGTTCGTGGCTATTAGTGCAATTGATACAGGCGACCTTATTAATCGATTCAACCAAGACCTCTTACTTGTCGATATCAGGCTACCTATCGATCTCCTAAACGCGGTATTAGGAGTACTCGACATCGCAGCCCAGACTATCCTGATAGCCATCGCCGCACTCTATGTCCTCGCAGCGCTTCCCGTCGTGGTAACGGCGTTATTCTTGATCCAGCACGTCTACTTACGGACATCTAAGCAACTCCGACAACTGGATCTACAGCTAAAGGCGGGATTACAAGCCAAGGCGTCAGAAACGTACGCCGGTCTCGCTACGATTAGAACCCATGGGTGGCAGGGCATGATGCTCGGCGAGCTCCGGGAGCGCGTCGACAGGACACAGGAGCCGGACTACCTCCTTCTCATCGTGCAGGCTTGGCTTCGGCTCGTGTTGGCCTTCTTAGTCGCCGGCTTATCAGTTCTGGTGGTAGGAGTAGCGGTAGCCACTCGACACAGCACCAGCGGAGGCGCGATCGGCGTCGCCTTCCTGAACCTGGTAACGCTAGGATCAGGACTAACCAACCTCATCAGTTCGTGGACGTCGTTGGAGATATCTCTCGGCGCGATCGCGAGAATCGAGGCCTTTGAAAGAGACACGCCCGCGGAGACGAAAGTCGCTTCGCCCGTCGAGGTATCCCCCCACTGGCCCGAAAGGGGGGAGCTCAAGCTCGAGAACCTACACGCCAGCTACGACGCCAATGCCAGTTCAGGAGACCCCGTATGGAGCCTGAACGATATCAGTCTACACATAAAAGCCGGCGAGAGAGTAGCCATCTGCGGAAAAAGCGGCTCGGGAAAGTCGACGCTCCTTCTTTCTCTCCTGGCCCTCATCGATTGCCCCAAGGGCAGGATCCTCCTCGACGACGTAGACATCTCGCGCGTTCCCCAGTCGCTGCTTCGATCGAGATTCCACGTCATCTCCCAGGACACTTTCACGCAGGGCGAGAGCGTCCGCGAGGCCTTGGATCCCGATAGCTCGTTCTCGGACGACGCTATCGAACACGTCCTTCGGGACTGCGCAATCATGGACAACGTCGCCACGGCTGGTGGGCTTTCCGGCAAGTTAAGCGGCGCCAACTTTTCCGTGGGCGAGGCGCAGCTGTTCGTGCTTGCTCGGACTATCCTCCAAGCGGGAGGACAGCCGGGAGGTGTTGTTTTGCTTGATGAGGCGACCAGCAGGTAAGAAGCGTTCTCTACAACTAACTATACGTTTATGGGAGCATAGCTGACAAGATCTCAGTATCGATGTGTCGACGGAGAAGAAGATAATGAGCCTTATAGTAGATAAGCTGCAGGGTAAGACTATTATATCTGTACTTCACCGTCTCGAGACAGCACTGGAATACGACCGCATCGTCGTGCTCGAGAACGGTAGAGTGGCACACTTCGGAACCCCGATGGAAGTTCTGAGAGAGTCGGAACTCTTTTCGACACTTAGAAAGACTACTTGATAGATCTTTTGATACCTAAAAATACACTCTAGTTCTCTTCATTTAACGCGTCTATGAATGCGATATCTACGTTATGAATGCGATATCTACGTACAAGAACCAGTCACTGGATAGACATATTCCTTTCTGTGCAGGCACGGCATCTATCTCGGATCATAATAGTCCTTCTATCGCCATCCCCGTAGAAACTAGCTATAAATCTATTATACACACATAATATAGGAACAGACAATACACTCTGCATCCTAGACTCATTCACCACCAACTCTCCGCCCGGGCTATACCCATGCGTTACGGCTTCATGCCGTCTATCTTATCCAATTCCGAATTCACTTACCAAAGCCTCTCAATGGCACGAGTATGTAGATCTACCCATCTTGTAAAGCGATCCTTTATTTAGTACATGCAATCGACACAATCAATATGCACGCGACAACGTAAGCAAGCACTGCAGTATTATTCATCCCCCCCCAAGACCCTTCCGGAGGTGGTATTTCGGACGTCCCCCCCTCCCTCCCTGCTGCTCTTACCACCTGCATGGGTTCTCTCTGACGAGCATACGACGATCGACGACTTTCGTGGGCCCAGGCGGGCGAACTACCGTACTTAGAGAGAGATGACGGCGCGGGTCTGTCTGACTGCACGGGCTCGGCCGCGCGTCAGCAGTCTTAAGTCCGGTCCGTCCACTGGATTGACAACTTCTAAAGATGGCTAGGGCATATGGTTGGACGTTTTTAGTATGCTAGGATAGTATGTGTCGCAGAATGTGTTTGGTGAGTCGATGCGTTTCTTTAAACTCCCATGTTAACGTAAGTATTCCATATTTATCTATCACGAATGGCACATGTCTATTCCCGTATAACGCCCCCCCGTGCTACCTCTCTTCCTATGGAATGTTACGTAGAAAAGGTTACGAAATAAAGGAGGCGCAATAGTTCAAGAGTGACATGCAAAACACTGGCGCTGATGTAAATGTCGGGAATTACCACAGCGCCTCGTAGACGCAGGCTTGATTATGTGATCTACACAACTCCAAAATACGACACGCCCGTTCCTCGTTTCATTTCTTGATAAGCTTATATTTGCCCCCAACGAGTTCCAGCTCGCCTTCCCCGAGCTTCTCGGCGAGGAATTCCTGTAGTTCCTCATTGCTCCAGGGGAAACCATCAGGGATGAGCATTTTCATCATCATGGCAATGTTAGTAAGGGGCATGGCAGGACTGGAATTGGTCAACATGCCCACGATGAACTGCCAGTACACCGCGCGCTTCTCCTTTTCCTTCTCACTCATGCCAGGCTTAGTTTTACGGGGGCTCATCTGGACAGCATCCGCAGGGGGGGATGACAGTGAAGCCTGTCCCGCTGACGGCGACTCAGTTACATCCGAAAGCCGTTCAATGACAACGTAGCGACTGTCGTGCTGTTTACGTAGCACTTGTTTTTTCTCCCAAAAATGAAGTGCGGCAGTCAGAAGATCCTCATCAATTTGCATCTTCATCCATAGCTCATCGAATGTCCAGCTGGATGCATTCTCCTCGCTGAATGCATTGATGATCGCTGCTTCATAGGTGCGTACCTCCTCAACAATGGTGCGATCCTCGAGTTCAAGTACCACAGTGGCCTGACCAAGATGGTTGAGCCACTTGAGCTTACGTGAAGGTTTAAGGTGCTCAAATATAGATCCGTATGTCTCCTGCATTGTAGCAACTGTAGAAGGTAGGTCAAAATTCTCTTCGCCCACCTCTGGCCAATACAGCCGGGACAGAATCTTCGTATGAATATTCTGGATTTGTGATACCTGCTCAGGATGATTAAGAATACCGCGATGGATCGCACCATCGAGTTTTCTTGAATCTTCAATGTCCTTAATCATTACATCGCAGGCCTGTAGCGATGATTCGCCGAATCGTTTCTTTAGCAGCTCAAGCACGCCAATCTCTTGCTCGAAGGAACTCTGCTCTGACAGCAGTCGCTCGCCAATAATATTTTGGAACTCCTTGATGAATACTTCAGGGGATCCTAGGGCGCTGATTAGAGTTCCAATGACATCCTCTGATTTGCGGCGTTTATAGTTAGAACCCGCGTCCACTGGTGGTGGAACCCAGGTGAGGTCATCCCATTCTTCGTCCTGACGATCTGACCGATACTGGTCGGGGTCGTAAAGTAATTCTACGAGTTCGACCAACTTCGTCTTGCGAACTCCCGAGTCTACCTCCTTGGGCGTGGACAGTAAACCGGCGACGATGATACGCACAGTGTCCTCACGCGTGCAAAGGTAGAGTTGCAGCGAGTAAGCTACACGATCAAGTAAAACGCGAGAGTGATCCAACTTGTGAAATGTCCGGATCATAGCAATATAAGTACGCAGGATCTCTAAAGTTGAGCGGCCTGGATGAAGCAGGCGGTTCTGTAAGGCCGCAGAGAATGCGTCAGTAAGTTGTAGTCTCCGCTGAGGGGTAGTGACAGCGAAACGGAGATCCCCGATCCCGCCCTCGCTGTTTGGCCAGTTGACTACTATGTCGAACAGCTCATTGATACGAAGCGTGGCAAGTCTACCGACAGCAGTTTCCTTCCACTTCTCTACGTCAGTCCAGGAGACTTCTACAGCTCCAAGCCTAGTGGTGACTTCTACGGCCACGCGAGCATAATGATTCTCCACCCAGTCCGACAGTTGGAGTATGCAACGAGGCTGAGCCGACTGGTGTTGGCTAGTAAACGAATCCAGCATGGGCACATCTTGTCCTGTTGAGCCCCAATCCCCGGAGAAAGACTCCTGCACGTACATGATCATCATACCATCTAGAAGCTCAGCGAACAAGATTTGGAATCGTTCGCCAGCTAACCCAACTTTGCAAAGTGAGTCGACTAATTGTATCAATTCTTCTCTTGTGCGGTCCACCTCGGATGGGGGCTGTTTGGTCTTATTCTTCCCACCTAGGCTTGTAGAATTTGTAGAGTTTATCCCCAGGACGGTCTTCATCATGTGGCTGAGAACAGTTCGTAGCGCAGATACTAGGGCATCGGACATAGAGTTCCCGACAATGGCGTGCAAATCTCGGTGAAAGTTTTTAAGCGCTATGTCTGCCTGCTCTGGCGTCATGGGTCGCGTGATCAACGACAAGCCATACGAATACTGACGATGTGCTGCTTCTAGAGTCCGAACACTACCCAGAAGAACCTGTGTCTGGTCCGTATGGCTGTCGCATGCAGCCAATAGGGGATGCACATGGCTGACATAATGCTGCCGTACCTGTTGCGTGTGCCAAGCTAAAATATCCTCAGTATGCCTAGCCAGGGGCAGGCGCGAAGAGGGATCTAGAACGTCAAGTAGTGCGTCTTCGAATACGCCACCATCTAGATCCTGTGAGTTAGAGAGGAACCCAAACGAGTCTTCTAGTGAAACTGAGGGCGGTAGTGCGATCCGTGCCGTAACCGTGTGCCAGGCTCGGTCGAAGCGGGTCTGGTGGGAGGCATGCGTATTTTCTGGCGAGGCCGACCAAGCCAGAGACGATATCTCACCAACACTGGGAACAGCCCATTTACGGGGTGTCAGCGGTTGCTGTGTCTGCACCTGGGCCAAAGGTCCCCCAAAGGGCCGGTCCTGGTCAGAGCAGCGCGCCGAGGGCGTCGAGTGGGGTGTCGGCTGTGAGAAGCTGTCGATTGGGAAGACAGCCTGAACCGCACGTCGCTTCCGTGTATTCCATCTCGTATCTACGGCCGCCATGTTTTAGCTTAGCCACTTCTCTGCTGCCCCCGTTGCCGTGTGTGTCGTGTTGAGCCAGTCGTGTTGGGGATGAATCCCCAATCCACGAGTACACAACAGGCTAGTGGCAGGTTGGAAGGCGATTAGGAAACGCGCCTAACATTTTCTTCCTAGGTCACCTCGTGTATGAAATAGTGGCGATAGTTCCGTCTCGTCCTCGAGACAAAAGGCCCCAGCATTAAAACAAACACGATGCTTCCTTCTCGTGATATCGGGGTAGTGTGGCGGAGATAAGGCAAGTTGTTTGTGTCTCTGTATGAGGATGAAGCGTGATTGGACCAGCTGGACTCGGTGCGGCAAAATTAGTTCTAATAGAGGGGCTAGAGCGTCTTCTGGGCCTTTAGGCAGGCGGTGGAGGCGCTAGAGCGCGTCTATCAGCGTCTATCTTATTGGGTTGGGATAGACGGGATAGACGCGGGTGGGGTACCTCTGGCCAGCTGAAAATTGGGCTGCGCTTATTATTCATCTCAGCTGCTGTTAAACGTGCTTGGTGCCAAGTACGGAGTGTTGTACTGCAGTATGCAATACCACTTTGCCTGCTTTGACGTGACACCTAAAATGGGTTTCCCATCATCTCCAACTAAACCTAGTTATGTTCACACCGACGTGTGTTTAGCTGGATCAATGGGCTTTGGCTTACCCAACCAAACATGTCCAGTTTTCCCCCTCCACTACACGAAACCTGCAGTTTGAGACCTGTGCATAACTACACTACTGGACCTACCCAGACCTGGTGAAGCATAAAACCATGAACCCTGTTAGAAGCTAATTCTTAATGCTAATACATGTGCTATAAGTAGGACTTTTCTAGTGTAGGTTAACCAAGCTCTTAAAACAAGGGCCTGTTATGCACTCATCGATTCTTAATGCTACTGGCCCGACTTTCTGTTGTACTGTACTATGTAGATAATGTTATTAGATTGTGACGCACTTACACCGAGTTGATGGTAGTAGTGGCGGTGAGACGCCAGACTTCGGGCACAACTACTATGCAGTGAGTGTGCTCGTCCCCTTCGTGTTCTGTAATAGCGCTTCACCATTCTGCCAATTCATTCTACACCGATAGGTACGAGTCCTAATCAAGGCTTCTTGTATGAATTGTTGCGTAAGACTTTCGTATATAACATGGCCTCTACTGTAAGCACTTATACAGTTTTGTGTTTTCGGGAAGGGTGAAACGTTTGGAGCAGAAGACGGCCCTTGCGCATCAACTTCCTATTCCGGATTTCACTGCACAAACACAACGTGGTCCCAGGGACGGAGAGAGGGGTTCCTCCCCTCACTGGCGGTCGCGGTCGCAAGCCAAGCGAAATCGTTCTACTGGGAAACCTACTCGCGTGGCATATGGCATGTGGCAGATCCGATTAGGTAGTTGTGTCGTATATTGTCCGTAGCCGTTACACCATGAATAGAAACAACACGCGAAGCTGCGCCGGCAGCGGATCTACTCACCTCGTCTACCTACACCATGAAGCGTTAGCACTTACGTATGCATGCGTTCGCTCTTGGGGATCGGAACAATACATCACTGCTGCACGTGTTATCACACTCCATATTTGTTCAATTTCATTCATTCTGGAACTCGGCCCCCAACCTATTTTCGGCTATACGGGGCAACGTATTACATGCCTGCATCGCCAATCAACCGCGTCAAACCGGTCAAGGTCACTTTGATCGTGGTACGAAATCTGTCAATGGCAACACGATAGCTTACTGAATAGTACAAGACTGACGCTGCTAAATTGCAGATGCATGTGTAGCGTATTGCATCATGGTTGTGAGACATACGAGGCTGACCATGACCTGAGCATCTCCGATGCCTCGCATCGCACAGAGTCAGGTAAGCTCGAGAAGTAGCCACAATGTAGGAGCTTAGAGGGCCGGATGCAAAAGTCTTTTGTGCCTGCTTCTTGTACCATGTCCGACGTTGTATCCGTGTGGGTTAAACGGAGCCTGACCCGGGGACGAGTATTGTGATGTTCGAGCAGCCTTGTGATCATTCCCGCTCAACTTTCAACTTTGGCTCAATATTGACATGGGAAAGTTACCAAATAAGAACCCTAGGTGCACGATGTCGATCGCACAAACTGTCGGTGGTGCGACTTTTCAATATGCAAGACTCCCTGTGTGGTTGTTTGTTCCACCGTCCTTCTCCAACTGCAGTTGAGGCGCGTTGGTACTGTAGTAAGCGCAGTTTAGCGACAGCCGGCGGCGAATCTGGTTGCGTCAGGTTGAAGAATGAGTCCAGTATCACAGGCGGGTTTGTGGGTATGTACTGCAGCATAGAGGAGGCAACATCTCCTATTCGCTCCAAGCTATGCTATCCCGGTCCTTATTCCAGAACCAAGCACTTATAATCGCATCGTCGCGTTTTGGGGGGCACACATCGGAAATGTGCTTTGTAATTTACAACAAGTCGCTCATTCACATGGTTACCAACCGTTACAACCCTCAAAAAGACCGCATCGCGAAAAGACCAAGTCTTGGCGTGACTTTCACGCTGCAGTACACTAGTTCCCGACCTGGCTCGGTGGGGTTAGACTTATTTGCGTGAACAGAAAGGCGTTCGACTCCGAAGAAGCCGAGTGTAGTGTAGTTGTTATTTTATCGCGCCGGCCATAACAGATCAACAGGGACCTTGGAGAGAGCAACGGCAGACTGGCGGGATGACAAGGTTCTTTTGTCCATGTCGCAAAGAGGCGTTCTGCAAGCGACTTTGCTCAAATGAACGACCACGGTGGGAAATGGGCTAGACGCCCGCCTGCGGCACAGCAGCAAATGGTCGCCGAGAGCGAAGCCGAGAAGTACCACGCAGCTTGTGTGGGATCGACATCTGCCACGACCCTAGGCTCAGGACACCATCCAGGATAAGAAAAAGCAGTGTGGAATGTCCCGTAGCATTCTTTCCGCACTTTAAGAAATGCCTGATGAGAACAGGGCACAGGGCAAGGGCAGTACTGCTGTTGTTGCGCACGTACGGTTTGCGCTTTGCGAGTGACTATCAGTACTTATTTCATGCAATCTTGGTATCTTTCTCATGGCTTTCCAGTATAGAGGATACCATATCTTACCTAGTGCACCGGTATAGACTCGGGACCGATTCAATAACCAAGACAAGGCCCTGAACGGGGTCGGAGGTGATATGTAATTGCTGAAACGTACACTTACGTAGGCAAATGGTGTGCCTCTGATTTGATAGACGGCTCAACGGCTGTCGGGGGGCATGCACCGTCGTATCAAGTGCCTGTCTGCCTGTCCGTTCGCCAACTACTACCCGCGGCCCGGAGAGTCGAAGATCATATCATGTTGTTCGGGGGGTGGTGTTGATGGTACTAGGCTAAGCTACCGGCGTCGCTGATGCCTTGAGGCACACAGAGGAAACGGGGACTGATCTGCGCCGAACATTTCAAATTGCATTTTCATCAATAAACATGCCGCCTTTTGGGGGTGAGGGGAGTCAGTCACGTATAAGCAGCACAGCATATTATGCTTGGTGCAGAGCACATGGCATTGGTGGAACGACGGGCAGCAGCAATCACACACGCCCGCAGGTGATGATTACGACATGTCGTACGGCACAAAGATCCCGCGCTCGAGCGGAGCCAGGATGCGTACGACGAGCGGTGCGAGGTTGAGTTCGCGGCTCCGACTCTTCACGGTACACCGCCCGCCAAAACCGACGCGCTTCGTGGGTTTTAGAGCGGTGTACGTAATATTTGGGGGTTGCCATCGATCGGAGTACCAAGAGCAACAACCAAGACGTTCTGTACAACACTGACCCCCGTTCAGGCCCCGTTGACACCCCGTCCCAGCGTTGCACACCTGCTGTATTGCACTGTGTAGCGGCGTCTCCGGCGCATGTAATTTCAAAACTGGGCTGGGCGAGCCAGTTCTCCCCCCGCAACCCAATCTGGTAATTGTATGGGGGAACATGGGATGAAGGGCGACCGTCTCCATTCTGCCGCCAAGTGCGATTCACTATTGAGCCTTTCTTGGGTCGAGCTAGATTACGTGCTAAAGTGTAAGTAATGTAGTGTACTTACTTAGCTTGTCCTTATCAGTGATACAGGGTTTCTTGCGGATATACTGTACGGCATCTATCGGCGAGGTACCTACAGCACCTCAGGATGGGTATATGAGTATTATATCCGTGAGTAAGTACTTTGTAGTACTGTAGGTAAGTAAGTAAGTAGAGTCCTGGACGGGAAGACCCTGTAACGCTTCTCCGCAATGCAGATTTGGCCCGCAGCATGACCACAGAAGCTCCGCCCAAGTCGTATGGTTGTGGACTTGTTACTGCGACCATTGTCCCGGTATCTTACGTTTCTCGTTACCGTAGGCAGTTGCCGTTCCTCCGACCAGAGTCCGGACTAAGGTAGAATATCGTACCTCGGCAGTAATGGTGTGTCGTGTCCGTTATATGTCGGGGTAGTTCTCTTCCTCCGCGGTCGATATAGTATGCAGCTTCGTCTTTGTCTACTTACTGATACCAGGTTCGCTAAGGCAAGTAGAAGATGTATTGTGGGGAAGCTCCGTGGAAGCTCCGTTCACGCTCCGTGATGGGAAATTCCAAGTTCGCTGTTACTGACTGTTACTCCGGCTTCTGTCCAGGCAGGTATGACATCCTGCTTAGGCACCAGGTAACCACTGCTAAGATACGCTCGGGCAAAATCACCATGACCTCCGACAGTGTAGGACAAACAAGCGCAATTCCACATATGCAGTAGGTACTACATATGCTGTGGTACACTACTGAGGTAGGACACGGAAATAACACAATTGTAAATTGTAGCGGGCCATCATCATTATACGGTCCATACACCATACACGCGGACGCATCTGCATCGAAAGTCCGCCGTAAAACCTATACGTACGTCTAACGCTATACCGTAGGGAGTGCGATGGCCAACTTTGTTGCGGTGACAAATTCATTCTATCTAGCGAGTTAGCGAGTTTTGCTGTTTCTGTTAACCACGTTCCGTCTCCAGTCCCGATCTGTTCCTGGGCCGCTGCAACATATGCCGAAGGAGCCTTACTTTGTTGGCCGCATCCTGCCGCTCAGTAGTGTTTGAGGCTTATCGGGACAACAGCTTACAGAGAGGCTGATCAGCCGCTGATAAGGCGAGCGGAGCTGATGCGTGACCTGATTAGCTAGCTGCCTATCTGTTTAATAAGAGGTGGCAGCCTTTGAGACCATCGAACTACAGGCACATACAGTACATGTAGTAATCTAATCAACTACACATATGCACTTATAATCGTATCACACAGTATACAGTACTTACACACGTACGTACATTAAATAGGTGACCATCCAGGTTGGCTGGCTCGCCTAAATGTGTTGCTAGTAGTTAGTATGAGTTCGTCGAAACCGGTGGTCAGGTTCCAGGATCATGGGTCTAAGGATTGTTCAAGCTTCAATTCCGGGACCATGATACTGGTTCATTCATATACACTAACACTCGGCGGGCCGTGCTCAGTGCCTACACTAGACTCCAGATGAACGGTAATCGGCAGCCCGACAAAAGGAACGAGCCCAGAGGCCTGGGTTCTGCGATGACACCAATCTAACGTCCTTGCCAGTTGGTAGTGATCAGCCCCGCTCGGGCTCATGAAGGATCGTAAAAATGTATTTTATGGGATTCGCTCTCGGGGGTTCTTTTGTGAGCAACGTAGAAAGTTAAATTGCATTGTCGGAATCGACTTTCAATTAGACCACCCTGATGTGAAAACAGATGCGAGGTGATACTAACAAGATATTACCTATCTACAGTAAACCGGAGAGGCACAGCTAGCCATTTTCGCTGTTCGATGCTATTTCCGGATCGATAAAAATACACACTGTACGCATTTACTATACGCTAAACCTGTAACAGAGCCTAAAAGAGGTTAGCGTCGTCGTTTGGTCTGCCCCTGTAATCAGTGCTGACGGCGAGTTTAAACTTCCCATGCACGAAGGGTGGGTACATTCTCCAGATTCTGTGTCTACCATGTAAGTGAGCTAGGTACCTAGCGAATGGGACTGTGCTACCTGAGCTAACCTGGGTTTCATCAGTACCTACATAGGAGGCAAGCATAATATAGGGTACACGCGCATTGATTATCGACATAATTTAGTTACCAGAGAGGGGGTGGGCCATGTGACGATGACTTGCTATCAAAAACGCACGTCTGTCAATCTACTAACAGAAAGCCCATATGGTGCAAGGCGGTGTTTATGGTTGGCTGCCTGTTCGCATTGGCCCTGCATTCTGTCCGTACCTAGGTATGTATCTATTGTGGTAGTGTAAGTGGATAGGGCGTGCATGATCTGACGAGCGCTGGCCAATGACAGCCGTGTGGTATCGAAGGTCGAACCTTGGCACCCATCGAACAGGTTACTACCCACTAAGGTGACCAGATGACAGGGGTTTAACCACTGCGACGGGCTCCCAGCTAAAGCTGTAGTCTAGTATTTCGACCAATTAAGTAATGCCCTTGGATCAAGTGGTAGACTGTGACCAGGTTGCACTAGTTGCCTAACTCTCAGGCCCGGCCCATAGACTTATCACGGCTTCTCCCTACGGCTCAACGTTGGTGGTTCGCGAATTGGATCTGCTAAGCCCATAGCCAAATGACTACTCTCCATGAAGGTAACCTGTTCTTGTGTTCTTGTGGGTTTCGGCACTCCACACGCCCCGTCGCCCTTGGGAACCAAGCAGACTCCCTCCATCGATTCTGGCAAGAAAGAAAAGCGAGTAGGAATGTCATGTAAAAGTAAACAACAGATAATTTTCTTTTTCCATTCCTCTTTCATATACAACTATAGATAGGCAAGATAGTGACTCAAGAAGCGAAGGGTGGGGTATATAAATATCAACAACCGGAAACATCTCTCTGCTTCCTCCACAAAATATGCCGTTCGTATAGCCATTCGCCTTGGTTCAAATGAGCATGCCACGTCAATCAAGCCCACCCGCCATGGGGCGGTCAGGGTCGTCCAAAATCAAACCTCCGTTGCGCCGATTAGTCGCTCCATGGTAATGGAAGCGCGCTGTCCCGTAAATCCCCTAGTTGTAATAGATACGTAATTCAAAGAATCGAAGGTATGAGCGGTTTTTGTACAAAAGTTACACGTCATCATGAGTTGCGTCTCTGTTTACATTTGTCGTGTAGTAAATGGCCGTTGCGTGCCTGCCATCCCAGTTAGTCTTCGATACGTCTTTGAAATTTCCCCGAGTGGCAGACTGACCGTTGTCCTCGTGAATTCGGCGCCGCAGTTCGGGCAGCTAGCCTTGGCTGCTTGTCCGGATTTCTCACGTTGGTGTCGTAAGAGGTTGCTGAAGGTGGAAAATTGTCTCCCATTGCATCCATGCTCCCAGCACTGCGGTTTTGGCCGACTCTGTACTACTCGAACATGCCCGGCATCCGTTGTGGGTGGGTTGCCCGAAGGTAGAACTGGTGGTTGAACGTACATGATCCCAGGCTCGGACATGGAAGAAGCTCGACTGCTGTATTATTTGGTTAGAAAGATATCTTTGTTTACCAGAGAAAAGTCTGAACTGACCTGTATTGAGATGAAAGACTTTGCGTTGAAGGTGGAGGAGGATAGCCGGCCGAGTAGTTCATGCCCATGTAGTCGTTGGAAGGCAGAGGCGAATAATGGGGAAACATATGTGAGTTTCCGTGGTCTGGAAGAGGGGACGTTGAATAGGAGGACATGTAAGATGGCCCAACAGTCGTTACTGGTTCAGCTAGGAGCGATATCTGCGACGGAGCTGTCGTGTATATCGGCATAGCTGGAGCGGAAGAAAAGTCGTGTATTGTCACGGGAGGCGATTGTGCCGCGGGAGGGTAGGAGTTGGTGCTCATACCACGGCGAACTCTGGCAGACGTTTTTGAATCTCTTCTTGCTTGGTCACGTTGTCTTTTCAACTCGCGCTGTTCTGGCGTTAAGATAGGTCGAGGCGAGCTCGATGTCAACGACCTTGAGCCGCTCGGAGGAGTTAAACTGCTAATATCCGACCCATGACCAACACTAGATACGTCGTGAGAAAGAAGTTCGGGGCTCGATTCGAGACCAGGCATGCCTGAGACGAAATCGATCATAAGTACTGGTCCCGAGCGAATTATTCACAGGAAATAAAAAAACATACTATGCCAACCGTATGTTGAACGGGGGACACCCATCTCCATCCTGGGATCAAACGAAACTGCGACAGCACTATATATCTCTGTTAGCCTGGAGAACCTCGCTTCAGAATAAACCGACTAACCTCATGGTGGATGGTCCTATTGGAGGCGAGATAGATCGGGGAAGTTCGTGGCCTGCCGCTGCTACCTCTTGTCTAACTGATGAGGTGCCTTGGGTATACGTTCGATCGCTAGCCAACCCAATATCAAACTCGCGACGGTCGTGTTCCAATCGAGATAAACTCAACCCTAAACCAGTGGGGTGGCTTGTCACGTCCTGAGAGTAAGGAGCAGCCCGAGACTGTGGAACGAATTTGCGTGACGATGTCTCTTGCTCGTAATAAATGTGCGAACTACTTGGTGAACCGACAGGACGTATGAGTGGTCTTGCTACCACCAAGTCTGCACAACTATTGTCTGATCTGGGCGGGAGTGGGTTAGAGCGCTCAACGTGTGTAGACCGAAAGGAATCCATTGCGATATGAAGACGAGACAAGATCGAGAAAAAAAATCGAGGCAAACGTACGGTTGCTGTAGATGCCCGTGCTCATAGAGTATGAGTCAACTAGGTGAAGTCGTGGTTATGTTATGAGAAAGGCCGTTACTTAAGACCGAAGCGTCGTCCGATGAAGATATTTCAACTTGAGAAAGAAAAAGACAGAGATCCGTTTCAAGCCTATGTTTGGCAGCAGCAGACAAGGTATTTGACTTGAGATGCCTCTCAGCCTCAACTCAAGCAAGCCGTAAGCCTGCCAGGGACTGGGGAACTTGGTAGACTTATAAGTAAACGTATGAGTATTGGGGCAGTACCCTGGTGGATCGAGTATCGACCCTTGGTAAATGGTGGCATGGGGGTAGTGAACGCCGCCTGTGCCATATCCTTTAGACAAACGCACCTCGACGACTTAAACTCACCCTAGTCTAAGCTGTCGACATTAGAGGTGTGGGTACGCGACTAGGCCCATGCTTGGTCGGAGAGTAAAGAAGCCATGCTGTAGGCTGTAGGTAGGGGTAAGCAAGAGAGGAGGGGGGGGTGTGGCACGCTAACTCGACTGCGTACCTATCTTAAGTATGTAGTGTACTTAGCTGTCTTGTCTTGTTGCAATGTAATGTACCATACTCTACCTACAGTACATGATACTTACACGACGTCCAACCGGGATGCTTGATTGTGATTGTTGATCGTGGCCAACGCAAGAGCCATGACCGGCTCCCGTTGTCTTTCCCGCTCGTGACATGAACAAACGTACGATAGAACGTCGAGCCGAGCAGAGCAGAGCAGAGCATCCGACGAGTCAGCACACACTCAAGTAAAACGTATGCTTGCGACCATGTTCGCCAACGATGTCTCTCAGGTGGTGGTGAGCCATGCAGGTACCTGGAAGACAACGAGTTACCTACACAGTGAGAGTGATGCGAGCCAAGGCAAAGTGACTAGGGTGTCACAGTCCGTTTAACGAGGGCCATGTTAAGTTGCAGGTGGTTAACCAAATCAGGCTGAGTGGGTAACAGAAAACAGTGACAAGGGCCTTGGACCCAGCGGCCGGCAAGGGCTCGCATTTTGGTCCCTAGCCATTCCCGCCCTGGGGGTACGCCAATACAAGCCGGCTTCATTTAGATGCAGCGGTATGGATGATGGGTGTTGTGAGCGTTGACACAAACGCATGGGCAGTGTGAAAGGAGAGAGACCTAAGAAAGGGGTGGGGGGGAAGAAGACGCAGTTCTGCGGGTTATTTTGCGCACCTGTACTAGCCGTAAGCGGATAGTTAGCTCTCTGAACCGACCAACTGAAGCACTGGTACACCGGTACATGGGTACAATACTTGTGGGACATGTCAGCTGCTCGTCATCTAACAGCGACTTGGCCACGGTGTTTGGCCATAATTCTTCAACCCTAAAATACATGGTGAGGACAAAAGCCCCTTCCTGCCAGTAACCACTATAGTCAATACCCGTCGAGAAGTCGTCATATGCTGTTTTAATCTGGTTGTTTGAGCACGCGCCGGCCTCCGAATTGCATACTCCCACTACCTAAGTAAAGCGAGGCAGAACACCCACGTATAACTATAGCGATACGTAGAGCTAACAAATTACTGTAATCCTAGTAAATACCTATATGTAAGTATTGGATTACCTGACAGTGCTGCAATATTAGCTAAGCCCATGGAAACGATAATAAAGATAGGAACCTACCTGACTTGACACTCGAGCAAAGCCAAACAAACCCATGTTTCATGTTTCACGGTAACTATTCTTATCATCCTTCACTTGCACAAGTTCGACCTTTGCCGGGATTACCTACTATCTCTCGTCGAAAGTCATTGTCCAAGCTACACAATGCCGGAAATAAACAAAAAATGAGAAAGAAAAGGAGATTATACTTTCGTCCAACAAGCTTACTAAAGCAATAGAATTAAAGCAATGCTTAAATGTCATTAGTGCAGTACGATATACCACTGTATAACCCTTTTTTTGGCTAGCTCTTCGTAGTTCATTGTTGGCAGCTTCAGTATAGAACAGCCACTATATCAACAGTTTAATAACGGCCCACTTGTGTCCCTTGCGTTGTTGTGTACACGGCCGTCCCAATATAACGGAACTAAACGTCGATTGATAGAGGCAGAACTATTGATCGTCCCGAAGAAGACCCTACATATACACCTCTAGGTACATTTGCTCAGTGTTTCCTTTACTAATCATCTCACCTGTCGCCCTCCTTATTGCGGGGGAGTGGTGGTCACATATGGCCCATAATGAGAAACCGTCTATACGCAAATATCCCAGATCGAAACATCTCCAACAACTAGTTGCCGAACGTGTAGGTTTACTCCTTATTCTTGAACGTTGTTCATGGGTCTGTTGCCGCAAGATATGCCGACCCTCGTCTATCCTAATGTTTCGTACAAATTAGATTAAGCCTCACGAATCCCGAGCCACGTTTGCGAGAACGTGAGGACGCAAGAACGCCTAGCTTGATGCAACCCCACCGCATCTGACGTCGATACCACCGTACGTATGAAGTTGTATGGTACTGTGACAGCGATGCCTATATCTCAACATGCCGCCGCGAAACATGCTCAAACTGACCTGGGTGCACAGTGCAATACCCACATCTACTTATGTACTTCTTCACAAGATCTAACCCCAGGTCCACTTGTCAGAGAGCTCCAAGTGCTACGCAGTGTACGCAGTATTGAGACTCGGCTTCTATTTTAAGGTACAACATCATCGTCATGCTGCAACATACGCAGTAGACACTTAAACAGGTAATTATATTTTTGGTTGGTAGAAACGGGACGAAAAGCTAGTGTTTCTCGTTCAGATTGAGCAATATGATGTACTTATTCTATAGTTGGGACAACATATAGCTTCTTCAGTAGGGGCTCATTTTGATAACTGCACAACAATTGTCATCCATGGTATTATTCCATGATCCCGTCATCAGGTGTAACGATCTGGTCTGGTCCTGCATACCTGTACCACTTCGGCATTTCAAAATGACCCAAACTGATTTCAACTATCTCCGGAATCGGGCTGTACGGTACGATACACCTACTATAGGTTTTTTAAAATATACCAGGCGTATTAAGCGTGAGCCACAGTCGGGGGGGGCCGTTAAGTGTTTTACGCGGGACCGAGGCGCTCGTTTACGTTTCGCACTACTGTAGTGCACCAACTCTGGATACAAGATACTAAATATACTGGAATAGTATTTGAATGCTCCAGAACAGGCTAGTGCGTATCTGGTAATCGAACTACCCTCGCTACCTAACCATCCAGGTGGGTTTGCACGTTCTCACGCTAGCCTCAGCGAAGATTCCACAACGCTAAATTATGTACGACAGGAAATGGACGCAGTCTAACTACGTCTAATTTTGCTAGCGGACGTGTGGGCAGCGTGGGCAGGTGTGACTGGGCTCGACGGGCAATTAGGAATCTCCTAGCGGATTAGGCAGTGCACCAAGGTGAGAGGAAAGTACCATACTTGATTAAGAAGGATACATGACCGATCTAGTCTCGATGCGGAAGGCGTATTTCTGTAACATTCCCCACTAACCCACTAACTCGAATACTAAGTACAAGTGCACAACTTCGATACTAATAATAGCATATAATGATAACACCGCACCTGGCGAGATTCTGAACCTCTCGCCTCTTATGCACTTCACTTGGGGGAATTGAACATACGTCGATCACATTTATGTGGTCGCCAAAGTACCTCACGTATGACCTTGTGGTCGCTATTGTCCGACCCCCCTGTAGATTTGCGCAGCGGAAGAAGAACAGCGAAATTCCAAGCTTCCGAACTTCGCTGGGTACAGTAGCACATGCTGGGTAGCACACACGCTCACAGATCAGATCGATCAACCTAGACCAGCTTACCAAAAATGTCAGAAAAGGCTAATGATCCCATCTCTCAGTAAAGCAGTCTTGCACTGCAAACGGCGGTCGGCATGTCGCTCAAAATCTCATTCATACATTCATTGCTTCATGCTCCGCCGGAACAATATGCAGCTTCGGCTCGCTCTTCAAGACCACGTGTAAACACCCCGGTTGTTCCGCCGGCAAGTCAGGATATATACGATGCCACATGTGAATCCGGCCGTCTAAGAGAATCTGGTCACATCTTCTAGAAGCTCTCTAGAAGCCTCGCGCTACAATTGCATGCCAGGAGTCCACAGCGCGCCCAGGGGTACGTGCTCGGTATCACTGCACCATCCGTCCATCCTCCCGTCTCCGACACCCTACTGTAGGTAGTGTAGGTCGAGATAGTCGCCGATTTGTTGCCCCCACCATCTAACTAACGCACCCGGTGCAACTCAAGCCATGTCCATGTACACGTGCTTGTGGACTGAGGCTGTCCCCTGCAGACCATATGGCAACGGGCCAGTAACCAACCACCGACTCGTAGTAGCGGGGTCGCAGACAGCATGCAGGGTGAACCTGTGAAGGTTCAAGTGTGGACTCCTGCATATCCAGTTATGCAGATCCATGGGCATGAAACACAGCGTATGCCAATACTGCAGTGATTATCACAGACGGTAATGCCGTAGACGGCTAGGAGGTGAGTGCGGGGTGTTGATACCTGAAGCTACGGCACCGAAATGGTAGCATCACTAGTCGACATACCATGATCAATATCTATCATTAGACGATCTATACAATTTCGCCGCCCGGACAGTCATGCGCACCGCCCAACAACAGACAGTTCAAGCGGTCTGAATCTTTCGTCGTCCGGCCACTAGCATCCGCAGAGCGAGAACCCGAACAGGCCCGTTGCCATGCGCCCGTGTAGCCAACCCGTCTATGCATGTCCAGGAAACGCTAACGTGTGTAAGTCATGGTGTCCTGATACGGAACTATTACGATGGCTCCCAGTTAAGTTAAAATGGAATTCACAAATACGCTTTCTGCTCTAGCCCCAGCCTTCCTTCGGCACTTACGTTCTCTCATTTCATCTGTGCGATATTAGCCTTACCCAGTCAGGCAGCTGACGCGAGTTCCAACTTCTTTTGGTCTTCTTCTACAGTAGTGTATACTTACGTAAATACGACAACAGAAAGGTAGCAGTGATAGAAAGGTTTCATTCATACTATGGCCATATTATGGCGAACGGACATGACCGTCAGACTGATAATTAAGCTCAATGTGTAATTCGCTTATCTTCCATGCAAGTACATAATTAATATGCTTACAGGTTAACCTTAATACGTAGTAGGTAATACCGTGCATAGGCGGTAGAGACTTCTATTTGTTTAGCCTACTGGATGATGCCATTCTACTCGTGAACGTTGCCCGGGAATAATCGCACAGGCCGATATTGCAATGTGACCCCTGTTACGCACTTTGGTCAGACCAACAGCCTCATTGGCTGGGTCACAGCATTGTTAGCTCAGCATGTGTCATTTGCTGAGTGAGCCTGGATATTCTTATTCAGAAAACCAAAATCTGCTTTATGCTCTCGTACATCGAATAGACGCATCACATTGACCCAGCCCGAAATCGTCCGAAGTGACATCAATTCGATACGTGCGCCACATTGTCATCGAGAAACCAGAATGCCAACCGAGCATTGGAAACATCAGCGATAGCCTTCCGAGATTTTACGGGTAGCAGACCCGTCACCCGTCACACGTCACACGTGAGAGCATACGTGTAACCGAGATGCATGTAGCCATGTTCGACCAAGCGCGAATGATTCCTGGTGTTGGGGGAGACCTATTCTCTATACCGCTCCAGTATTCACGTAGGGGTAGATATGTGAAGCTCACAATACGAGCCGAGTACCAAAAACTATATCAAAACGAACATCTCAGGGTCTCCTTAACAGCAACCTCAGGATATATGTTTTACGCGTGGCTACGGCACAGCAAGCGCAGGTCGCAAAACAACCACTCAGCGCATAGTGAGTATTTCTCCTCATTTACACATATAGTCCTGCATACATGCCCTGACCATGAACGGCCAGGCTGCGATTGGCTCAGGGTGATACCTACTCATGCACCTTTTCCCCTCTCCCATACTTCTGCAGAAACATTACGTCCTAAACAGGTTTCACAAAGACAGAACACGGGATGGAGTGTTCACGGTTGGCAGGGGTTGAGTGGTCCATTAGACGCCTGATGCTTGTCTGACCTGCCTTGTCGAAGTTCGATTATGAACCCCCCCTTCTCCCGTTCGCAGCTCCAAAAATTGATATGCACACCGACATATGTTGCCAAGAACTCCTCAATAGGTGATATTTACCGGGTATGCAGCAGTATATTTGGTGGCGGACCGGATCTTCTAAGTTCTGATACCCGTCACGAGTGATGACGTTCATACATACAGAAGCAACCATTCGACAACTTCATGACCACAAGGTCATAGCGACAATATCCCCAGAGGAAGACGTCATCCAGGAAACGTGTCTCCCGCTGTAGATCGATACCCCGCCATGCAACCAAAGCTATTCCGGCGTGTGGTAATGACAATCAATTGCGACTACACGAACTGGCCGTTCGCGGACTTATCAGAGGGTGGTAACAAGCTGCTCAACAGCGATAATCAACACACCCTGGAACTCTGTTGCTTAATTGCCAATCAACCTTCTCATCCGGATGGCCAGTTCTTTGCCGAGGGTGCACTTGGACTAGGGTCGCCTTACCGGAAGCAAGTCAACCGTCGCCCTGTTTCAGTGTTCTGATAAAGGCTTACTTGGGTCATACATCATACGTGAAGCTGAATGGCCCAAGGCTCAGGGACCCTGTCCTCTCAAGATCAACACTAGGCCTTCCATTGGCCCCGGCGATTTGTCTCTCCGCAAAGTTGTGGTTGCATGTGCATTTCGCATGCCGCCCTGACGCCTCCATTATTATGACTCTGTATGTATACTTACAGACCAAATAATGCTCAGCTGTTCGCCGCTGTCGCTACTGCCGCCACTGTGTTGTAGTCAGCCTCTCAATCGCCGTTGCAACACAATACCAAGATTGCTCCCATGACATGACCCCAAACGCCCGATCGCATTCGCAAAGCGAACCGAGTGATCTCATCGCAACTAGTTGTGCTCGCCAACAAACCGTCATGGAGACGGGCTCCATATGATACTATTGATAGCACAGGTCCACAAAAAAACTCTCTTTCATCTGGCGAGCTGAACCAAACGAGGCACGACCATTGGTGATCAGTAGATTGAGAGGTCTTCTCCGTCATCCGATGTCACTGCGCCGCAGTACAGCTGCTATGGATATAACCATACTATGCTGCTAGCACAGCAACACTACTGCACTATTGTAGAGAATTGGCTGGCTGGTTAAGCATTCTGCGCCGTTGTTGGTCGGGCTAAGTTTTCTTAAGTCCGTAAATAACAATTTCTGAAACACGGTGTGTCCACGGTTACTACTCAACCAACAACCAACATAACGTGAGCCCAGGAAAACAAGTGCTTGGCGGTTCCCTACGCACATGGCGACCAAATGATGACGGCAGAGCGCGGCCAATTCTGTCTTCTCTCCCACGTCGGACTAAAGCCAAGAACGATGTAACGCCACGCACTGGTACGGAATATAATTGGGCCAACCACACCAGCATCTCACCTTATTGCTCCTCTACGACGATCGTTCACTCTAAGCGAATCCCAAGCTGATGACAAACGCCACCTACCCCAGCCTACCTGGTTCACGTGTTCGGATTAGACTATTTCAGGAAGAAGCTACCGAATCAAGATGATGAAACTGTTCCTGTCTTGGGTAACAGAAACAATGTTTGAACAACTTGTTATCGATTCTCAGCAATATCATGCAGTCATGACGAATTCGAAGTTACGTTTAAGGCCCGCCGGCCGGCATGCACTTCGTCTTCTCTCTCATGTTGTTGCTGGCTCCAACTATCTCACAAAGGTATGACAATTACGTCTTACCACTCGCGACTGCTTGGCCCAGTTACACCACTTGGCCGATATCAGATGCTGACTTACCGCTCCTATGGTTATACGATCTGACTCTAGCTCGGTACAGCTCTTTCCGACATGGTCAGCCCATCTCTACATATACCTACGAGGGCCTGTGGCGGAATCTAAGGGTAGTGCGGTGCGGTGCCAGATGACCAGTTCACCCACTACTTGTCGATCGAGACAGTCCTAGATAGCGTTCTCGCGGTACGGTAGCTAACCGCTAGACCCGGGTCCTTCGGTACTCATATTTCAAGCCCGGGATACGCGTCAGAAACCAATAGGAGGGATAACCGTATTGTTCGAGACAGAAATCCTTAACGGTAGGTGTACGCTACTGTAGAAAATCACCTAACCTCACCCCACCTTAGGCCACGATATGTATGATGAAGGTCGTGTGTGGGCACTTTCCTGTGCAATAGGTAAACAGGGCGCGGTAGACCGAGAAACGTGAACCACTATATATGGATACTACTAATATTGTGTACGGCGCTGAATAACGTCCACTGGCTTCCTTGACATGGCGCATTTAGCAGTGCCAATTTAATTATTGATATCAATAGTACCGCGCGGTTGCCGCTAAGTAGGGTTCTAGGCGTCTTGTTTACTGGCTCATTAGTACGGAGTAGTTGTTCTAGTTTCGAGTGGTACCACTATCGCTGTTAGGGTAATAGTACACTTGAAAGTCTAGCTAGGCAGACGTGTCAATCAAGCGTGTAGTCAGTGAGTAATAAATCATCTAGGTGAGAATCCTTGCCGTCATCTATTTTGGATCTGTCCAGTCTCTCTGGAGACTGTGACCCGGAGAGGAGATTCACGATTTGATACACAATAATACCCGGCGTTACAAGACTACACACACACTTGATATCAGTAAGGTAAGACTGGTAGCCCTAACAATAGCCTCTGTAATTTCCACCGAGGGGCATAGATTGCGAGATGAGTTTGGGGGCAGAAAACACACTCTTGCCACCCAGTATGACACATAGCCAGAGCGGATGAGAACCACCCTGACAAGCACAGCCTTCAAAGAAAACAGTCACAGATTGAGTCTGATCATTAATGAGTTAATGGCACGTTGAGTAACTGCTTAGTTAGGTTTATCCCTGAATAAGATTTTCAACCCATGATATTTTTGGCGCTAGGCCAGTCGACTCCTGAGCTTATATCAGCAGGCGTACCAGACGGGTGTGGTAGTATTCTTCAAGGGACGTACGACTCGCGCAAGCAATTTGTTACAGGCTCGCATTCGGACATTTCTCATAATGAGTTGAAGATGAAATCTAGTTACCAATTTTAGTCTATCTGTGTCAACTGCCGGGGAGCTGTCAACTATACTCTACCTGTTCCGTCGTAGCTGAAGCAAGTCATGTTATGATTCTATTATTATCGAGAAAGCATCGAATATCGATTGACTAAGTATTTCTGTCTTCTCGATGTCAAAAGTACGAGAAGTTCTATGCATCCAACATGCGAGAAAGAGGCGGCGACGCAGGGGCAAGTATCACGATCGACCTCGAGCTTTCAACCCCGGGTATACTGTAGCCATGCGGCGTTGATGTATTGGTACCGCCGTAACTGGTTCGCCACGAGTAATCTCAGAGACTACAGGCACTCGAAAATAGGACTATCCCATATCCTCGTGTTACTAGGACTCTCTTACCTGCGAGGTCGAGAGAACCCTGGAGTCTTGAGAGTTCTTATGTCCTTGAACACGCGACTCTCAGATGCTCTCGTGCAGTAGTATCCTTACAGGCTTCACAAGTCTAGATTAGACATATCATTACTGTATTGGATGGTATTTGAGTAGTTGATGTAGCATTCGCCTTATCGCGCGGTCTCCTATGACCTGGTATGAAATTCCTAACACTATATTGCGCCATGTGTGATGTACTGCAAGCCAAGTACAGTGGTTGATCATAACCATGGTTGGTAGATTCACGGTCTCAAGTTTAGACAGCCAGGGTGAAAAACTAACTCTCCTCCTCTGTCTGTATGTAGTTAGGTCGCCCACCACTGTCGAGTGTTCCATTCTCTCTTCCCAACTGAGGGAAACCAATTCGAATCCGTCCCTATCCCAAGGGGACTGAAGAAGGAAGTCGTCGGTAATGGTGGAATACTATACGGTCTAGAAGCACATGGGGTAAGTCAGGCTCGTTACTCGTCTAGCTTAGTACCATCCAACGACTCGGGTCATGAAACAATAGGCGGCACAGATTCAGAATCCAGCGTATGCATTATAGGCCTCTTAGGAGCAGTGGAATTTGATTGAAACAAGAGGCAGGCTGGCACGGTTAGTAATCTAGTAGTCAGTTCGCATGTAGCACACACATCTCAGGTAAGGCGCCGCTTGCTAAATTACCCGCGCCTCTCGTCTACAGCTGCCTCTGCCAACACTCGCAAAAGACGACAACCCCCGACACATTCGACACATTCTCTATCGATCTTCCGGCCGCCTACCCCGGCGGCTACAGCGTCCCCATGTAATGCAATCCTTCAAGGGAGAATCAGGAAACATTCGGCTTCTGTAGGGAAAGCCCATGCATTAGATCTTGTTAAAGGAGCTGGCCTAGGCTGATCGCCTTCCTAGCTAACCCCAGATGAGTGTGGACATGCCTCCTTATAGTAGATATGTATAACTTTAAAATAGGGAATGGGCGTAGGTATAGCGGTCATAGTATAGTGTCTGGATGCTATACATGGGACACTGCCACGATACGATACAATACACAGGATAACAGGAGGTGGTCCAATCTCCAATGCTCGATGCGCGTGTGCGGCGTAGCAGATAAAGCCCCAGCACTGGATGCAATTCATAGCAGTCCGACGTTGTATCGTGTGAAGTAGCAGCGAAAAACCCCCTGCGAGGGTTCTATACTTAGAACGGATTCTGATTGATATGGATGGACATTGGTTGTAAATGATCTGGCATCAACGCGGCCGTGCAATCTGCCCTGCATTAGACAATAGCAAGAGTACGGTCCGTTTCCCCCTCAACTTGTCGCTTGCTGGTAATGAGCAAAAGTACGGTAAGTAATGCGGCATGGCGGTGTCTCATACAGTAGCTTCTCCGCCAAAGTCGCACTAGATAACTTACAGTAGATGCAAGCTCGTAAGTTCGTAAGTAAAGTCGTAAATTCGTATACGTATCAGCTGTGGACACTGTGATACCAATACCAAGCACAGTCCACTACAGTATCTTGATACAACCCCTGCTTGCTCGCCGACCTTAGCAGCAGAGGCTAGGAGTTCGCAAGGTACGCGAATTCCTAGCGTAAGTGTATGTGTAGTGCAGGTACTGTGCATGCTAGCCGGTTTCTTTTCGAGTCCCCTTTTCCTCACCTCGTCTCTCTTTGTCCCGACCTCCCACGCCTTTGCCATGTGGCACAGGGATCCTAATCCTTCTAGCTCAATGTAGACAGGTACAGCATCTGCGCATGCCGCGACAACTGGCTGTGATAGGTGCATAGCGATGATGTGCTGCAACGTGAAGGGAGGATGTGGTTGCATCGAGAAGCACCTCCACCTCCAGGCTACCACGCAATGACCAGCATCATCTGAGAGGCCTGGCCATGGGCAAGGTTGATGTGATTATTATTTTTTGCCAGTCCCCCTCTCCCTGGTATTAGCACCATGCTACATATACATTGCATAATGCCAATGGGCTCAAGTAGGCACTAGTTGCGAAGACTTCTCCAACATCAAGCGATGAAAGGCAATGTCTGTCAGGATGAAAGGGGTAAAGGGGGAGAGGTAGCTACTTTTCTTGAAAGGGCAATCGCCGAATGGCAATGTACAGGTCTCGCTCGAAGGTTCATTTTGACATTTGCTTACCACTAACCTAGTTCTAGCCATCGCGATTACTTACACCGAAACAAGGACGTATATCTCTGCCATCTGTGCGCCCGTTTCGGGTAATACCCGCGCGGATATGCGGGACTACTTCGTTACGGCCTTGCAACCTATGTTTATTGAAGATGTAACATTATTATGTCTCTTTTGCCTGTGGCAATAATGCGCAAAGACGGCGAAAACCAGCAGGGAGTCTTCGCTAGTGTTCCAAGCTCTAACACTACTTGACGTGCAGCTTCTTGCGAGAAGAGGCACCAGTTATGATGTGTCCAGTACTCCCCCGTCCTCATCCGAGGCTAGTCCAGGCGAGAAAATGTACCAGGAGGCGTACCGTGGGCTGCCAGGCGGCGATCTAGCCAAAGTTTCCATGCAGTTGGTCAGGTGAGTAGATGTTTCGTTTCTGGGGGAGTCTGTGCAGATGAAACAAGATATGAGCCGCGATTACTACGTCACAGCAAGTCTTCACGCACCGGCATTCGGAGTTATTTCTTCTCCTTCTTACAGTAGAGGCATCCCCAGCATCTCACGAGATCGCCACTAGGGCTTGGCTTACGATCTCCTGTACGACAACAACTCTAGTCTCTCCACCGCTGCCTATCTGATTAGCCTGCCTCTTCACGCCGCCGTAGATCGGCCTTGTGAGGTAAGAATAGTAACACCAGAGTTTTTGAAACAAGGCTGTGTGGCATGGTCCATGCCGAGTTGTGATGCGCCCCAGTCGGGCAGGTGGCAGCAGAACTCGCCTCGCTTCGCCCTGCCACAAGATCTCAAATCAACACATTCGCACCCTCTCGGTTCTTAGCTCCGGTACCACTTGAAGTTATGCGAGATCATGCCCCTCACTCGGGCAGAATCGCACCAGGTATCGCGACCACGCGAATTATCAGATACACGATGCGCGCAGCATCCGCACGTGGTGACTATACATAGGCAGATTCATGCACGCTGCATGAGGTCAAAACATGCGCGAGTCTAGACGTCGTGACGTGACCTATTTACAGCAGTTGTTTCTTGTTTCATGTTTCTCGTCGCATCACATCTTCAAAAAACAGTGGGCTACCGTGTAACTGATTCCCCCGCCTTATGTCACATCATTAAATAGCATCACCAGTTAGTATCAACTGTGTTTCCCCATATCAACTTGGTGCCACAGCATGAGTGAATGACAATTGGTGCGCCTTGGTCTCAAGGACATAGCTCGGCATTTGAGACGAGACACAGCCTGATGCGAAGTTCATAACTAGCTGTATCAAAGCTAGCGACGGTGGCGAGGGAGACGTGGACGAATATGGCATTCGCTTACACAAACCCTCATCTAGAGCGTTCTAACATCGCTTACTTTCGAAATCAAAGGAAAGCTGAAGATTGACAGTAAACTGGTGATAGGGACAACAGTGGGAACGACGTTACGTGGATGTACCCTTTACATCGGCCGACCATGCGGAACTTGAACCGCGGCAACAGTTTGCGATGGCCTTACTTCACACCCAATATTTCATTTTGTTGCGACATTGATGGTGCCGCAATTGCGTGTTGTTGTAGATCTCTCTATATTCCTGACCAGTGAATGTCTGTTGGAGACAAGTCCTCCCTCGCATCTATCCCACTGTTGTTTTCGGTTTTAGTCTCGGCGTTCAAGGAGTTTCTGTAGTTAGTAATCGAGAGAGTATCTAGCGACGCATCCAGCGATATGTCTCTGCGTCTCTAAAGCTTCACTCTAAATGTTAGTAGGCTAAATAATAAGTCAATACGATTACTGGTTTTACTAAGATCGACTTCCAAGGAACTGTACATGTAGGATTTTGTCAACTGACTCTAAAACAACCCATGTACAATAGTCTGATAGGCCCTTACACTTAAATGGCTCTTATTGATGTCAATTTTAACGAGCTAGAGGGTTAAGACGTGGTGTGATCTATAGTATAATAGCCCCGTTGTCAAATAATTGTATTTAATATGTAGTTTAAGGTCTATAGTTCAAGAGATTGTCGCAAGTCAAGTACTAGACTTCCAGCTGAAGGGTTGGTCAGACTCCAAATGGGGTCTACATCAAATGCTACAGTTGTCGGAAGCTGTAATTAACTTTCCTTGGGGCCAAGCCGAAGTTAGCAGCATCGTTGATCCAATTGGTAGTGATTATATAGGTGTCAATATACCGTATGCTACATTAGTGTACGTTCCTTGGCCGGAATGGCAAGGTCTCGTCGCGAAATGATACATTTGGAGGCACTTGGTCTATTTTCCCTTGACTTAATGCTGTGTAGCCAGTCGAGTTGGGTGTGTAAAAAGGAGGCCTTGTAACCTTGAACAATATTCCACCCTCCACACCTTTTTCGCATTCCTTTATCATCCAACATAATCCCCTTACTATAGTAGCCTACCCCTATTGAGTACCCCTCAGCGGTCCTCCCTCCTGTGAAGTTCAAATGACACATAGATCAATCAGGGTCTATCATTACTAGATGCCTCTATTGCCATTTGTCGCATATATATACAAACTATGCCATACTACCATTCATGATGATTAGAGATACTAAACTGGCCGACAATAACGCCAACTACACGTCATTTGAACAATACATAGTAGAATCTAAGGATAAAGTGACTATATGTCGACACTCACGCCATCATAGTTGGTGATGTTGAAATTAGGACGGTATTCAGAGAGAAGCAGAGGGTGCAGCTGTAGGTGGCTCACGTTATGAAGCAATCACAAGTTAAGCCACGTATGTTGACTGCACCTTAAGTTGTCATGGAAGCTCAAGGTGCGTCGTTCATCATATGCCTTTAGGAGATATACCAATTTTATGTCGTGAATTTCTTTAAGTTAGTGTACATGCTAGATTATAAATTAACTTTCAATAATTAGGCCTTGTAACCCCCTTTGCTCACGCTCTTGTTCCGCCAAATACGCAAACTTTGCTTCCTACAAAGCTGAGCTCCAGCTGTATCTGTCAGAACCCAGTACTTGAGGCAGGCAATAGACACTTGTTGTGGCACGAAGGTATCTAAACTGCCTTCGTAGGCGCTATCTAGCTATATTTAACAGGACTCTCTTTGTCCCTTGTGACAGTGTCAAAGTTTTTCCTTAAGAGTAAAGTTCCCTTTCATAACGTTGCCGTCGTGGAGAATATGTATCATGCGGAAATGTGACATTTGACTCCTGAGCCGTACGACAATATTGCAATACTCTAAATTCCACATCTTCATTTTGCCTCACTGGATAGGGAAATCTAGACAGCTTCATCTATCTATCTTTTCCCGTTTAGATAGTAGACACCATCAGGCCCCATCAAGACACTGATATGTGCGTAGACAATGAGCTTTATCATTATACAAGGTCATCGTACTTTCACACGGTCCTTACTCATTAAAGAATAATACCTTTTTGAGATTTCTTGGGTTGGGGAAGTAGCATCATAGCTATATAGCAACATGATTAAATCGGCTTCCTAGCCACCGTTACCACTGGGCAATTCCTGAGTACAGCTCCATTAGATTCATTGGCTTCATCATATGCTTTTGGGATGTGTTCCCTCCAATCCTTTCCAACCCCGTCATCTGCTCCATACCAGTGGAAACTGAGCTCTTGAGAAGTACACATGTCTAGATACGCCCAAGACTTGAACATCTCAGGTCTTGGTTCATTGGTGTATTGGACCGCATCCTGGAAGCCCTCTTCAAGTAAAGTTTGAGGAAGCTCTGCAATCCAGCTTAAAGCTTCCATGTTAGCAATATAATCCCCACCATGGAAGTAGGTAGGACTGTACCTCCAATTCGCAAGATCTTTGATTTTTTGGAATGCAGCCTTCATGTTTGATGCGTCGGTCTCCGGTTTGGGTATCAACACATCGTAGTGATTGACCGGATCAAACTCATCCCACTGCAAATAACCACCAGGCTCTATCAACCCGTCAGTGGACTCCGATATAAGACGTCACTGATTTACAAAGAGACACTTACTCAGGAGCATTTTGATATGCTGGATTATCGGTTTTGGGCTACCGCTGCGAATCAATGATAGAACTAGGCGTAAGTGCACAACATCGAATTGTCCGTGAACAGACTGGGGAGGCTCTTCAAGCAAGTTTGATGTGGACAAGGCGATGTTCTTGGGCAGCCAGGAGCTATGTGGAAACAGGGCATTACTGATATCGAAGCCGTGGTATTGGACATCTAGGCCGCTGACCTCCGGGGACTTTATCAAGTCAAAGAGCCATAATCTGGAATTTTGCCTTTAGTGGACGTTATAACGCTGTTTTGTAGAGGAATGGGTCACGCACGCCGTTCCGGTTGCCAAATCGGCGACAAGGAATGAATCTTTGCTTCCGTCCTGTCTTGCCTTTTGCTTGTCTTGAAGATCAGCCTGGATCACCGGATGTAGCAAGTACCCTTGAGCATCTTTGTACATAAAGTGCTGCAAATTCAATCTGGATTTTTCGTCAACACAATCAATATGGGTTGGGAGTTCTGCATTGAGATGAATACCTTGAGGCAGCCAGGTAGCTCCGTCCCAGCCGGTACCCATCTGGGTTTGTAGTATTGGAATCAGCCATCTCGTTTGACAAGACTCTGACAGTGCTTGAGTTGGTAGTGAAAGGATAGAGTGTCCCTAATCGGACAAGCACAGGCCCCGTTTCTGCGTATAGAGACAGACCAACTAATACCCTTCTATAGAATAGGATGTAATAATGAATAGAATTAACTGAAACGGAATGGAATCCCGGGCAAGCAAATCGACTGTAATTGAGAAGTTGTAGTGGGTTAGGTAGCCAATGCACCCCTCTCTCTTCACTTTGTACCTTGAATAGCCACGGATTCCCACCTATACCGTTTTCGTGCTGGTTGAGTTAGTTTGCTAGAGTTCGTGGGGGCACGACGCTATCCGCTATGGCGTCTCATACGCCAGGTGTAGCAAGGGCTAGGACTCTAGGGCTTGGAAGGGATATTCGAATTGCGATAAATCTTCCAGGGCATTAAGGAGGCTATCCAAGTCTGGCTCTCCTCGTCGGCTCTGGGGGCGATCTAGGTCTATATATACCTGAAAGCTTCGTCTTCTTTAGTTTTATATTGCCCATCTAGTTCCGTTATCATCTGTTTTCGTGAATGGGTAGCTGAGTCTGCAAGCTGCCGCTTATAGGATTATTTACATGACATCGACCCCATCCCAGTACCTTAGATCAACCCATGTGACACCAGGTCGATGCAATAGTTGTTGATTGACTCCCCTACTGGTTGTCTTGGGGTTCCATATATATACAGTTGATGTCATGTAATACATTCCATCGATTCGTCCGTCCTAGGTGGAGTTGGTGTATCGTCTATGCATGAACGTATAAACTAAACCCTGTGCGTCCAAGCACACAGATTTCGTTGCTTGTGGCTTAAATTCACTGCAAACTATCTCCGACATGACGAAGCGGACATGTATGTTTTCGGATACTCAATACCAGTTGCCGCATGTATTTCGTTGAGCAGCATTGCATGATGTAATAAACCCACCAAGAAAAATGTTCTCCGCTTCGGAACCCGGTGCAAGACCGAAGCTAGGTATCGCTAAGGAAATACTCATCGACAGCAGCGGTTCCGTTAAAATACAAGTTACGGAAAAATTGACTAGAATTACGCCTCCAAAACCTGCCATGATTGTGTACACAAGTCTGATTTCGATGATATGGCCGCGACCGTTGAGACCACAAGGCACTGGAACCAACGCCCCATTTACCCGCTCATTGATGTGCAGGCCCAACAGAATGGTAGCACCTCGAGAATCTATTTACGCTTCCTTAGATCTGATTTTCGCCACTAGCCACGAGTGTGCGGGAGGCAAAATCTAGTCGCTGTTGGTGGATGGGTGTAGAGCCCAATACCGCCTGGGTGGTTACCAGACTAGCAAGTGCAACTTCTTGGACAGAAGATGGCTTCTGTTTATCGCGAAACGCGATGCTTTTGGGTTGTATACCAGCGAGCCGGTGTTGGAGGGTTGTTCTTCTGAAATCTCGCGAATAGTATTCAAAATGTTAATTATCTAGAAAGAGAGAAACGAGCAAAAGCAATTTAAAAATGAGATAGTTGGGGTGATGAAAAGATGGAAGGTCTCAAAAGGATCACAACTGACACTATCTTCAAACTACTGCTTTTAGGCCGAAGGTTTCTAGCATCACGAGAATAGAGGAACCTCTATATACACAGTTACCTTGGGCCGGCTTTGAGTAGCGGATGTGGTAGATCTAATGGTGTTCACCTAAGGGGGTTGTCGTGAAACTCAATAGTATTTTTCATTTCATTAAGGTGCTATAGACGCACAAGATATGCCACCGAGCTTTCTTTCCTCATCACGGGGCTCATTATGTCGTCATCGTTATTTCCTGTGTTTGAAGATAATTCATTCTGCGGTGGAGTGCAAGGGATGTTATGGAAGTAGCTATATATCGTTATGAAACCTATTCTATCACGAAGCCTTCTACTTCTACATCTAGTCCCCGTATTTTTAATGTGGTGACTTTATTCTAATATACGATCATGAGAGCAATAGAAGAACAGCCATGAAATCCCAACAGGCAGGTGACAGGATAGACTTTTTATTTACAAATGTATAAATAACCATGATTCTACCTCTCAATCTTTGGCCCTTATCTATCCATTCACTATTGGCCATTGTTTCCACTTTA
The DNA here is from genome assembly GCA_019843955.1 of Xylaria sp. 218_066. Taxonomy (NCBI): domain Eukaryota; kingdom Fungi; phylum Ascomycota; class Sordariomycetes; order Xylariales; family Xylariaceae; genus Xylaria; species Xylaria sp. 218_066. Next base: position 142,489 of record JADKYC010000017.1, read on the forward strand.
AGATTGCGCGAAGTGTCCATAACATCGCATCTATGGTGTCCCTAATCCGTTTTCCATCCGTTTATTTCCTTACTAGACCAGTTATTACTGTTGCTGGTGCCCCAACAACATCCCAGAGTCACTTGACAACGATAGCCCTCCAACCCTTGAAGTCCTTCTTGCTCTATAGTTCCCGGTCGATGTGTCTATCGGACCACTTGATTAGGGTAAGTCTTGCTGTACAACCCATCTTAGAAGATCAGTCTCCTAGTCTTCAGCTGGTCATTATTCGAATACTAGGTATATCCCAGGCATACATTGCCAGTGACGGGTCAATAACTGTAAGTGGATAGAAGGGGGGCTAAGGAATAGACAATCTAGCTCTTATAGCTCATCAGATCGTACCAATAAAAACTTAATGACTGATGATCTACTATGAATGAATCCTTGTACCGGGCCATTCTTTTGGATGGCTCATGGTGCGGTACGTTTTCTTCGATGTTCAGCACGATATTATATTCAAGAAGATTGCTTAGGTAGCTGAAATGAGCAAACAAATAAATAACCACTTGGTGTATATATAAAGCACTAAAACACCGTCATGGCAGCCTTTTCGCTGTGTACAACAACATTTTATCTGTATGCCTTATGTCACTGACTCATCGAAGTACAACAGTAAGTAGTCCAGTGTACAATGGGTAGCTAGTAAGGTGTTCGCTTAAATTTATGTCCAACGGCTCTTAATGTCTTATGGTTGGGATGCGCAATCCCACAGATAGCTCTACCAACAGCAGAAGGGCATTAGTGCATTAATAGAATCAATGACTGAGGAAAAGAAGATATTTGCTATATCAAAATAAATTGCACGACCAGAGAAAGTACTATTAAGTCGCCGGTGGAAGTAACAGTACGCATGGGCCAAACGAGCCATCTATCATGTGTAGCCGATGGTTACTTAAACATTTACTGGCCTACACAATGTTCACTTATACGAAATGGGTCAAATTTCATGGTCAAAAAGTAGTCATGTCTCTCGATGGGGAAGGGGAAGGGGAAGGGGGTTCTAGCTAGTGCGTGCTCAATTTATCTGTTGCGCCTGGCATGGAAAGTAAAATAGAAATAAGACGTCAAGGTGATTGGCTCAATGCTCGACTAGGCGAGCTAGCCATTTACTTCTTGAAACTCGACTTTAGTTTCTTGTTGATCTTTTTCACTTGCTTCAAAGTCTTGAGGAACTCGAAGCCACTCATGGCATTGTTTTCGGCCATATTGGCTAGCTTTTCGTTCCAATAGGCCGCCTTCGAGACGACATCATTATATCGATCTTTGGTCTTCAACGAGGATCGTGATGAGGAGAGTGATGTTCTAGCGTTAGAAGACAAAGACAAAAACTCCAGGCCATTGTTATCGTCAAAGGTGATAAGATCTGAGTTCTCGGTCGTGGGGCTAGCGTCGGATGTAAAATTCGCGAGAGGTCTGTCTGCACCAGGATCATCAAACACAGTGAGTCTGACAGTCTTCCTAGCTAGCGGGCCTTTGGGAATCTCAGAAGGCGAGTTGACAACATCAAAACCAGGACGGATCAAAGAACGTGAACCGACATGGCCACAGTTTCTAGATAGGGGCTTTTTGGCAGCTGTGATAGGCACGTTACTGTTGCCGGGATGAGGTTCTTCGGCGCCTGATGATGTAGAGCACGGAGAATTTGGGATAGAAACGCCAAATCCCCTAGCCGGAGGCTCTTCGGAACCTGTAACAGAGACGTTACCATCATCGGGACGAGGCTCTTTGGCCGCTGATGGCATTATGGCAGTAGAATCTGGACCAGGAGAGCCAGAAAAGGCCGGAGGTGCTTTGAATCGACGCTGGTGTGGAAGCAGTTCAGAAGAGGCCGGTGCTTGGGGAACTGACTCTGGACCAGAGCCGGAAGAGGCTGCGGGCGTTGATTGCTTGGCTGTTTACAGACGATTAGCAAGAACTAGACGCAAATTGACACGGAAGGTAGAGGGAAAAGCGCATGTAACCCACCCTGCGATTGAGGTGTCGCCACCCAAGGTTTTGGGCCAGTATAATCTATACAATAATGTTAGTTGAGAGTTACAAGACAGTAAATATGAACATGTGGGATGAGATATGGCACATACGGCGTGAACCCTCCGCGGGTTCTGGCACGGGAATCGTTCTGAGTATCTTGTTGGCTTCCTCTGAAGGGCCACTCGCATCCTTCACAATGGCAAGCAACAATCTATCTTGATTGAGACCATTCTCACCCACGGTATTAAAAGATTCTCTATCTGGTGCGACTGCCGCTTTATAAGTCATATAAAAAGACACTTGGTCGAACTTCAAGTCGAGGAATTCATGCAACAGCTTCAGGTTGATTGGTCGCGTCAAGTGATCCGTGCAATACCTGTTGGGACATGGGTAGTCCTAGTACTTGGGTCCTGTGAATAGTGAAGTCATTAGTCTATAGGCTCGGAAGATGGTAACTGGCGTCATTGATTGAAAATGATAGATTGGATACTCACCAACAGCATTAGCCACGGCAATGCAGACTTGCCAAGTGAACCAACTACAAGATGTGGCTTCATTGGAGACTAGAATGATCCGTCTCAGTCTTGCATACAACAACTCAGCGGCCATCTCTAGACCTGAGCCTTGCATAAAACCGAGCGTCGCTCTTCTCGCTGTCTTTTGCACGTTTTCTATTGCCGACATGATTGCAACACGCACGGGACTACCAGGAGAAGGTGATGATAAGTTAAAGGTGACTCGCGAGCGTCAACGTTGAAAGTCTTGACCAGGTGTGATAGATATTCGGCTGGAAAATGGCTTCAGCGGGAAGGAGATGGAGGGACGTAGGTAGGATAGGGTAACAGAGCTAGCTTGGATGTACGCGAGCTGCCAAATACAAGATGCGGAACGAAGAAAAGAGTGCGGGTGGGAAGGTGGTGGAGGGGGGGGGGGGGTAATAAGATAAGCAATGAATAAACTATTTGAACCGCATTCCAACTTGAAGGTAAAGGAAAAGTGAGAGGATTGGCAACATAACGTCTGAGGCATGGCCACCGGAGCGTACAGAAATGTAATCTTGATATAACAAAAAAGATATCTGCATTCCTTGGTCGTTCAGGGCCAAGATTCAACAGCCTATCTCGGCCGAAGTGACCAAGCTGGGAAGCATTTGCTGTGGCGTGTGAAAGAAGGTAATCCCGTACAACACCCGGGATTCCACGCTCTCTAACTGAGTCGAGGGTGTGCCAGTGGTGTCGCTTGATTTATTCAAGACTTCATGAAGCGAGCGTCTTAGATAGATTCCAGCATCTCCGTGATGTTCAGCGGTCAACGCTTCTCGGCTACGTTCCCACCGTCCAACTATCTCAATGCCGGGGATTCGGAGCTGGTTTGGTAGTGGTGCCGCGAAGAAGCAGGAGGACACTCCCAAGAATGCTATCCTCGGGTTGCGCACTCAGTTAGAATCGCTGCGGGAGCGCGAAACACGACTCGTGAATCAGATAAAAGAGCAGGATATCATCGCACGGGAGAACGTAAGCACAAATAAGAAAAGTTCGTCCCCTCCCTGGCCGTAACCCGGACTCGCTGACCCGGAGTCCTCACCAGTTGCGAAGTCTGCGCTGCGGAGGAAGAAGGCCCATCAGCATAGTCTAGACCAGACCATTACTCGGATAAGGACCCTCGAGCTGTTCACTTCGCCAGAACGTCCTGTTGTAGAACGTCCAAGCAGGAAAGGGCCTCATGCGCCCACAAAGAAGCCCCAGCGACATAACAACGCCCGCCGCCCCGAAAGGAGAAGCATTGGTTTGCGAGAGTTTGTACGAAATTGGTTGGCAAATTAAAGTAACCTCGATTAATGCCTTAGAAGCCGGGGTGCACATGGAGGCGATTTCTGTTTATTATGAGAGGTATCCGGTATCAAAAAGGCAATCATCACTACTATTACGAAGACAATAAGCTGTGGAAGTCGCGATCGACTGCTTCTGGCTCTTCACTTCAGCGCCTGAGACTTCTTGCCTTGCCTTTATTGTTTCCCATACGCATCGTGTGAACCATGTAACTCGAGTTCATGGAACCGGTGTTTTCGATTCATCGTGTAGAGGTTTCAAGGTGAATTGGATGACAATAATCATGATAAAGAAGGGGAGGAAAATATGTTAGAAATATATTTGGGGATATCTTGCAATTTCTTTGATGCAATACGTATGAGGAATATCTTGCTCAGCCTAACGAGTTGGGCTTGGAACCTGTAAGTTGGCCTGCTTATGTACGCAACCACGGGCGATAGTTATGCCTTCAGCACGGCGCAGAACCGGAGCCGTTACGCTACTTACTGTGTGTTCAAACGGCTGCTACCGGAGATACCGACGTTTAGAAGATGGCATCGGATCTTCATCGCCTTCCTTCACATGTTTGTTGTCTACTATATAGCGTACGTCGGCGACTATTTGAATTCGATCTGACCAAACGCTCCTACGATATCCCAAATTTGGTAGCCCAACCGCGGGCAAGTATAAATGTATACCCAGGTTGGTCGTGGTTTCCGGCGAATATACCCAGGATCGAGGTATCGTTCCTTCATACCTTCGTAGAGCGACTCGATGACTGAGAGGAGAGGCCACATCACCTGGCTTCCTATATATATCGCTCTCCGCTTTCTATTGAAAGGGAAACTTTGATGCATGATCCTTTGCCTCAATAAGGTCCGCTGTCACAAAGAAGCAGAAGCTTACAAAACTCCGGATCGTATGACTTCGAAATGACTGACGTTGGCTTTCGAGGCAGTTTATTCGGGTGCGATCTCGGCGGGAATAGTGAGTCCGTGAGGCTGTGCGCAGATCAAACCTTCGTTCCGAATGACGTGGCAGCTAGGACCATACCGTTCAGCCCGATCTGCTAGTAGTCGTCATCAAGAGAAAAAGCACAAATAATACCGTCCGGACATATAAATTGTGATATCACGATAAATTTGCCAATCGGCTTTCCCGTTCGCTGTATATTATCGTCGACGCACAAAAGCTAATTTGCTGACCCGTATACATACGTACGACTTTTAGGGCGTGTGCGCTATAATAGTAAGATGCTGCGTTCTTGGTGCTTATGGTTAGGCCCAAGGTGGGCAGCTCATGATCGCAACGTAAATCCGCCGGGGATGCTATGATGCGAATTCCTAAATGAGGCGGTGTGACAGCTACTCGAGACTTCGGTAGAGGTGGAGTATCGCTTGATGGTTAATTGCGCAATGGCAGGGACTGCAAAAGCTACCCTCTTGGTGGCAAACCCCAGCGTGCTTCCCCAAGCAATACAGTAGATGTTCAAATATCTCATATGATATTTTGCTGGGCATAAATCGCTAATACGGGAATCAGCTAGACGGGGCTTGAAAGATACGGTGAACAGTAAGTTGTCACGTACCACAAGTATGAGGCGATACTGGATCCTACCATCTGCAATTTCGACAGGGAGACAAGTATCGCTCTTCGAGTAACTAATCTAGACGAGTCGGAAGCATTAATGCGGCTTATGGCGACTAGAAAGTCGGGTTGGATTATGATCCGCAATCTGGGAATGATGTTCGTAACATGAGTGACACGACTCGGACTTTTAAGAGGATTGATACTAGCTGGACAAGGGATCCCAGATAAGTTGCTGTGTTAGAGATAAAACCCAGCCAATGAGAAGCGTTAATGGTCTGGCTTGGCTTCCTAAAACGACAAGTGAGGACCATTCAGTTTTGGACGGGGACGTAGGATTATTGTAAGAGAGCCAGGCCGAGCGCGCTTGCAGAAGCCGTCTGCAGAAGCCGTTGTCGAAGATCATTTGCACTACGCTGTTAGGATATTAGGAAGATCTGTCCTAAATGATAGAATCTTGGTGAGTGACTAAAATGCTCCAATGAAAGCTATCGATGGCGGATGAATGTGATCAGAGTTCCTAAGCCCAAGTTTAGGAATAATTAGTATTTCATGTTCTTTATGTAAGCCTACTGCCGAGACTGTCAGCTGGCCAAAGTGGTTGCATAAAGAGCTTTTCTCGCCAATCGCATTGGATGCAGGATATGCTGGGTCCAAGCACTCAACTCTTTTACGCTTCGCTACCTTGAAACCGTATTGGGTGATCCGACTAGCCGAAAGTACCCAGTATGTCCTAGTTGTCATTCGGTGACATTCTCTTGGCCGTTATGTCAAACGTCCCTCGCATTCCTACGTTCCGGGCGGATCGACCCCCTTCATCAACTGTCCGCTGTCTGTTACAGGGTACTATAGGCGGCACCTGCGTCGAATGTTCCTAATCCAAGCCTCCCAGGGAAATTTAACCGCGCCATGAAAGCGGCAGAGAAGCGTAATATGTGTAAGAACCGCCCTTCTGCCCAATGCATGGCTTACACGGGAGGCGTGTATATGTGCGTGTGTGTGACCAGTTCATTCCGGTTCGGCCGGCTTGTCAATACGGGTACGGTTTTAACTTTAGAGCTTATGGCCGCAAAAAGCTCCGAGACTGTTGGACCAACCAACTCTCAGGTTTGAGCGATAGGCGAATGAATTACAACCGAGTTTTCCCAGGCGTGTGCAGCTCTGCTGGAAAGAGAATAGTTGAGGTTCGTGTGACCCGCCGGCAATAGTGCATGTGTGCGTGGTCTTGTGTGCTTGGGGTTGAGCTGGGAAAGATGCATCGTCGCCCTACTAGTAAGCTTGGACTTCGCCTTGGCCAGCTTTCCGTCATGGACAATGATTACTGACCTCGGAAGGTGGAGAGGGCATGCAGCACTTCGGCCAGCGAGTTAGAACGTGACAAGCGCCAACTAGACTTGAGAGTTAGTCAAGGAGAAGACGCATTCGACAGCAAACGTGTAAGGAGTTGTCGTCGCCGCCGCCGCCATCGCCACAGTCGTTGTGCATAAGTTTTGGCTCCGTAAATGAGCGACTTCGCATGGACCATAGCTCCCTGAACAGGGGCCTTCCGATGATACAAACTCGGCTCAATAGACGGGTCAAGAACCAAGGCAGGAAGAGGAGTCGAAGGCGTTGGCGGCGGTATTGAAATGACAGCTCCTGTGCATCCCTCTATTCATAATATAGTGCCATCTAATACCACCTAATGAAGTACAGCATGAATACGCAAAACTGCAGCGGTTGAAGCAGCTAGCCACTAACACTCGGCGTATTAAGCCACACAGGACTCATCCGGTGCGGTAGCAATGATATATGTTAGCGGCATTGGTGAGAAAGGGCGAGGGTTGCAGGGATTGTTGGACCACGCAATCATGATGACGAGCGAGAAGTGAGAACAGATTACCGACAGGTATTATCTAGACAGTGAAGCGGCAAAACAACCGGCTGGCTGGCTGAAAAGACTTACATACAGGAGGTAAATGCCCTGACCTGGTCCAGCCGGCTCACTTGCAGAACCAGGCTAGGCTCGAGTAACTATGACAGCCGCGACCCTGAAGGGTGCCATACAGATAAAGAGGGAACAGCAAGGTGCGAGGCTTTCTGATAAATATGAGATCTATCCTGCCTCGTCCTATATTACTGATTGAAGGTGACTTGTGGGATGTAGGATACCACGTCTCTCCCACTTTCACTTGGAAGAGGACAAATGGCGGGGCACATTCGAGCTCCCGGCTCGAGGCGGGGTTTCGGTAGGCTAGACCGCCATGCTGCAGTACTGTACTTACTACGGAGTATCAGCTTACAGTTTACAGTTGGGTGTGCCAGGGCTTATTATGCCCCTCCTCTCATCTAAGGTTACCCCTGTTATGTGTACTCATGTCTACTGTCCACTTGCGGAACAACACACCCAAACTTGCCAACGGAGACGACTGCTATATTAGTTGCCTTGCAGTCGTTGATTTCATGTATCGACTGTATTACTCTAGGTAGTCCCTGTTCACGCCAATGAGACGTTGATGCAAAGGATATCAATGGTTAGCCAGACTAGCAGTTGCGAGATTCTGTCACACTGGCAATCTATCCACCCTATCTATTCTTTTTCTCCCTCTTACACAGCAACCCCCGGCGTATTGCTGAGTCTGAGTCTGGATCTGGGTCTGGGTCTGAGTCTTTGGCTAAGACAATCATGCGCTGCTGGTGCATCGAAATGAGCATGGAACTCGGATCTAGAAGCTGTTTTGCGCTTTGGATTGCCCGGATTCGGATCTCTCTGCTTATCCCGGCCGCGAGCATTGCCGGCTACCTAACGGGCGAATGGGGCAAAATGGCCAAGCACGTCAGATTTTCCTGTTATCGGGCTGACAGTGAATAATAACGCCATTAATGGCAAACTGAAAAAACCTCAACAACCCGAGGGGCGCAAGAACGTGGCACAACCCATACTCACTACCTAGCGCTTTTCCAGATCACATGGTTAGGTAAAGCGCACGCGCAGGGACCAGGCAGGCGCATTTTCTCAAGCGATCTATCCCTTGAACTTATAAGAAGGGCGAAATTGGCTCCATTCGCCCACATAACCTTCGGTGGATTTGCAGGCTGGGTTGAGCTGGCCTGCGACTGAAATGGACCCTGCTTCCGGCTGCTAATCTACAGTAGTCCTTTGAGAGGTACGACCATAGCCGGCTATATTATGTAAGTACGGCCGTCACTATCCGGAAATGGCGATTTGTGGTGGTCGCCGACGGCGCTCATGGTTGGGTTGAGTGTTTTACATTAGGTATCTGTGAGCACCGTGTCTAGAGAGTAGCCCGCTTCCTCCGCCGTAATTCAATTCTAGGTGCGAGATATGCGACCGTTCGTATTTCCCATGCACGGCACACATTTGGGGTCCGAAACACGTTGGATTTCGCATAAGACCCCCCGGTCCATCACACAAGCCTGACAGATTATTGATGAAAAGCCTGAGGGGCAATGCTGCCAATAGGTAGCTGGGCAATGGACGGCTTGGGGATACCCGATGATGATCCAGTAGGTAACGTCAGCCAAATTGGCTAACTATCTAGCTAGATGCTTAGTGCGAAGTGCCAACGTGATTTAATATAAACCCCCCTGTGGCATCAGAAGCAACAGCAACATGCAAAACTGCGCTGGTCTAGGCGCTTCTAGGTCTAAGTTTAAGGAAATGTTGCCAGGCGAGGGGGTCAAAGAGGTAGGTAGGAACCGTAGGAAAAGATTCAGGGCGTATCCCTCATACCACCAGATAGTAAAAAGAAACAAGGAAACCCAAAACTGAAGCCATATACGAGGTCACCTACATAGAGCAAATAACCCCTGGCGTATGTCTTGTGGCATGGCCTCTATTTAGTTGCTGTCTTTGATTTAGCAAATATGCTGTCAGACATATGATCGCATCCCGCCCAACCCTGGAAGAAGTACAGGTAACAACCGCAAGAGGGATATAAGGAGACAGACAGGTCTTGGATTTGAGTAGAATAGATCAGGAAAGGACCGAAAATCATCCCCGTTTTGCGACACCTGCACCTTGTTTACCTCGGGCGTTCAATCCCTTATTCTGATGTCAGCATATCTTGGGCTTCTCGAAATCTTTTTGCTTCAATTCCAATTCGTTATAACCTGGTAACGCAGCACAGGTGGAGGTGGTTGGAGACATACACGTTACATGCTTGAACCGGATCAATCACTTATAGTGCACACATGCCCATGTCTGATATAGTCATCTGATCCCTGTTTGCTCTGCGAGTCCACCTCCAATGGGGCGGGCTGCAAGTATTTTATATCCAAGTGCCCTTGTTCCACTGTTGTGTTCAATGGATATCCTTTTTTGAGTTTTCACATGTGCAGTACCCGTCATCAGGTGTAGTGTAATACGTGGATGCATATTTCTTTCAAGTTAGCTTAGCGTAATCAACACATCATTGACTAGAAGGTTCAAATGCTGATTTTGTGGCCAAGCTAGTAGGAGCGAGCATACGCGGAATTGGCTGACCCTTCAGGTCCTTTGCTTCGGTTATTGAATGCCCATGTGCTGGAGGATGCACTGGCTAATTAGGTGTAGGTAACAGCTATTCTTACACTACCTACCTCTACCTATTACCTAAATCCACCCGGGTACCTGTCTGCCTCAAATACCAACTCAGAACACCACCAACCCACGCCGCTGGCCCAAGTCGACAGGCTGTCACATTTTCGTCATATACTACCTTATATATACCTACATGCCTACCGAACATAGACTCTACAGGTACTTGTGGGGTACTCGTGTAGGCGACATATCGCCTTCCTTCCTTTCATCCTCCCACCTACCCAGCTCTAGGTAGCTAATATGGTGCTATTTGTGCGTACTGTGTCCCTGCTCACTCCTGTCGCGCAGTGCAGTGAATGAGTTATGCTGGCTGACGAGACCGTCTCATCATTCACTACACACTACACACTAACTACACACTCTCTCACTTGAGATGTTGTATGTTGTATGTGTATGTTTGTGGTGTGTGTGGTGTGCCCTGTGTGCGTGTGCATTGAATTGAAATGGACATCTATTGGAGCTGGCTTCCCCCTCGTACTTATACCATCACCATATCACTCATCACATGCGCATTCCCATTAGGTAGCCATCCCTCATTCTCCTCCTCCATTGACTCCGTCGACCCCATTGACTGACTCCATTGAATGACTCCCAACTTGTGCCACTGGTCCTATTACTCTTTGTGGTACAACTGTCCAAGCCGCATCCAGAACTGAATTTTTATTATCATTATTATTAGCAGTAGTAGTACAAGTATTTACACCCCCCCAGTAATATATTATTATTTGTTTGTCCCAAGCATCGTGTGTTTGGCTCCTCCTAGCTCCCCCGTTTCCGAGTTCGAGCCCACCGGCCAAGTATCGCATTCACCAGGGGTTTGCTGTGACTATTGAGGGCGTGATTCAGCCATCCACCCACTCGGTTCGGAAGCGGGCACCAGAGCGTCGCTGCCGCTGCTGCTTCTGCTTCTGCTTCTGCTTCTGCTGCAGGACAGGAAGGGGAAGACAGGCAACAAGTCTCAGAGCGGGCGCACACCACACACACACACACACACTCTCTCTCTCTCTCCTTCTCTTTCACTCTTCTTATACCTACACAAACAGCAGCATATTATTCACTCCGCAATCCGTCCGTCCAAACATCGTCGCCATACACTTCAAATACCTACAACCAACCACCTATTTCCCACCTTTCTCTTCTCACATCACCAACAACAATATCGACAGCCCTGCAGCGAGTGTTTTTATTTTCATTTTTCTTGTTGTCGTCGGCCAGCCATAACCATATATTTGAACAGCACCAACTATCTATCGCCTTGGCCCCCTGCTCGGCCTGACCAGCATTCTCCTCCAACGCAAGGCCTAACACGCCCAGCTCGCGCCAACACCTGCATGTCCCAAGTCTTACTACCAGCACCTCGGACTAACAGGTAGTAACCTTGTCTTCCAACTACTCCCTTCGCCGTCTTTCTTCCCGTCTTCGCCTCTCTTTCTCCGTCGGTCTGCTCTTCAAAAAGCGCGAAGGACACTCTGCGGACAAAGCTCAGGATTCGGAGCCCTCGGGTCTTTCGACTGCACGAAACCCTTGTCTGTCCCATGTGGCCCATATCCATGGACTAGCAAGGTGACTAGGTAGAACTGTTGAGCGTCTCGGTCTCGTCTCAACCGCCTGACCCCTCACCACTGAATCGCCATCATTCCACCCTCATACGTGCCGATCGGGGCCGGCTTAACTCCCTTCTCGAGGTTGAAAGAGAGTGACAGCCGTTTCCCCCTTCCATTTCCCTCAGAAACGCTGCCACTCTCTAGTAGCTGGCATGGATTCCTCCGGCATGGATTTTACGGTGCACCACCCTAATCATCATCACCACCACCACCACCACCCTCATTATGAGCAGTCAAGCGGTGTCTCGTCCTCGGCAGCCCGCTGCCCCGCCTTGCGAGTAGCTACGGAACAGGGCAATTACCAGCGCCCTGCGATCGCGCCAGCTCGAGGCTCCGTGCCATACGACCCAGCCCACCGGAATCTATGGCAGTCAAGGAGTCCGCAGAACTGGCGGCCGGCTATGATATCGCCTTATACGCAGGATCCTTTGGCAATGGGTGCATATCCTGGCCCGACAGCATCAAACCCACCAAGCCAGTCGCAGCAGCCGCTTTGTCCTATGCAGGTCAACTCAAACGTACCTAATGTTTCGGAGACCTTTTCACCGCAAATTGCTGCTTTACAGCAATTTAGGCCTACAATGCACCCAGCACCTCGTCTTCTTAGCCAGCCTTACCAGGGATTTGGGAGCTTGAATCCAAGCCAATCCAATATCCAGCACCCCTCGAACCGGCCTCTTCACAGAATAAACGCTGGCTATGCTGGTCCGCCCGCCTCAGGCTCAATGCATTCTGCTCCTCCTTTGCACAATACAGCTCCGAGACCGCCAACCAGCCCAATCCAACTAGGCCAGACGGCCCCCTTCACTAACGAAAACAGGAACCCTGCTCAGCAGCTGCCGAACCTTCCTCAGATGTTCACAGCACAGAACCCCCCGACACCACTTTCTCGCCAAGCGCCCGAGCCTATAACGCAAGCCACAGGCACAGTCGAGGATGGTAGTTCCGGGCCAGGTAAGTGGTTCTGTGTGCCTCGTCTAATTGGAAAGGTCGATCTAACATGTACTACTAATCACAGCCTCACACTCTCCTTCGGGACCAGCATCAACCGCATCCCACCGCAACAACGACCAACCCGGCCGCATGGTCAACCCGGTCGAGATACGGCGGGCTTCCACCGCGGCGATAGGTAGAGCTAGGCGATCTATGCAGCGATATACCGCTGCACAATCGGAATGGTTAAGCGAAAATACAGTTGTGCTCCGACGAGATATAAATTTGATGGAGTTTGCCGAGAGCTTTCCAGGTGCGATTTCTGATGGGGAGGGTGCGATGAGCGGCCGATTCCTGAGAGGGCATCACTGTCACGGGAAAAGAGTGGCTTCCAAAAAGGCCCTGGCGTCCTTACAGAGTGTCGATATAGCGGACCTGCCGGAAAGCGAGAGGAGTAAGTCTTTACATGCCGTCGTCTGGTTGGACGCTAACATTCATAGCGTGCGTGATCTGTTACAACGAATTTGGCGTAGCAAACCCTGAGGGTATTAATGAGGCGCCACTCAGACTACCCAAGTGTAAGCATGTATTTGGTGATCATTGCATCAAGAAATGGTTTCAAGAGTCAGATAGTTGCCCCTATTGTAGGGATAAAGTTCATTCAGAACCTCAACAAATGCCACCCCGTCGGAGCTATCCAGGGTTCCGGTTCATACCCCCATATCCTATAACATCACCTATAACAGCACAGCATTTGCCCAGTTATCAGGGTCATGACCATAACCAGTCACGCGATCGCGACGCCCCGGAATTAGAATCGTCAACTCAGCCCGGACACTTGATGGCCAACAGCAACACCACAGATCGTCCATCTAGGTAAGCAACGCGACGCGGTCAACAGCGTGAGTTCACTTGACTAATTTACTGCAAAGCCAATTCCCAAGTATAGGCTCAGGTAACCAGTCGCCGCCTGGTAGTAGGAGGTTCGAGAACAATCATGCGCACAGTATGCGAATAATGCCATGGAATGCCGCACTTGAACGTCGCTCCCCGTCCGCCGAACATGATCGTCGTCGAAGACCTCGTCATCGTGTGCGGGTCAGCCCCCCATCGTCTCGGCCGAATGAATTTGGAGGCTCAACAATAAATGGCACATTACAGACTTCGGTCCGTTCCTCCAGAAGTTCCCGCTCCCGCTCCCCTGTTGAATATGCGGGTTCGGGTGTAGATATAAGTAATCGACGATCACTAACAAATAGCCCCGAACAGCATTATTGGAATGATAGTTCATCAAATAATTCCAGTCAATCCGGGGGCGCAACGAGGGCGAGCCCGTCGGGCGGCTCGGTATTTGATATCCCAAGTTACCCTACTCAGTCGCACATGGTCCATTTTCCCGAAGAGACCCTCTTCAATAGATCCATTTCGCCTAACCAGATTACGGCGGCGCAGAGTAACGACCATTCCTCAGTATTACCGCAGATGCATCCTGGACTCAGATTCTCGTCACCACCTACTGGATCAATAGGCGCTTACGTACCGATTTCAGGTCATGTGGGTTCCAATCAGTTTACTTCCTATCAGCAGTCGTAGGAACATGCTTTGGCTCGAAGTATACGGCTCTTGCGGTTCTTATAAGGATTGTACGCACAGCCAATTCCGGAACCGGAAGCATTTTACGTTGGTCAGAGTCTTTACATGGACTTCATCTGCTTAGCGACAACGGAGCGTACAAGATATGATGCTGCGGCTCTCGTTCTTTCACTCTCTCACACCCAAGGGGGGCTTACGATTCCCATCCATATAGACAGGCTGCATTTCTTCTGCTATTCGACAGTTACACGGGATTTCATTTGATGACATTCGAAGTGGTTTGCAAAAGAAGTCCTCCGCTCTACGATCATCAAGGAACTCATTTTCCATAGGCGTTGGGCGCAAGCGAACGGGTGTTTCTTTCGATTCATGGGTAGGGAATGAGTCAAGCATGTTCAATCTTTGCCCTGGCAACGGGACATAACGCCTGCCAACGTTACGAAGCGCGAAGCCATGGAGTGGCGAGTTTTCACGTTATAGGGGAAGTCTTCTTTTCTCGTGGTTGCAAGGCGCAGGGCCATCCAAACCCGCTCGGCGGGACGATATCCCGGATGAAGTATATATCTGGTTTCTTTAGTACAAGGCATTTGCAGCGAACAAACATATCAGATAGACCAACTCAAATGCAGCATAATCAAGCGCAGCAATATTTGAATCATATCATATGCGAGCATGTAGGGAATTGTTTTCTTCGTTTTTCCTTGTCCATAATACTAGGACTCGTCAGCTGGGTATGTCACTATCCACCGAGTGGGTTGATTGGTGTGGTGAGAAAAAGGGGTCAGCGTTAAGTCACATTTCACATTTGAATCCACTAATGATCAATACATGACAATTCGTAGTTGATTAGTATACACATATTCAAACCCACTATCTATATATAGCTTCCTGGACAAGATAAGAATTACATCTAGGAGACGTGCACGAAGGTTCGTTTCCTGGCATTCTGGCCGTCGGTGCCGTCGTCCCAGTTCTCATCGACGTAGTCCTTGACGCTGTTCTCCTGGATCTGCAGGCCCGCAACCTTGAGCGCGGCGATGTTGTAGCCCATCTCGTCCTTCTTCGTCTTGAGCACGCGCCGCAGGTTCGTCCGTATGCCGTCCAACATGGCACGCATCGTCCTGCTGGCCACGATCTGGCGGTGGTGCGTCTTCAGCATGAAGAATAGGATTCGGCACGTCAGCGGGATGTTCATGGATCGCATCGCGAAGATGTTAAGGAACGTGAAGAGGATGGGGACGGTGGCGAACGGCAGCACCAGCAGGGCGTCGTTCAGCGCCGACGCCGCGGGACGAGAGAGAACTTTCATGACGTACTCCTCGGCGGAGATGTTCCCGTGTGCTAGGAACATCGGGTCACGCTGGGGCGGCCCGATGTGAGGATTGGCGGCTTTCGCCTCCTCCCACTCTTTCACGACGTGCAAGTCGGCCATGCCAAGCTCCAGCGCCTCCGCGATGCGCTCGCCGTGGTTGAGCGTCTCGGACGTCTGCTTCGTAGCGGCCGCGATCTCGCCCTCCTGGCCTTCCTCGTCGGCGTCTTGCTCGAGCGAACCCGTCAATGTGCTCTCGTAGAGCTCTTCGATCTCCTTCTCCCTCTCCTCTTCCAGGAAGATCTGCTCGTCCGTCTCGTGCCATACCCGTATGCTCTTATCGTGACTGGCGCTAACGATGAAAGGAGGCTCCGTGCTACGACTGATCGCCAATGCCCAGATCTCGCCGTGATGACCATGTAGACGCTGGATCTGCTCGAATTTGTCGCCGTCCCAGTACTTCACGGTGCGGTCTTTGCCGGCACTAAAGAAATGGTGGCCATTGCCTTCGCGGTTGTTTGGCACAAACTTAACTTGGAGAATACTGTCCTGATGTGCTATTATTGCTTTATGACAGTCTCCAAAATCCATGCCCCATATCCTCACCGTCTTATCTGCCGAACATGTTACTATTAACTTCCCGTCATATGAAATGTCCATATCTAAGACAGGAAGCTTGTGGCCGTAAAGGTTTAAATATAATTTGAGCGAGTCGGTGAAGAACACTTTTACCGTGCTGTCCAATAAGGCAACGGCCAAGTATTTGGCATCCGGCGAGAATTTCAGGCTTAGAATGTCATCGGAGACTTTCAATGTCCTCGTGTGTGACAACTTAAGGCGCTGCGTTGTTCGAGTGGTTCCCAAAACCTGGTCTTGAACGACCTGGATCTTCCAAAATTTGGCCGATTTATCGGCGCTCCCCGACACAATTGATCTACCGTCAGGATGGACCTGCAGAGACCAGATTGCGCCTTCGTGGGCCGTCACACTATCGAGGAGCGTACCGGTCGACACTTCGAACAGTTCAATCTCGCCACTTTTTGTACCGATGACAACCAGTTTATCGCCTGGTAAGAATGCACAACACAATGCATATCCGCAATCCAAAGTCTTGCCACATTTCTGAGTCAACATCGACCAAATCTTTAAGGATCCGTTCGATGCGGAGGCAAGGAGTCTATCGTCGGAGCTCAGAGCCAATGATCGAATGTCGGCCCGGTGTCCAGGGATCTCGACAGACAAGGCTCTTTCGTAGTCTGGAACATCCTCGTCTTTCGATTTCGAGCTCTTTTGCTTCAGGGGGATTTGATATAATTCCAACTGGTTGTTAGTCGTAGCAACAAGTAATTGTAACCTTTTTTTACCCGTGATATCAGCCCAGCCGACAGAGCGAGCTTTCCCCCCTGTACGAATTATGAGATGTTGTGCAAACGCGTCCGTCACGTCGGCCTTGCTGACGTTTTCATCCTGTTCTTCCACTTCATCCATTTGCACATCGTCATCCGTCTGATTTCCCTTCTTTTGCGCAAGCTTTTCTCGCCTCCTTCTCCTCTTCCGTGCCATGCTCTTTTTTATTTCCGCCTCTGATCTTATCCTCCATATCTCTATAGCTTTTTCTGAACCGTGTACGGCAAAGTAGTCCAAGCGAGGATGGAATATTATCTCGATAGCCTTGTCCTTTCCTTGGCGAAATAGGGTCCCCCGGTCGTGCAGGTATTGTATATTTGCCGGTATATCGACTTGATGACGAGATGAAGCAAGAGAGGCGGCATCAAGCGCCCACACCTTTAGCTCTCCAGCATTCCCTGCCGTAATGCAGCCGCTGTAGTCAGGAGAAAGACCCAATGCCCAGCATTCGCCGTTTGTCTGAGCAATGTGCGTCTCAATGCAGTGTCTCGAACCCAGATCCCAGAGTTTTATAAGCGAATCCTTGCCGGTGGTCAGCAGAAAACCTTCCGACGGGTCTGCCGTGCCGTCGAGAACCATGGCCTGCGCACCATCTTCCTCGGCAACCTCCTCTTGCGGCTCAACAAATTGCAGCCCCGTAATCTGGTCCTTATGCCCCCGAAGCTTATACTGTCCAACCTCGGCCACGAGATCCCAGACAATAATGTTGGTGTCTTTAGACCCACTCGCTAGTCGTACTCCGGACCGATCGAAAGCAAGGGTCGTAATAGCCGACCGGTGGCCATTGAAGCTTACGATGACAGTTCCGTATTTGTCCCATAACCGGATGCTGCCATCCTCGTATCCTACAGCGAAGACGTCCTTGTCGATCTTGCTCTGCGCAATCGCAGTAACCTGTGCAGCACAGGCGGAATCCCGCCACCGGTTCAATATGTCGCCCGTCTTTATATCCCAGCTGATGACCTCTTCGTTAGCGGCGACAATGGCCTGGCCGGCGCTGGTGCTGCTGCCATCTTTCGAAGTCCAGAGAATATTCGAGGTGCCAGACGTTACCAGGCCAAAGGATTTCGCATGCTCATATTTTCTGTGTAGAAATTAGTCAGATTAGTCACATTGATCTCCAGAGAATGCGCGACGGCGGATATGCCTCACAAATATGACTTGACCATGATTGCGCCCAATTCCTCGTGCGGAAACTTGACCCTGGTATGGTATAGTAGGCATCTCCAGACCAAAAATTGTCCCAGAACTTTTTTGGAGGGACAGCTAGATAAGGATCCTTATCTTAGTTAGATAGAACTCCAGACCACTGCGCTTAGCTCCGATGCACAGACCATATATCCACCTAGAACGATGAAGCCCCACCAAAAGCTCAGTACCATAGATAGCACTTGTTACAGCATGCCTACCCGCGCTATAGTGTACCTCATCCTCCACAGGTAACCGCCAACCCACCAGTCGGCATCTATCTTCAACTCCCAACCCACCGTCACCCACAGAGTCGAGTCTATTCAGGATCAAGAGGGGGCACACACATAGTCAATGACAAGATGCTGCTCTTAGACTACCAAAATGTCCTGATACAGTCGGTCTTGACGGAGAGATTCTCCGGGTAAGCTTAGATGCACCAATTCATCGTCAACCCAAGCCAGCCAGCCAGCCAGCCTAACCCGAGCCGTGTATACAGAGCACCGCCAGCCCACATCGACCAGACCGTCTCCGACTTCGATGGCGTTACTTTCCACATCTCTACTCCCGAAACGAAGACCCAGATCCTAGTGTCGCTTCAGATCCGGTGCTTCAAGGAGCTGGTTCAGTACGGCGCTCAGGAGGTCCTGCAACGCGAATATGGTCAATATGTCGTGCCTCCCGAGACCGGCTACGATTTCTCCGTTCTCGTAGACCTCGAGAATCTGCCCGCCGACAAAGGTAAGCAAGCCGTGGCTATCAGCTTTGGCAGTGCGGGAGCTGGTGCTGACTGCGTTGCTTAGAGGAACGTGACGAATTAATCAAGAAGATATCCTTGCTGAAGCGCAATGCCATGGCCGCTCCATTCGAACACGCCTATGCCGAGTATTACAAGTTGAAAGAGGCTGCGTCCAAATACACAAGCGAAGAAGCGCCGCAGGGTGTGCGGGAAGGCGGCGAGGTCATGGCGATCCATTATCGTGACGAGGAGGCCATCTACGTCAAGGCGAGCCACGACCGCGTGACAGTCATCTTCAGCACCATCTTCCGCGAGGAAACCGACAGGGTATTCGGAAAGGTCTTCATTCAAGAGTTTGTCGACGCCCGGAGAAGAGCAATCCAGAATGCGCCGCAGGTGCTGTTCAGAAACGACCCACCCCTGGAACTGCAGGGAGTTCCTGGCGTAAAAGAAACAACCGGCGGAGAAATTGGATATGTGACTTTTGGTACGCTCTACGTGATGGCTCTGCAAAGAATCATGGCTAACTCTGGTAGTCCTGTTCCCCCGACACCTGACGCCCCAGCGGATGCCCGACGTAATCTCCCACATTCAGACTTTCAGGGACTATTTCCACTACCACATCAAAGCATCAAAGGTATGGATAACATAGATCGTCATGGTTGCGTTCGGTTCTAAACAAGAGCAGGCATACATTCACTCTCGTATGAGACGGCGGACAGCAGACTTCCTGCAAGGTAAGCTTCTTATCCAATGGAATAAACACTTGTTATGTGTACTGATTCGTCCCAGTCCTGCGCCGAGCCAGGCCTGAGAACGAAGAAAAGGAGAGAAAGACAGCGAGCGGGAGAACATTCAGGGTTCAGGGCGCCTAGGTGAGCTATCTTATAAATGGACGTACGTGATAAACGGTTACCGGGTTATACACTTGATTCCTGTGAGACGAATACAGCAAAGAATCAAATGACACTAAACGGCCTCTTCCAACCTCATGAAAGTGCTCTATAACTGTAGATATCCCGTAAACTCAGACAAACCCCTTCCCCGAGGTCTTAGTTGAATTTAAATCGTACTAATCGCCCGCTCTCTCAATTTCAGGGGTAAAAGAAGTGTGCGATTAGTATTTGCAGTCTAGATATGCCCGCACCTATTGCATATTATACTGTGGCAACTAAGACGGGGTGAGTGTTATAAGTTGCTTGAGCCAAGTACTTTTCTATTGTCTGTCGTAGCAAGCTACCTGTTATTGAGGTGTTATAGCTCATAGTTTGACAGGCTCTTAGGGGGACAAATGTACCCAGACATACAACTATTTACTTAGGGGCGTTTCATGAGACCGCTGTTTGTATAGGAACCTAAAACTATGTGTTTGCTCTCTCGATCGCCGGTTCAGAAGTATTATCATGTGTACCATGATCTATGAGCTACACATGCTCTTTTATCACACTACAGCTACAGTCTTGTGTCTAAGTGAGTCAAACTGGGGAAGTCATTTACTTAGTCAAGCAGTCATGAATGTCCTTCGCCCTCTGCATCCTTAGCATATAAGATGAGATAAGCGACCAAGATAATAGCGAGACTGCAGCAATTATGTTTATTAAATACTCTTTACGATTCCAAGCTTATTTCCTCGGTCTGCTACTCTTTGAGTAACTCTCACCGATACTAGCCTTGAGTACGCTCTTTCGTGATTCTGTCATAAGACTGAATAGCTCGTCTCTCAAGAGGATCTACCTTCCATTTTGTTATAACATAGGCTGGCCACATAAGCCCGCTATAACATGAGACCGGGACAATACACTCAATAATACAATGAAGGCACCTAGATAGCAAACCCATCATGTCCAGGCGGATCACAAAACCGCCAGAGACCCACGGCCTCAGCAGCCTTCCTGACAGCCGAGACCTCGTCGGCGGTGACGGCGCGGTTGATCTCGGCATAGCGTACATCATCCTTTACATCTTCCCCTGCTTCCTCAGCATCGTCGTCTTTCCTCTTTCCTCTCCGTCTTGTCGGCTTCCCGACATGTGCGTCTGGCCGGTATTGCTCCATGATATTGACAAAGGTATCCTTTGAGACTTTCTCAGCGATGAATCTCACGATCTCCCTCGCCTCGTCCTCCTGGCCCGGCATCACGAGGTGACGAACCAGAAGTCCCTTCTTCGCTATGCCGTCAGCCGTGAAGCACAAATCGCCGACTTGCGCATGCATGGCGCGGACGCTCTCCTTAGCAGCAGCGGCGTAGTCATCGGCTTTCAAGAGACGCCGCGACGCTTTCTGTGTCCAGACTTTGAAGTCCGGCATGTAGATGTCCACGAGGCCGTCGAGCAGCTCGAGGGAGGCGAGCGAGTCGAAGGCGGAGGTGTTGTACACGATGGGCACTTCCAGGCCCAGATTCCGCGCGTGCAGGATCGATAGAGCGACTTGCGGCACGACGTGCTCCGGCGTCACGAGGTTGATGTTGTGCACGTAGCCTACCTCTTGCAGCTTCATGTACCACTCCCCCAGCTCCTCGGGCGTCAGGTCGAACCCGTTCCGCTGGTGCGCGATGTCGTGGTTCTGGCAGAATGTGCACCGCAGGTTGCATCCTGAGAAGAAGACGGACCCGCTGCCGTTGTGGCCTTGGATGCAGGGCTCTGAGGGTGTGTGTTAGCTGTCTACGTATTTCCATTTATTAAGAACTTGACATCTATCTCTCTCTATCCTTATATGACGATGTATGAGTATAGGTGCAATCGTCATAATGCATAATGCGAGATGACAATCACTTATCATAAAAATAGGGGCAAGCCTACATACCCTCGCCGAAGTGAGGCGCTATGACATTGACCTTCACATTCTCGCCGATAAGGCACATGCCCGTCGTATCGTAGCGATTGACGCCACAGAGGCGAGGACAAAGATTACATTTCCGCAGATGCGCATACGCCAGTGAGCGTTTCTTCGCCACGTCGACCTCTGTCAGCAGTTTGTAACGGGGGATGTAGTCATCTAATAGAAAGGGCGGTGCGAGATGGAGCCGCCGGCGCTGCAGCTGTTCGATCCCCGGTAACGGACGGAGGAGGAGCCGAGCCTTGGTACGGGTGGCTACAGTCAGCACCCGCATCCCACTACTTGATAACATCGTGGTGGTAGGCTGTGACCATCGCTGGAATAGTTCTAGTGGGTACAGTACAGCTTTCGAGCGCTGATGTCACAGGCAGATGATGGATTGTTACGAATTGCGCGTTTAACAGTATAGGCGCGAATGAGCGAGTTGAGTCAGCTTTCTAGATCCTACCCGGTGTCAGCTAACACCGAAGTGAAAAAAGCTCGGCGTTGTCGTAGAAAATCTCGGTGACAAAACGTCTGGACCGAAGAAAGCGTGCCGGGAAAAGGGCTGATTTACGAGCCTTAGTAATGGTAGTAGTATCTTGACTCCAAAATTCGGGAAGCGGAATTCTACGGGGCGGGTTTAGTTTGATATTTCGAGGGTTATATAAAACCCGGCTTGGAGGATCTGATTAACGGAGATTTTCGGGAATTCACGAACCACTTCGGCATCAAATAGATTTACTTTTATAAGTTGGTAAATTTGTTCTATTTTCCGACAACTTTGCTCTTAGCTCTGTTTTAAGTCCAATATAAATAATCGTTGTGCCCCCTCTCAACCGATTATTGAAGCCGGGTAGATAGACGTCATTGTCATTGGGTCCGATCCACCAGCACCTTAGCAACTTCAAACCATTACCTTCCGAAGTCGACAGATTCTCGATTTCTTGAACAGGCCTCTTTCTTGGAACAATAGTCTATTTTACGAAGTTAGATCACGATGGCACCTCAACTAATGTGGATCGGCCTTGGAAATATGGGCAGGGTGAGCTTGAATCCCAATTCTTTAACGTGCAGATCTCAACTGACATATCAAATAGGGGATGTGCAAGAACTTGGTCGAGAAAGGCAACTTAGAGAAGCCCCTCATTCTCTACAATAGAACTAAGAAGCGCTCTGAGGATCTGGCAGCAAGCCTGCCGGCCGGCAAGACGGAGGTCGTCGACAGCATTGCCGAGGGCGTGAAGAAGGCGGACATCATCTTCACCATCGTCAGCAACGATGCGGCGGTGAAAGAGGCCGTCAACACGGTCCTCCAGTCCGACGTCAAGGGAAAACTGATTATCGACTGCTCGACCATCCACCCCGACACGACGAAGCAGGTCGCTGAGGATGTGCTGGCCAAGGGGGCTGAGTTCATCGCCGCTCCTGTCTTTGGTGCACCGGCCGCGGCTGATGCTGGCGCGCTTGTGTGAGTAATTTCCCTACATACTTTTTGATCGAGATCGGAGATATGTCCGTTATTTGCTTCAAATTCACAATCTAACCCTACTTGTAGTTTCGTGCCAGCCGGCCCAAAGACATCAATAGATAAGTTACGGCCCTACACCACAGGCGTGATGGGGCGGGCCGAGATCCCATTCGATGACAAGCCGTACGAGGCATCGCTGAAGCTGAAGCTGTTGGGCAATTCCTTCATCATGAACCTCGTATCACAGCTCGGCGAGGGGCTCACGCTAGGCGAGAAGACGGGCATTGGCGCTGAGCCCGTCAAGCAGTTGGTCGACATACTCTTTGGGGGTGTGTACAGCGGCTACGCGGAGCGCATGGTCAAGGGCACGTACTGGAAGATGGAAGAGCCGCTGTTCTCGGCCGACAACGCGCGCAAGGACGTCGGGCACGCGCTGAACTTGGCTAAGAGCGTCGGCATGGAGCTTAAGCTTGCTAAGCAGGCTGACGAGTACCTCAAGGTCGTTGCTGATCACGCGGGAGGTCCCAAGGGAGACATTGCTGGGATCTACGGTGCCGTGAGGAAGCAGAGTGGGTTGAAGTATGAAAATGATGCATAAATTTGGAGTTCTTCGTATGTAGCCATAAATTCTAACCATGAATAAATCAATAAATCTAGATGTCAAAAAAATCAACATGAATGTTAAATACCTACCTAGGTAGATTTAAACTATCTGCCAAGTTATCATGTATGAAAGAAGAGTAGACAGCTTCCGGCCAGGGGTTTATAGGTTTATAGGGAGTGTGGGGACTCAAATGACTAAGCATGGCCTTGGCAATCTACAGCTTCGGATTACCTTGAGCTGCCGACCTACCTGAGGTAGGTAAGCTGCGTACCACAGCCATCCATCGCCATCTCCATAGATACAACATCCAGGCAGCTCGATCCGACATAACGAGCTCGATAATCACCATCTCCGCCGCATCCCGCCCTCGACGTATGTGCTCTATTTATTGAATCGACACACAACACAGCACCGAAACGAGTCTGATAACAAGTTCATAACAATGGCGCAAGGGTACGTTACCTCCGTCATTTCAATCCACCGAGGGCGCCTATTGGTTGCCCATCGTTTCTTCGAGACCATGCGACAACGAGGGGGGTAGGGGATACTTTCGACCTAGACTAATATCTCATGCTCTGCGATATAGGTACAGCGTCTTCATCGGCCTGGTCATCGTGGCCGCCATGTGCATCGCCGCATGGTTCCTATCACCGAAGGGCGAGAATCAGACGTAAGTAACCGCTACTCTCCGCGCAGTTCAACTTCGCAATCCAAATTACTCGGTCTCGGTCCGATGTTACGAAGGAATAAACGGATAAAGAATTTGGGGGGGAAGTCAAGAAGATGGAAGAGGACGGAAAGGGGAGGGGACCATCTGGCCGAGAGAACAAGGCTAACACAACCATCGATAAACAGGACGTGGCGCTCATCGCTCATCATCGCCTTCATCAGCTGCTATCTGATGTGGTTTATTACATTCATGGCACAGCTGCACCCGCTAATCGAGCCGCGTCGGACGAACATCAAGGCCGGCTTCGAGCACGAATAAGTGGCGTCGTATTCCTCTAACGACGAACACACATCAGCCCTTATCCATACCCACGCCTGAATTTCCGCCCTCATATATACAAACAACGACATCTTGCGGCTTCCATCGTGGCACGACGATGACACTGCAGCAACACCACCTAATCTATCTATCCCGATTCGAACGAAGCGAAATACCCACTCCGCACGTACACCTGTCTATCTGTCTGTCTATCTATTAGAGAAATGGGCGTAAGGATCGTCCGAATTCCCGAACATCACACATGCCGATAATTACAGGAGCCACCGATATGGCGAGATGCGCGGGAACCGAGGCAGAGAACGCACAAGCGAAAGAGACGGCTTTGTAAGGCGGGACTTGTACCGATATGACACTTAGCATCACCATTATCATTATATTTCATTCCTACCTTTTCTCTCGTCGTCACCAAAACCATTTCTCAGGCGTTGGGGGAGGGAAGGGAATCTACGGGAGGAAAGAGCCGGGTCATGGTACAACAAGGCTATGCCCTCCATACGAGTGAGTAGATTTGGGTAGAAAGAAGAAACGCCCTTGCCAAGTAGGCTGGCTTCTCTTCACTATATCTAGATGTATAATGGGATTCTTTTGATAAGATTTGACTACGTCTTATGTGACTCTACTCTATAAATCCAGACAAACGGATTGATGTCCGTCCCAAGAAACCAAAAGCCGGGATTATTCGCTCGCTAAATATCAAATAGTTATGGCATGATTCAACATATCACCCAACAGCAAGCCGACCGCCCCATTCTCTCACACGTCCCAGGAGAGCCCAGAGCGCGCGGCCGTCAACAGCAACATCGCTCTCAGCGACGGAATCAACGCCATGCAGACCAACGCACCAGAGGACGGCCCTGCCGACGAACCAGCGAGAAATAGCACCAGCGGCGGCCAGGACGACGGCGACTCCATAGCCACAGTCTAAGAGGATTTCGAGAGCCTCGACATTGTTGGCAACAACCGCCCAGCCGAGCGAGCGCGCCGCGGCCGGAACATCGTAATCCCAAATGACCATGAGGATCGGGAACAGCTTGGTACTGCTAGACACGAGGAGCGCCGTCGAGACCGAGTTCGGGCGCGTGTAGGTGGGTAGCAGACGCAGGAGGGCGAGCGGGGAGGCCGGAGATGAGGTCAGGAAGCGGATGCTGAGGTGGAAGGCGAGCGTCGAGAAGGTGCATAAGATTACTTAGTTGGTGTCTGTTAGTGAAACGGGACGGGATATGGAGGAGGGCTAGCGTACGGAAGAATAGATATTGGAATACGATGGGCTGCTTTGCTAGAGCGCCTAGATTGCTGCCTTGCGTCGGGGCCGACTCCTGCTTTTCGATGCGCGCCCATGTTAGGTAGACGTCGAATAGGAGCAGGAGGGTGCCGAGGCGGATTATGGATGGCTGTGAAGGGGACTGATCAGTCATTTATTTTGTCGTGCATCATTTTTCGCAATCTCTACACATTGCGTATTCCTGTCGCCGCTTTCGCTTGAATAATAGGGGAGGTTGGCTCAGTGGAGAGATGAAGAGGACATACATCGAATTTATCGCCATCGCGCATCAATGTGTTGTGTAGGAGGTGGCGGTACACCTGCGGCTTGATCAAGACGAGGTCGATGAACAGCACGACAAAGTCGTGCTCGACGTACTTGTCGCAGAACCGCCCGCAGTTCCGGCACACGGTGAGGCGGATGTTGGAGCTCGCGTCGCCGGCGCCCGAGTACTGGGTCCAGAGGGTCCGGACGGGGTGTCGACACTCGATGCAGATGGGCATCGTGTAAGTGTGTGTGCGCGCGCGTATTTGATCTCTTCCTTTTCTTTTTTTCCCCAAATCTCCTCGTTTCCACTACCCTTAGGATGAGTCGTATGTATGTATAAAAGTCTGCGCTCGTGTGTTGTAGCGACGTAATTCGTGTTTCGGTTCGCGTCCTGGCCCGCCTTGATCAACTGCCCCCAGCGATCCCCCAGCCTCCGAAACGCCAATCCACGAGTGAAAAGCGGTAGCCAAAAGACAGCGAGCGAGCGTCAACAGGCGTCGAGTCCCCTAGGCGCAAAGTGCCGTCTCTCGCTTTTCTCGCCTGTTGCCCCTCAAGCGCTATAGGAGCCCAGGTCGAGAGGTAATCAACCCCATTCTGAGGCGAGTGTCGACGCAATACACCGCGATACGGCGTTCGTTCGGCAGGGAGGAGGGATTTATTTTATCGAGTTCTGCGCGCGATATCTTTTCTGAATATGCTGGTTGCACAATTATTAGCAAAAGTTGGAAGCTTCCACCCCTCGATACGTGGTGAGGTAGTTAGTCCGTCTGGCCTATCTCTTATCTTATCGGTTCGATTTACTCATCATAAGTACCTAGGTACCTATAGGTACTGAGCTAGAAGTGTTTACCCTCGTTTTGAACGAAAACATTTCCCAGAACTTCCCTATAATATGTTATTTTGTTTAACCTTGGGTTTCTTATTCCCAAGTTTTCTTATATGCGGGAATCGCCCAGTTTTTCATCCACGACGTATTTAGAAGTTGACGGGCGCTCGGCCGATCTCCCGGCTGATACGATAGCATAGAGCGCACCATTTCAAAAAAGGCATCCCTTTCCTTCGGGTCAAGCGTTTCCATGCCTTTCTCGCGTCTTGGTTGCTGGATGCTGTCTTCGAAACGCTGATCCCATGACCTGGGCTCTATTGCTGCATATTCCTCCGACCGCTTCCCCCATTTCTCCCGCCACTCTGGCGGCAAGGGCCCAAGAGCTTCAATCTGATCGCTCGTGGCATCATCTTCAGAGAAAAGCCAACCGCACACGAATGGCCTCGATCCGAGGATCGCCCATATGGTACACCCAAGGCTCCAGATATCGGAAGCAAAGGACAGCGGATTTTGCTTGTCGAAATAGGCCTCTGGTGGCCGTGTTTCCAGTGTTGTGTAGGACCCGAACCTCGATACTTTCCCTGGGCAGAAAGCTACTCCGAAGTCTGAGAGCACGAGTTTCGCTTCCGAGAGCGAGATTTTATCGCTTCGTTTCCCTAGCCAGACGGGGAAGAAAACATGCGAAGGAACGCCAGATTTGAGTGGTTCCCCATCCACACGGCTCACAAGCTTAGGATTAGGTGATTCAAATTCATCGTACAGTTGCTTATCTGACAGTTGATCAAGCTTTGGCGTTAATTGTAGAAGAATGTTTCTTAAATGTAGATCTAGAAAGGGCTCGAGTATTAGAGATACTATCCATAGTTCAGTACAGCTAGAGAGCTAGGATAAGGCTCACCCCCGTGAATGTATCCCTTGCTATAGGTATACGCAACAGCTATGACGAGCTGAGCTGCAAGGGAGCGGGCAACGTCAAGCTAGAATAGTTTGGCGTCGGCAAGACTGCATCGGGCCAGCGTGGTGACGAAGCAAGGATGGACTCCGTTGGGCCCAGAGACAGTGAAGTAATCAAGTACCGTCTGAATCATTGCCTTTCCACAATCCTCATCCCTAACATTAGGGTTGGTGAGTTGTGCCAGAATATCAACTTCTTTCCTGCCTGAATAAGCCCTGCCCACTTTGACAGCAACATATTTAGACTGCCGGACGTCCCGAGCGAGCCATATAGTTGAATAAGAGCCAAAGCCGAGCTTGTGCACCACACGATATCTGTTCTGTAGACGGTGACCTATGTCGATCGGATGATATCCTCCCTTGCAATAATGATCGAGCCACTCAACACCCTCGATGGGATAATGAATGAAGCGCTGTGTTGAGCTCGAAGAGAAGGCACTCATGTGACTAAGGGAGACATTTGCCTTTTGTAAACAAGATAGGTGACGCGTACGAAGTCGCGTTTTCGGAATGAGGGTGAACAGATTGCACATAGTCATATGATTTCTAAATGAAGTAGTTTCTTTACGGTCCAGCCTGTTGGCGATACAATAAACTTAACCGGGACAATCGTCCTGATCTCGTCAGTCATAGTGATATCGAGTTCTTTGGAAGCTAAGTTGCAGATGTGCCTGTACTAGACGACTTCCTAAGAAGTCGGTCGTAAGCAAGGGAGCCGTTTTGTGGCAAAATCGAGAGAGGAAAAACTCGGAGGTGAACTTGGACTTGCCTCTCGGGCCAGAGGCGGCGTGTCTCAGCTTAGCAATAAAACCTAGGTAAGAAACATCATTCAGCTGAACAGAAACATACATATGAAACTAGATATTTCAAGAGTGTATTGACATACCACATCATTGCAAGCGAATATCTCTAGCGCATCTTCTGCATTGCAAACAGACCTATGAAATCCCCGTCAACGTAAATAACTCTTGGGTTTAAGCCCTTCTATTAGATACACTACTCCGAGAAATGCAAAGGGTGAGGAGGTGGTGATAAAACGGTCCAGATCGCAGTTGACCTGAGTGAACCATGCCATCTAGACTGAATAGAAAAAAAGCGCTCTCTACTGCATGCAGTAGACAGGCCCCTTGGGTAGAATGAATCGACGAGTAATAATGTTGAAGTATATACAAAAAAAAAGACTCGCTCGTCTTGCCCAACCACCAAAACGCCTTCGATGATGCAGACTACACGGCTCCTGACACATGAAAAGAACCCGGTCTGGGGATGAGTGATCTATTAGTAAATTGCAGAACCGTCTAGAGGCTGTTCCAATATTTTCGCATTACGGTGCGTCACATCGTTTTCAGTCCGCCTTCTTGCCTTTCCCGCCTTCCATGTGTTCAATTGGCCGACCGCGGAGGGATGTTGCGCCCTCACCATTGCTCCGGCTAGTCGATCCCTGAGAGTTTTGGTCCAGAAGACTGCCAAAGGAAGTGTGGATCGTTCGTCCGTCATCACTAGTATCGGCCAATTCGATGAGATCGAGGTCGTCAGCAGATTTCCGCAGTGAGCCGAGGATCGGAGTGCCGGGACGTTTCGCCCATGCCCCGCGTAACCATGTCTCGATGGATGCGGCGGCCTGTTCGAGCCCCATGTTACTTCGTGCGGGAGCGACCGCGTCGCGCCCGTCTTCAAAGGGACTTTCCACAATACCAGAAACTTCCTCTGCCGTCTTGGAAAATCCAAAATGGGCGGTTTCAGAGCCCATAACGGACATCGAGGGCAGCGAGTCGACATTAAAGCCAGGCACTCGCTTGTTAACCCAGGTGCTGAAGGAATCCGTGGCTGGACCAGGTGTCTTGACACTCCTTCCCATCGATCCGACACCCCCTGGTTTGCGCATCCACGCTGGAACTCCTTCCATGTGCCCTAAGCTATTGCCTCGACTTCGGCCAGACCCAGGTGAGCCAAGACTCAGACTTGAGGCCGTTGGTCTTGCGCCGATATTGCTCTGTCGTCTAGATGAAATTTCACCAGGGCTCTGCACAACCCCAGAATTGTTCGACACAGCTTTCGACAATTCGAGAGATTGGCGCGGAGTCGACAGAGTCGAAACAGTATGTATACTCTTCTTTCTTCGCGGTGGGAAATACCCGACTGCTGTTCGCTTGACCCTCACTATTTCCACTGGTTCCTGTAATGAATCAAGCTTCACCCACCGCACGTGGGTCCAAGGCCGTTCATCGGCTTCGCATGATAAGTAATCGGCTGCCTTCCCATTGGAGGACCCAAAGTAGTCGTCGTGTAGCCGTTGAGAATCTGGGTTGGATCGACTAAGGTTGCTGACACTAGAATCCTGGGGTGTCATAGCTAGATGGTCAATTTTTCGGGAGTGAATTGAGGGAGGGTCACACGATCTGCCTTTGATCTCGCAAGCGTCCACGGGGATCAAGAGGTGCTTCCGTACTTGTATGTTGTCCCGCGACCATAGCCCGTTGATCTTGCGAAACGCGTGTTCCATACACCTGTAGCGCAGTATAATACCAGCGTACGTATCTGTGGGCTGCACATGGTGCAGATAAACCAGAAACTCTTCTATGACCGGCTGGCTCACACTCCGTGTAATTTCATCCGAGTTCCTCCTCTTATACTTGCCGGTGGTGTCTAAACCCCCATTCACGCCATCGTGACTCTCCAGTACACTGGCCTTCTTTCTTACCATCAATTCTGCATCCCGTTCAGCTAAAGAGCCTGCAGCGATGTCTCCTGGCGTAGGGCGCGGACTCGGTAGCGGGGCAGGCCCCCATGTTTCAGACGCTTTGCTCTTCAGCGCATTCATGCCCCCAAGGCCTTTCCAGAAGGACTTTGGCTGCGACTTAGTGTCGCTTCTGCTATTGGGGCGCGAAGGCTCGCTACTATATCCACCATCGAGTAACGCCGTGGCAAAGTCCTGGACCGACGACCAGTTTGGGGCCCACGAGCCCTCGAATAGACCACGAGAAAAAGTGTCATTAAGGGGACTAGCTAGTCCACCGGGCTGGATCTTGGTGGTGTTAGTGAGGCGCGCAGACGGCATCGGGCTCACCCCTCGACTCGGCGAGGGGCTTGGACCCAACGGTGAACCAGAGGCATTGGCTGCTGCGCTGCTGGCATGGAGCGCTCTCCTGTTTCTCGATCGCACAGTCGTAGGGTTGTCGACACCGGCCGGGGTTAAGGCTGTTGAGGATCTCGAGATGGGAGGCTTGGATGCCTGGCTGGAGTCGGCCATCTTCCACTCCCACTTCCACGATCCAGGGGCGGGAAGGGGATTATGGACCGAGAGACACGGTTGGTATCCGCACGAAGCGGGCCGGAGGACCAAAGCGCATCAAAGCTAAGCTAAGATGGATGACGACGACTGGTTGACTGAGTTCACATCGGGTTCTGGCTTGCAATCGGATGTGGGCTTGTAGCGGGAACGAAGTCGAGTCTCGATGGCCTTATCAGTGGTGGTGGTGGTGGTGGTACAGCCACGGACAAGGGTGGCTTCGGTTCCAGAAGGGAAAAGGTGAAATGGCGTGAAATTAGCAGGACACTGGCCGCGCGTTGGCATGTGCAGCGGGTCAACCTTGAATTATGACGGGTTACCACTGTACAGGACACCTGGGTACTTAACAAGTTTAGGTACTTGTAGATAGATGGCACAGCAGCAGGCGCTGAGATAGATAATGTAATGTGTAATGTGTAATGTGTAAGGTGTAATGTGCGCTCCCAAAAAGACGAACGGGAGGTTAGAGATTAGGTACTTAGTTAGCGGTCAGCAGCGCGGCGGCATCAAGGGTTTCTTTCTTTTCGGGGTTGCGATCAATGATCTGCCCACTTCCTTCATTGGTCAGTCGACAACAGGACCTGTTCCGTTTGCCGAATGAGGATTCCAGACAAGCCAGAAGTCGGGGTTTATCCTGTACTTACTTAAGTTGCCCAGACTTTGTGCCCAGACCTGACATGAACGAACAGTGGCTCGAGTGGAACTCTTTTGGCTCCTACACCACCTGACTAAGCTGCTAACGTGCTGAAACGGGGTGTCAGCTTAGTGGGCCCTGGGCCCTGGGCCAATCGACATCTCTTGTTACACACCAGTCTGCGCCAAGGTCTTGTGCCCGGCTCATACTGTGCCGGCCATCACCAGCTACTACTTATATACCAAAACACTGACAACACTGACTACAACCTGAGTGAGCAAAGTGCCTACCTTATCGTGACGCAATGTACTGTATAACGTTGAGATTGGTAATGAAACAACCTGTACTACCTCCAACCATCCTTCTTTTTGGGACATACTACTGTAACTGGGTAATTGTGTGAAGCCAGTTATCGGCTTGTGTATTGAATAACATTGGTTGTACATTTCAAATGCTATGGGTATTGACATGTGCGCTTCAAACACCCTCTACGCTCAAGTTGGACGCGATAGCCAAGTATTCCGATACGATGCCCACGAGTATGTGTGTCCATACCTGCCTTCGTCAATACGGGAGAGGAAAAGAACATGTATCCATATGTCCGTAGTTCTCCATAGATAGCTCTTGGTTTTTTTTTTTTTAATTCATAGACAGGTCGAGCCCGGTCAGATTCACATCGTTCCCATTAATCCCAAAAAATTGGAACCTGTGCAGAAAGCACTCACGTCAGTTCATCCTATCGTATATGCGTAGGCTTGTCATGAGATTCGTCTTACCAGTCTTCCACGTTCAACGTAGCTGGCACCGGCTGACCTTGACCGGATGCGGTACTCCAACTGTCACTGGGGCTGTGACCCTCCGGCATGGTGTTCATATCGCCACCAGGCCATAATGTTGACGATTGACCCTGGAATCCTCCAAGTCCTGGTTGTAAGAAAGTGTTAGTCTGCATTGGGCTTCCGGCTGTCGGTCTTTGCGTTCCTAATCCATGGAAATGGTTTTGCTGACCCGGCGGCGGAGACGACATACCCTGCATCTGCGACATGACATTTGGGTCTATACTCTGCTGGTTTTGCGAGGGCGACATTTGGGGCAACCCATCAGGGAACAGCTGGTCGGTATTGAAGTTCTCCCAGAGCGATTGCGATATATTCGGCGAGTTCCGCGTGACGAGATATAGATCTGGCGGGGTGCCTGGAACTGAGAAGGAAGGGTTGAACGGTGTCGCTGGTCGAGTATGAGGCCTGCTGTTAGTTCCTCCCATGAAGGTGTCGCCCGATTTGGTATTCGGTGAGGTAAGCGGAGGTCCCATAGTAACCTGATTTGGCGTGGGTTCGTTGTTTCGCGGTGTCTGCGGTCGTGATCGTTCGTAAGATTCCTGGTGTGTAGGCGTGGTCACGCTGAAGTCAATAGCCATTTCATCGTATTTTCGCTTTGCTGCTTCTTGTTGTCTCTGATGCTGATCTAGCTGTGAAAAACTTTGCTGAGCTTTCTTATGACGCTTACCAGCCGCTTTCTGCAGCCTCTCTTCCAGTACCTTGTTGCCCAGAATAGACTCAAACAAAGTGTATACCATCTTGCCCACTAGCCATACCTTCGAGACCTCTTTCAGTGCGTTCATACATGTTCGGATCCGGTCATGCGTGACCCGTTGAATAGACGGCACCGGTGAGCGCATCTGATACACATGCATGATGAGTGCCGAGAACAAGCTGTAAACGACAAAGGCGGGACAGTAACGAAGTTCGTCGTGGGCCGACAGGTTTTCAATTATGGACGTAATCATTCCGGCGGCTTGGAAGGCAATGGTGCGTGAGGGATACGAGGATTCATCAGCAAACTTGGGTTGGTGATGATTACTCGTATTTGGAGGCATATGTGCCCGATGGAGTAAACATAGCGTCGTATAGTAGTTCGAATGTAGGAGTGCGCTCCAGAAATGATGCCGCGGCATCTCCCAGTATACCGTCTTCGGGCAATTTTGCAACCAGTCAGCCAAAGCCATGTCGCTGTGGGTAAGATCAATAGCATTCTGGCGTCGACCACGAGACGCCACGGAGTACTGCTGTGACAGGACTAGCCCCATAATCTCACACAACTTGACGTATTGCAAGAAGAAGTGCACGTGGATGGGATCCGGTGCGAAGCCAATTGCATTGTCAGGCTCATCCTCAATGAAATCGTCCTCAGTCAGCATTTCAACGTCACAGTCCTCCAGGTTGATGTTGCAGGGTCGTCCTAGCGCTACAGCAACAGACCGGTCGCGGGTGAACAATGTCCACCAAATGCGTTTCCATAACCTCTTGTCTACGTTACTAAGCTGGGAGCCTTCCACACTCCTATGCATACCGGAACCTTGAGCGACAATAATGGCGACACGGCTCCAGTAAAAGACATTCTTGGTAACATCTTCGGGTCCTTCCCAGTACCAACCCATGAGCAACAGTGACTGGACGATGGTCACCCGATCGTCCTCATAGTTAGCATCGTAAAGGGCTTTAGCTCTCTTATAGAATGTTAGAGCAGCGGGTGTGGTTGAGCCATTGGCATCCATGAGCTGTTGATTTTGGCAAACGCGGGACCCGGCAAGCAAAACAGCTTGCAGCAATAGTAGCGACGGAGGGTTCTTGGGATCCCGATACTGTCTCATGAAGCGTGTCCTGTTAATGACGGGTACAATAGGGTGCACCCATTTGAAGTAAGCGTCGATGAGCTCGTCACATAGCTGCCGAGGGGGGAGCAGAAAAGCACCACGTTGATGAAGGATATCGATTTCAATATTGTCCAGTTCGGTTAACCTTGCTCTAGATCCACGAACGTTTTCAGGCAGTGGATAGTGTACCACGTCCGAGGCACCCTGACGGTCGTGAACTAATAAGGTAAGGTTGGAAGATTCGCCTAGAAAGGCGACGCGACCAGCTTCGGTGATGGGTGCTCTCGTAAACTTAGGTTTCATGACCAGATTGACGAAAGTGTCGTTGTCGACCTCCTCTTTCCTCGCCTGTGCCTCAGTCAGGGTTGTCGGCGGCACACCTTCAGACGTATGGTATACGGCAGGCGGCCTTGCTGAGAATGTGGTCGAAGAGCCAACCATAGGCTGGGGAGATTGGCTGTCGCCGGCATCTCCACGTTCGCTGTATAGCAAGATTAGTCACGGAGAGTAGCGCAAGCTAAGCTCGGATATAGGCAGACCTGTCGGAGTCCTTCGTCGCATTTGCTTGGGTCTTCTTCCTTTTGGGCTGGGGGATCTTGCATTCGATCTGGAAGGCGACACAATTGGTGCAGGGCACCCCGAGGCTAGCGGCATCGCATCGGACCTGATGTCTGGTAAACAACTACATCCACGTGCGTGCGTACCGACGGAAGTGAGACGAGACACGTGCATAACAAGACAAGACAAGCGTGGTTCGTAGTCCGGATGGTGAGGGAGCGAGGGAACGAAGAAATGAGTCTATCTGTACCTTTCTGGCGTGGCATGTCTGTGGACCGCGAATGATTAGTCGAGAGCTGGGCCAATATGGATGTGCTGTCGAGATGCCTCGGCACAACGACAAAATCCCACTTGCGCCCCAGATAGGCACCTGGGCGATAGTGCTACTGATAAATGCACATAGCTCCAGGGGTTGTACCCGAATTGACTACCGAAAACACTTTATAAAAAGGCAAGACTTACTTCACAAGCTCTCGACGCACGTTGCCTGGACGAGGCATCTCACGGTTAGCCAAACAGATTGCGCAATGCAAACCAACATGCGAAGAAGGGTGGGCTGGCTCACCTTCGGAAGCTCAGCTGTCCCTGCGCATTCTGCGCGGCGGTCAGTGAACCGGATGGACCGCTGAACGTTCCGCCGGGGGAGTTGGATGACGGCGCTGGGGAATTGGAGTATGTTTGGCTCTGTTGATTCGGGCTCTGATTCTGGTTCTGGCTCTGGCTCTGGCTCTGATACTGCTGCTGCTGCTGCTGCCCGACCGGCTCAGCGGTGCTCGGTTTCACGTCTATGTCGGCCATCCTGATGATGAGGGGGATGCAGCGGGCGGGTCACCGAACGAGTCTCAGCCGGAATATCAGACTGCATTCATATATCCAGACGGGTTCCACGGCCCGTGTCGCATCGTAATTTGAGAATGTGGCCAGCGGAGGGAAACGAATGGCTCATACGCTTTTGTGCATCGGGAATGCGACTGCACTTGGCGAGTGGGTTGCTTGCTTGTACGTCGAGGCCGAGAGAATCACCTTGGAGCGAAGGCGAAAAAGAGACGGGGGCTTTTCGGTGTGTATAGACAGCGACAGAGGCGGTATCGAGCGCTTGCTTGATGCGACGAAACGAGTGGATGGTCTGCCTCCCGAAATGTCCTAATCATGAATGGATTACATAGTATGTATAGTCCGACTCCAGCGCAAGCAGCACGCATTTTACACCCTTCTTGCCTGCTAAAGGAGCAAACTAGCGCCACCGGGTTTTGCGGAACTCCTCGCCCGCCCTACCAGCCCTTAGGCACGCACCTAAGACTACAACCTACTTAACCTACCTAAGGTAGGCAAGCCTATGGGTGGTTCTTCCCACATAAAAGCGCCCCTCCAAACAGATAGTATAGGAGGTATCTTTCAACAAGGTGTGATCGCCTGACGGCAATGATATGTCTATTAGGCGTGCAGGTATAGGCGTGCAGGTATAGGCGTGCAGGTATTCTGGTACAGGCAGGTAGGTATCATGATCTCTACCTGCTAGCTTTTTTTTGCAGATCGCCCGGAGGAATTACAAGGGAGGACTTCGACATGAGGTAGGGTGGTAGATACTAGTTATCCCAGGTGCCTGGAATGTCTACAAGTGGAAGCTGCCGGGGTTTAAGATGTTCTAGGCTCGAGTCAAAGCCTCTGCCTCTACCTACCTGTCTGGTACTACATTACTGTGCATTGTGCATATCTCATGACCGAATGTACCTAGTAGACACCAACCCTATCCAGTACTCAGAGTGCCCATCTCTGATTTCACATGCTTTTATGGATGTCCACCTGCAGACAAAGACATCAGGGTCTTACTGTATGGGTTTGATATCTTCCGGTTGCTACTATAACCAGGTTATGTCTCCTCAGGCACATGCATCTTATATAAGTATATAAACTAGCGCCATGTCTCGTGTCCTTAACTGTTTCAAGATATCCGGGGAAATTGACTGCTATCTAGTACCGCATGGCAAATGCATGTCTGTCTTCCCTAGAGGCTGGCTAGAGAAAAAGAGGGATCCCGAATCTATCCTCTACGATCTGTCTGCTTAATACCTCACACCTGCTAGGTGCCAAGTGGTGCCTCACCTAACTCTCGGATTGCTGTTATAATTCCATTACTCTGCCAATCCGTCTTTGCTAATTAGCAAGCAACAGCCCCGAAGTGTCGTCATTGTTCACGCTTGCTTGGCATTAAATCGCCGCATGAAATCAAATGCGCGTGATAAAATTACTACCTTGAGAATGGAAATAAAGCCCAAACAGAGCTTTGTTAGATTTACCGCGGCATTTACCTAAACAGGAAACACTAAAAATCAACTACGTTTCACTTTAAGTACCATACAGAGAGCTATGATCTTGATAGCACTTATGGTAGATATTTTCGTAGCTTCAGATTTGTAGAGTGGAATCAGCATGATCCTGCCTTTGATATTATATTCTATTAAGTTATCTATGCGGTATCGCTCTGTCTAGTTGTTCAAAGCCCCCTCATTATTCGTGGCCTGTAGCACCTCCTTTTTTGGTGACCCATTTTCTGACCCATTAACTCCAGATGTGTGCTTATGCAATCCCTCTACTTCGACTCCAGTGACAAAAGCCGCACTGACGCCTTCTAATGCCGCTACAAACACACAGAGACCACTGGCTATGATAAAATGAGTAATGGTCGACCCTATTTCCAGCCAGGACCCCTCATCTTTCACAACCCAGAAGAAGTAGAGAGTGAGGATGTCGCTCAACGACATTGCCAACATGAATAGTGCCGATGGTGCCACCCCTATGCGCTTATTCAGGACGCCTAGATTCGCTGAGATAAGCACGAACGGAATCATCAACTTCAGGACGAGGAGTGCCCCTTGGGAGAAAGGGTCGAATATCGGGAAAAGCCGACACACGCTTTCCAGGCTGAAGGATGAGACCGACGCAACATTGCCGGTGCTGAAGAACCCAGACTGAAGAAGTACGAAGAAGAAGAGCGCCACGCGCGCATCCGAGAGCGATAATGGCCGAAATTGAGATGTAACTGCTTCGACAGCTGCCTTAGCAGTCGAATTTTGATTTTCTCCCTTTTTCTGAGATGACTGCGCAAATACATAGCCGTGGTGCTCAATTCGAACCCAGGTTACCAAAGTGAGCGAAAAGGTGAAGTAGAAGAGTCCCTCATACGAGATTGTAAGGATGACAAACGTCGGTGCGCATGTCAAGAAGACGACCAGGAGCTTGTGAAGGTAATGATTGTTGGGTTGGAGCCGGTGAGCTAGAGGCATTAAGAGTGATATGACTAGAACCAGCCAGCCGACTATTTGGTTGCCGCGAGGCAGACCCTGCTTTGCTTGTAATGACAGTGCGCTAGACCGAGTCACAATCATGGCGAGAATGATGAGTCCGGTCTACATTGTCGTTAGAAAAGGAAAACGGAATGACATTGAATCACGTCGACTCACTTGTACCCCAACGAGAGCCCTTGAGATTCGATTCTCCTTTTGCGACGGCTGTGGCTTAATCGAGCCTGAAAAGTCTGCCAGCAGTGTGTCTTCAAAGATAAGATATAGGATGCCGACGGCAGCCATTAGAGAACCCCCAATCATGCTACCAATTGTTAGTTTCTTTAGAATGGGAGTAGGCTGGGTTATAGCCTACATCAATTGTATATCTTCTACTTTATTTGCAGGTAGTAAGGTGAAGGTGCTCATTAAGAGACATGCTGCAAACCAAGTAGCACAGAGAGAGAGGTGCTTTTGGAGGAATGAAACGCCGAGTGTTATGGGGAACAACGAAGCTACAATGAAAAGAATTGTGAAGACTTCGCGATAAATGTACCCAAATGCCTGGGAAAGGTTAAGAGTGTACGCTGATGACGGTTCGGAGAGGAGCTTACTAATGACTCAATGATTCCCACGTATACGACAAGATTTATGGTGAAAGACAAGATTCTGGTGCCTGTCTCGATGTGTCCTAACAGAACTCGCCTCCCTCTGGCTAGGCTTTCCCGACGCGCATATACCT
This sequence comes from Xylaria sp. 218_066, assembly GCA_019843955.1. NCBI lineage: Eukaryota > Fungi > Ascomycota > Sordariomycetes > Xylariales > Xylariaceae > Xylaria > Xylaria sp. 218_066. The sequence continues at coordinate 181,613 of JADKYC010000017.1, forward strand.
CCTCCCAGAATACAACCGGGAAAAACGCGTACGCATAATAGGTAGGGGGGGATTGTGAAATAACGAAGGATGCATACAGTGAGACGAGGACAGATGAGAAGAAAATAACGCCACCCGTTGTTCGCGAGGGCTGTGTCGTACCTTGCAAAACATGCAAGTCAATGACAGTGGTCAACGCGAAAGCTATCCAGCCGAGATACCCAATCGTTATGAGAGCCCTGAGGAAAAGCCAGTCATATGTCTGTAGATAGCGCATCCCCTCCAACCCAAGTTTCATTAAAGCGGCGCTCTCCTCAATAGCTTCCTCAAAACGTCCCAAATCGATTAAGTTTTTGATTGACGATAACCGAGCGTGGGGAAGCTTGCCGCGGTCTTCGCTCAACGGCTCATAGGGTTGGTATCGCAATTGTTTTGCTTTCTTGCTCACTTCCTTGACCCGATACATCTCCAAAATTTCTTGGGCGTTCACAAAGGACGCCTCGGCTTTCCCCTTGCTGTCCGTCGATAGATATGACAATGGTAGTTCACCCACAGAATTTGCGGGAAATTCGAGACCAACTAAGTAGGCCATGAGGGCCGCGACATCGGCCTGTTGTATATCGTGCCTTCGGATCTGTGCAAGATTCCAGTCCGCCGAGTAGTCATCATGCCCGGGCGCTATGCCGTGCTGATATACCGTAGGCTTAGCGACACCAGATCCCCAGGCAATCAAAGGTGTTCGAGTGTTATCTGGGTGTCCGTCTCCATGGCTGCCCCAATCACTCATCCCATGATCTGCAGTGAAGACGAAGGCGGTCCTGTCGTCAGCGTAAAACTTTTCAATCGTCCTTGTTATTTCTTTTACGCCTTCGTCTACAACCTTGATATTGTGCAGATACTCTTTTGAGTAAGGCCGATATGAGTGTCCGCTCGTATCCAACCCTAAGAGATGGAGAAAAAACACTACTTTGTCCTGTCTTAGAGCGGTATTCAGGGTACTGTTCTTTTCTGCAGCCGCGAACAACTCCTTCACATGGTCGAAGACCCAGAGATCGAGATGAAGCGCATCTTGCGAAAAATCCTCAAATTCCGCATCGTAGCAATAGGCATCTATCCTACCCGGCGTAGCCCCATGCTCAAACATGGGCAGAATATCCGGGCTCCCCCAGCTCCATGTATGTCTGCTCCGGTTGAACACGCTGTCGAAGTTTACCGGGTTGAGTTTCCAGCCTGTCGCAACGGCGGATACATCCTCATATAAACCTGCTATCAGAGCGACGTGTCCGGGTCGGGACTCGGTTGGCACCCTTGTGTGGGATACACCAAAGGTGCCATGTTCTAAGACGCGAGATCGGAGGAAGGGTGCAAGTGGTCGCGGGGTTAAATCTTCGTCCGTCTTTGGATAAGGTTCGGGAAACGATTGGAAGGCTTTGTCGGCACGCAGCCCATCGCCTATGGTCTAGTATTAGTCGCCAGGGCCCTTTATCTCCATGGGAAATTAATCCATACCAACAAAGAGTACAAGTCGGTCCGCTGGTGCCTTTTCCCCCGCTGGTCTTTCCAGCTGGAATAACTGCATACCGCTGACAATTGGACTGACAAAGTAGATATCAAAAATTGAGTAGATATATACCAGGTGGAATATCATGGCCACAGCCACGAATTTGAAACGACTGACGCCCGCCATGGTCGAAGTGAGGTTCCGTAACGAACGGCTTCAGATTGGGAATCGGGACTGGGAACCTTTGGTTTCTGCAGTACGAGCAAGCTGATCCATAGATGATCGACGGAATTGACTGAAGGAACGTGTACCAGCACGGGTTGGCCTGGACAGTCGCAATGGCCGTAGGTGCTGCCGCCGGTAGTTAGTTAGAGCTTCTCTGTTCATAGAAAAGTCAAGTGTTTACCCACGGAGGCTCGGGCGTGACGATACCTACTAATACCATGAAACGCTGACCATCAAGGTGGTGCGGATCTTGGTCCACTGTGTCCAGTTCTCGGGCTACTTACGGTAACTAATGCTCCCATTGGTACCGGAGAGTAGGCTTGTTTGGGTTAGATCCTGCGGGTGGGCTACTGTACATAGTACATAGTACTCCGTACATGCACCAAAATATACCCACGTGCGTGTCTGGGTTGCTTCAAAGTCGTAGCTGGTATATTGTACGTACAATGAGTATGAGTGTCTTCATACATGTATCCATTGCTGGACTCAAATGTCTACTAAGTAGTTACACTTGAGGGGTATCACAAAAAAAGCACATTCTAACGCAGCGCTGCCTGTCCATGTCCAACTCCTTCTTTCCAGTTGACTTGACATGGCACAGTTATTCCGGTCTCTCACTCAGAGCCTTTACCACCCTCGAATAAAATTTGGCGGCGTGCAACCGCGGAAACGTGATCTCCTCTACAAGATAATCCGGTAACGTTTCTATTAGCTCCTCATCCCGAGCTGCATCGAGTTGCGGCATGTACATGAATCGCGCATCTTCAAACTTGTCCGACGATCCATCATTGCCGATTGATAACTTGAAATGAAGAGCTACAACGAGGTTAGTTTCAGCCTCGCTCACTGCCTGGGTTTTCCGACTTTGTGTGAACTTACTTCCGTTTCTGCCAGTCTGGACGCAGTCAAACACTTCCTCATCGCTTTCACGCTTGACGCCACAAACAAGCAGGCCTGTTAGGTCTCCGTATAGGTTCTCTTTCTTATGAGCCAATTGAGCAGCAGCCTCTGCGGCGCTCGCAACGTGGCGGTTATTAGCGTGGTTATTCTTCATGGCGCTACCAGGAATCTTGACGTTGGTTGATTCTGTTGATCGAGCGGCAGCAAGTTTGGTCGACAGAGTCTTGATCTCCGTTTTCGCTTCTGCTAACGAGCTTTTCACTCCATCGAGTTTGCCTTGTAGTTCTTCAACCTTCTTTTCGCTGTTCTCAAGCTGCGTCCGAAGTTGCTCGGCTTGTTTAGCTACCTCTATCTCTCCGGCTAACTGTGCCTTGAGGCTGGCAATGAGCTGCTTATCGGCTACCAGATGTCAGCAACTTGTCCATCCATTGTATCCTGAAATTGACCTTACTGTTGGCTCGTTCCTCGTTTTGCTTCCTAAGGCGATCGAAATTGCGTTCTGCCTCCAGAACACCAGTCTCTCGCAGCTCACGATATTTCAACTCGAGCGCCTCGTGTTTTCGAGTGAGCTCCTCGATGCGACTCAGCCATTCATGATCGTGTTTGTGCTCTAGCATGGCCAAAGCCTCTTTTCGGGCCATATACTCAGCAGGCCTGTTTTTTTTACATTCAGCTTCAAATGATTTACTCGTTTCCGGCAAGCGAAACGACTCTAACCACATTCGATTTTCGTAGTTATCACGTCGCGAAGAAGGCCGATCAGCAATTTCCGGTTGCTGTGTCTCGGGAATTTCGGCCTCAGTATCCAGCCTAGGGTTGCGTCCTCTTCTAACTGGCTCGGGCATCGTCGTTTCTATTTGCATTTCTGACAGCTCGTCTTCACTTCCAGGCTCTGCGATCTTCTGAACCTTATTGGCCCTTGGTCGACCCCTTCCAGGCTTGCGTTTGTTGTCTTTAGCATCCTGCTTCTCTACTGCGTCGATATCATCGTCGGCAGGACGTTTTGTTCGTTTGATTTGCCCAGAACTCTCTTGGATGTCTTCAACCTGTTCGGTCGTGTCATCTGCTGCTGGTGCCTGCTTCGCTCGAGTTGACTTCGTGGCACGGCTTGTTGTGGTGCGACTTTTCTTCGCGGGAGGCATGGTTTTCGCTATCGGATGAGCCCGAGAAGATCTGTCCCAATCCTTGTTCTATTTAATGGACCAGACTAGTATTGTGAGGTTTCCGCTTGGTATCGACTAACTGGCGCTAGAGCAAGCTTGTCTGTGTACTTAAATATAATTACAGAGCGTCAAATTAAACGAAGTTGATTAAAACCGTACTTTTTCTTATGACAAAGTCTGTACTTATGGGTAGGTAGCAATAAATAAATTGAGAAAAGAATCTGGTTGCCCTGTCGCGCCGAGTCGCGCCAAATGTAAACAAATCAACAGGTCTAGTGGGGTTAACTCACCCCACTGTCAAGTGCGTACCGGAGCGGGAGACGCTTTATGTACTCCGTGATGTCTATATGCATAAAGCGCCTTTATATACATACATGGTATATATACGTTAGTACGGGAGCCCGCGCTTTCTCGCATTACCGAATTTAGGTAGGCACAGGTCAAGTCCATGGTACCCTACTGCATATGCGGTGGCGGCAGTCAAAGCTTCGAGACATAAAAGTTACCTGTGTACAGTTCCATTCTATTTCTTTTCCGGTAAACGCCCATCTGTCTCAGTAGCACCCATCCGTCGGGCTATTTGAGAAGGCACAGATGCTTCTCAGCTGGCTACGCGAAATCTACGCCATGGTCGATCGCAGGAGAAACGGCGCTGATTACGTATGGGATGTTCTTCTACTATTAGGAACGGTACGACGCAACTGCCCATCCACAAGCAAAGCAGAATTCATGTTGCTGACGTTTCAGTTAGGCCGGTGCGGCCTGGTTTCTAACCAAGAATGCCTTATCCAGTCTTCAAGGAACGCTTGCCGACCCCGATAAAGAGAAACATGAACAAGCCCGTATCAGGGCGAAAGCGAACCTCTCCCGTTTACGAAAATCGCGCGAATACGACGGAGCCGATGGTGGCGATCCAGGAAATAGCGATCACAGGGGACCTCGGATCGAAGATTTGGTACTGAACGAGTACGAAAACATGGTCGCTCTGGAAGTCGTTGCACCCGAAGACATACCAGTCGGGTTCGATGGTGAGATTCGGACCTCCTGCATCTTTACACCAAGAGACTAACGCCGGGGCAAGATATCGGTGGCTTAGATGATATAATAGAAGAGGTTAAAGAGTCGGTCATCTATCCATTAACCATGCCGCATCTTTACTCGCACGCTGCACCTCTACTATCTGCGCCGTCGGGTGTTCTGCTGTACGGACCCCCGGGCTGCGGCAAGACTATGCTGGCCAAAGCTGTGGCACATGAAAGCGGTGCATCATTCATCAATTTACACATCTCGACGCTGACAGAGAAATGGTACGGAGATTCGAACAAGCTGGTCCGCGCTGTCTTTTCGCTCGCTCGCAAATTGCAACCTACGATTATATTCATAGACGAGATAGACGCCGTCTTGGGGACCAGAAGAAGCGGCGAGCATGAGGCCAGTGGAATGGTCAAAGCCGAGTGGGTATATTTGATTTCATCCCTCGCAATTCCTACTAATCGGAACTAGGTTTATGACACTATGGGATGGGCTCACGTCTGCAAATACACGAGGACTGCCCGCGCGCATAGTTGTTCTCGGAGCAACAAATCGGATCCACGATATCGACGAGGCAATCCTTCGCCGAATGCCAAAGAAGTTCCCTGTATCATTACCCGACAAGAACCAGAGGCTTCGGATCCTACAACTGCTCCTGAAGGACACCAAGACAGAGCCCGACAATTTTAACATGGAGTATATTGCGAGGGTCACGGCCGGTATGTCGGGCAGCGATATCAAGGAAGCTTGTCGCGATGCTGCCATGTCACCTGTTCGCGAGTACATTCGTGAACACCGGGCGACAGGAAGCTCCATGTCGAGTATTGACCCAACAAAGGTGCGAGGCATGCGGACGGAAGATTTTTTCGGGCGAAAAGGTGGTGGACAAATATTGACACAGAACCATTCACGTGCCAAGTCCTCCAGTGACGAGTACGAGGACGTCGAGGACGAAGAGCTTACAGCGGACACATCGACATCTGGCGTGAGAATAACGGAGCAATCGGCATGATATTTCCCGTTCTCTGTAACATAGAATTTTGGGCTCCGCGAACAAAGGCGTTAATGGGGCTCTAATGGTGGAACCAAGCTCTTTATGTTTTCTTGTATATGAATTACGAAAACGGGGTATACTACTTATTAGACGAGCCATTAACGGCGTGTATGGATATCATGGTAAATATTACGCGAAGACCTGTCTTGTCTAACAGTGTTCAACAGTCACGGCAAAGCAAAGAGCCTATCGGGTCAAATTTGGGGCTGAATCACCTAATCTAGGCTGATAATTATCTTCAAACAAGAGTCAAATATCCAAACGCAACACTTAACTAGTTCCGTTCGTCATATCTTTGATCAACAGGTTTCAGGTAATTGAATTACTTAGAGCCATACCTACGAAACGTAACAATAGGGGCCGACATTTTGGATAATTTCTGCTTGTTGTCATTATGTAGGTAGGTCAATAGCAGATTGAACGTACGTAGGTACTCCGTACATGTGGTACCAATTACCTATACCTTGATAAGACACGGCAGTCGGTATACCACGGGCCGTCCGTCCTTGTTCTTGTGGGGTACTCAATCACGTCATTCTATTAGCTGCTTCTGAGGTGAGAATCCTCACTTGTCAAGTTGTTCCCCAGACTTTTGGGCCCCGATAACCGGAACGCATGTAATTCGCAACTAACTCGGGGACACTTTGACCCAGCACGGACTGCTCTGTACTTAGTTGTAAGCCTGAAACAAGCCTGAACCTGAATCGGACCTATCCCATACATCCCTTATAAGCTGAATTCCTCAAGAGATCCGGTAGAACACCTGCATGAAGACTGTTGCAACCCTTCTGTCGAATAAAGCCCGGAGTCATCATCATCATCGGACTAGTCATACATGTCCAGACTAGTTAGTCCCTTGCTTGCGCACGCATCGTATCGACCCAATTGACATCGGTCATCCTTCTTCTTCAAACCTTCGCATCTACATAGTAGACATATAGGTCGTGTTTGTTCTAGCCTGCCACTGTCTGGCCAATTGACTTTTTGACGTTTTTGACGTTTTGACGTTGCAGCTACCGAAGCTGCAAAGCTTCCATCTTATTTATTTATTATCCAACCCCACCATCCCGCCATCCCGCCATCCCGCCATCCCGCCATCCAACCATCCACCATCATGTCTTCCCCGCCGGCAAATCAGGGTTCCTCGTCGAGCGGCGATGAGGCTACTAAGCCCATCAACAAGGCCTTTGCTAAAGTAGACCTCGACGGCCACAATCTACCCCCTTCTCCTGCTCCTTCGAGTCCCTCGGCCGGACGCCGTCGCTATGCCCTCGCCACTGAACTTGTCTACACCGATTCTAAGGATCAGTATGGCGCCTCCAGTATTCCCATTTACCAGTCCGCCACCTTCAAGCAGACGTCTTCTGCCGGTGGAGATGAGTACGACTACACACGGTCGGGCAATCCCACCCGAACGCATTTGGAACGCCACATGGCCAAGATTATGAATGCTACCCGCGCCCTAGCTGTCGGCTCAGGCATGGGTGCTTTGGATGTTATTACGAGACTACTTCGTCCTGGGGATGAGGTGATCACTGGGGATGATCTATACGGCGGCACCAACCGCCTGCTTACGTACTTGTCCACCAACCAAGGCATTGTCGTGCATCACGTGGACACCACCAACGTAGAGAGGGTGCGGGAGACTATATCAGACAAAACGGCCATGGTGCTTCTCGAGACCCCGACCAATCCCCTGATCAAGATCGTCGACATGCCAGCCATTGCCAAGTCCGTCCACGACGCTAACCCAAAGGCCTTCGTCGTGGTCGACAATACCATGCTCTCACCCATGCTTTTCAATCCTTTAGAGATGGGTGCAGACATTGTCTACGAGTCAGGGACAAAGTATCTATCAGGGCATCATGATATAATGGCCGGAATCATCGCTTGCAATGATCCTGCCATCGGCGATAAGATGTATTTCACCATCAACTCCACAGGCTGCGGTCTTTCCCCTAACGATTCTTTCCTTCTCATGAGGGGAGTCAAAACACTAGCCATTCGTATGGAGAAGCAGCAAGCAAACGCCCAGATGATCGCCGAATTTCTCGAGTCACACGGGTTCCGTGTGCGTTATCCCGGCCTCAAATCACATCCCCAATATGATCTTCACTGGTCTATGGCGAGGGGCGCGGGAGCTGTTTTATCTTTTGAAACCGGCGATGTAGCCGTGTCGGAGCGGATCGTCGAAGCTGCAAGGTTGTATGCTATCAGTGTCAGTTTCGGATGTGTCAACAGCCTGATCAGCATGCCCTGCCGCATGAGCCATGCTAGCATCGATGCGAAGACCAGAAAGGAGCGGCAGATGCCTGAGGACCTCATCAGGCTCTGCATTGGTATTGAAGACGTCCACGATCTGATTGATGATCTCTCTCGCTCGGTAAGTATAATAACACTTGGATGGACTACGCTACTGTGGCTAATTCAGAATAGCTCGTGCAAGCAGGGGCTGTCACTATTACTCTTGACGGTTTTCATGCAACAGGAACTGTGCCACAGGATGGTGCTACACCACTGGTTGGTGATTCTGTATAAAGTACCGTATCTAGAATTTATGCAGGATCTTGATACCTCCACTCCAGAGCGAACACTGCAGGTCTGACTAGAACGGGACCCCCACATCATCGCCTAGGTATTTGTACTCGTGTTACCACATGGTACTATTGAAAACATAGAACTGGAATATTTCCACCAACTACTAATCTCGCCCAACATCGACATTATATACATGAACTCAAGATAGCCAGGCTATTATCGCTTTGTAGCCGCGCTATCTCCAGTTGTTAGCTTTAAGGCGCTATCACCATTGTGAGGGTCAGGGGGCCTCCTTACGTATTCGATGGCTGTTGCATCATCTCATTGACGGGAAGGGCCTGTCGTGACGTCTCCCTAGCCCATCGATCTAGCATGACACTGTTCGAGGATCCAGTTCTAGACCCGCGAGAAGTTTCGGCGGGTTCACTACAGTCCGGGTTAGAAAGCAACAAGGAGTAAGAGTGCTACTCACAACAGACATTCTAGCTGGTTGCTTATTTTTGGGCACACTATGAGGCATATTGTCGTAGCTTAAGTCGCTGGCTCTTATCACGGAAATAAGTCCGAAAGGGAAGTTAGGCGATAAAAATTAAATAAAGGCCGCGTCCGAATGACCTCTCAAGGAACTTAAGAGTGACTTTTTTATGTCGTATAAATGTCCAAGAGATGCCAAACTCCCATTACTTTATAGTTGGGGTTGCCGCGAATTCGTCGCATCTCGAAAGGACGGTCCATTCATGATGCCTCTAACGCTGCCAGTTGTGCAATTGAAAAGGCTTTTCGCAGCTTGTCATATCAGGCAGGATTGCTTGATACCGTCTTTCCATTGGTCCTCGAAGCAGGGGCTTGGTGAATGATCTCCAACCTGACGCCCTTTGCAGTAAAAAGCTCATCATTCTCACGATGCTGTACGATGGATGACATACGTTGTCTAGGCGAGGAGGACTGCAATGTACGTGATGCTAATCTGTCGTCAGGTCAATTCCCAGTTCCGTCACACGAAACCCAGTAGTAGACCTCTGTGTGCTTGCCGTTGTCAAGGTGGCCGAGAATACCCCGTGTCTTCATATCTCGCTAACCAGCTTCTCTAGCGAACATAACGGACAATTATTGGAGGAGGGTAAGACAAGCTTACTGAAACCGGGGCAGCTCTACACTCCCATCATGAGGCTCGGTCTGGTTCCTGCTGGTTCCTCGTCCTTCACACCTTTCACATCGACCGCGCCCACGCAATCTCGTTAGCCCTTATACGGCTTCACCTCGCTGCATATCCCGCAACGTGGTGACTCCCTCCAGGTTCTTCGATCGGTCAGGATTGGCCAACCGGTGAAGCCAAGATGCGAAGATAAGTCGACTTTAAGAATCGAGACCGGTGTCCAAAGCAAACCTCAGTTCGACCATATCACCCGTCTCTAACCTGCTCCCCCGAGGCTGGCCGCTGGTAATAGGTTACACGAGGTGCTCTACCCCAGGACCATGTGTATGCAGGCAGCCGATAGGCAAGCTATGGCTCCTTAGTCTTCTTGGCAGATAAGGCCTCGACCTTCAAAGTTCCTCGTGGCAGCCTGTCGTGCGGTTTTGACGCAAATCTATTGGCTTTACAATGAATGGACAGAGCTCTCGTAGACGTCCCAGGATTCTGTTTGTAGACTTTGCCCAGTGACCCCCGCGGAAATCCGGTTCTGCAGGAAGCCGTCTGCGTTCCATGTGAAGGTGTAGATGGAGGGTCTTTCCTTGGTCTGTTTGTTCTTTAAAAGTAGAACCCAATGGGCAACCATGCGGCATATACCATTGTGAGCTTTAAACGACTGCAGAAGTAGCGGTCAACGGCGAGACGACTCGCATCATCACGCCAGTCATGGCCAAACGGTCACTCCGTACTTCAGACCGAGATACCCCATGCTCAGTGTACTTCATGCACGAAAAGAGCAAACAAAAACCGGGTACTGACGCGTTGAAGGCGTTTAGACCTAACGACGGCGCTCGCTTTCACTCGCCCGTATCCACCACCTCTATGCTGCTTTCCTGTATGATATCATGCATCTGTATGATGAAAAGCTTTTCATTTGCTCCCTAGGCTCCATAACTCGGTTCAGAGTGTGAGCCCCCATATTATCTGTATGCTGGAGGCCGGCGATGACATATGAGGAACTGTCACGGGTTCTATGCCCCCTTTTTATTCGTAATACGCGCAATAGGAGCGCCACTGGGAAACACTGAAGTCGAGTTTTGGACACCGCAAAAGAACGAAGGCGGAAGCCGGCTTGCTGGAGCCGAGTTTATTAGGTATCTCATTATATAGGGGCTCAACTACTTTGGCTATATATTGTTGGGTTACCTATAACCACCTCGCTACCAGGTAAGATTTCAGGAGCAAGCGCTACCCGACTTCAACAGGTATAACATGATATACATCATAATATACTCGACATAAGGCGATGTCCGAAACATGCAACAGTATACACACAACATATGCAACGATCAGCAATCGTCCTCGTCCCCAGCTCGAGTCAAGCCTAGAAAGCGAGGCAGATGAGACAATAGTGCACAAGCAAGTTGCGTGATCCGACAATTCGTCCTCTGAAAAATCACCCGCCCAACCACGTATATCCACCTCGCTTTTGCACGCTTCCTTTCCCCAGACGACGTATGCATATATGTCTGTAGATGTGCCTTATCTTTGTGTAGTATTATCAATACCACGTTACATGACGCCGTACTCACGTCACATGCATACGATACGATATAGTAGCCCACATTCTCGGTGCCATAGCCTCTTCCCCCCTGGGGAACACAGCCTGGCTCTAATCAATGTGATGGCCATACAGTACGTTTCAGTGGTGAAACCACATCCGAACTTCTAGGATACGGTTCGGTTGGCTTATTGAAGCACGCGGAAAGTAAAGCACATAGAGCCGCCCCTACCCCCATATGCCGTGTTCCCCCGTCGTCATACAATGTATTGGGCTCTCGTTGCTGTCTGTCTCGTAAGGATATCGTCATAAGGTCTAGTCAAGGAAAGTCGCATGTTTTTCCACTAAATAGGTTTTGACTATCGAATATGCGAAAATACGCATGAAGTTGTGACACGATCGATCGCGGTATTTGTCACCGCTTTCTCTCTTCTCGTCCTGTCACATTGGATTACGCACGTATCGTAAGGAAGGTTAGAAGCAGGATAGGGTGCGCAATCTAGTGTTACTGATGTCAACAGCCATCTTGCCGATGTCTCACGGCTCATTAGAAGTGTACCAAATCTTGTATGCATACACCTGTCTCTGTAAGATTCGGAGAGATATGTATCCGACAAAATTATCATGAGAAATGTATTGAACCTTGGGTACACGCAGAATTGCATCCTCTAGTCTAGAGTAACCTTATTTATCCAGCTCACAACTTTCACGACGTACAGGGAAACTACTATTACCTATTATATTAGCTTCAATGATCTAGCAATGCCATTAAAATGCGCGACATGGTCTACTTCATCAAGATACAACTCTTTTCGTTAACACAATGAACAATCCTATTCCTGAAACTCTCAGTAATTATATCAGCTTACCATGGAATTTTATAAGACACAGACAAACCTGACCACTCTTTAGTGACTGGCAGCCTAATTTAATTGTTGGGGTCTTGATGACAACCCAAGGTGAAGAGTGTCATCTTTGTGCGATGGGTTTCATGTACATTCGTAGTAAATATGCTTTGTTTGTTTTGTAGCAGCCTTTACAAAACACTAGAAGGCTATACTAGACAGTAGACTCTTCTTCAATGAAATTTACATTGATTACATGCTTCATCTAATGGAGGACTAGCCTGTGTCTTTCTGGACTCCCTACCGCCTTTATAAAAATTAACTGGTCGCCAATCCCTTAAATTTATCATTCATCGCAGAACTATAACAAGGTCCGGGCCAAAATTAACCGTGATCCTTAGTATTGGAGTGTTTGAATAAAATAAGCCATATACGGTTGAAGACTTTCCACCTAAAAATAGTAAGGAACTTGTTGTTTTTCTTCATTTTTATCACCAACATACCAGAGAACCCACCATGGTAAAAGAATTCCACCTCAGCAAGCGGGTTCAAGCCCTACCCTACACTCTAAAGGCTACTCGCGAAAGGCTATAATGGAAAAAAAACAGGATACACCTGGTGGCCCTAGTTATCTGTTAATCACGGCTTAAAAACGCAGTTATAAGCCTAGAGACAGCCTTATTCTTCAACAATGCATTGATAACGAAGCCGGTAGGGGGTCGACGATCTTAACGGACAAAAGAAAGCGTAGAATCATCGAAATTCTCACTGTTGATAGAGCTTCTTGCAAGGTTTCTACTCAAGAGTTAACTAATAAGTTTTACTAAGAAACGCGAACGATCAATGTATTCATCGAAAAAGGGTAGCAAGGTTGTTGCAAGTAGAAGGATTTGAGAAATTCAAATATTACCACTAAATCCGGCTTGAAAAACAGGACCAACCAGATGTTTAAAGTTATGTTTGGCAGTTAAAGGCCGGCAGCTCGACCAATGAAGTTAATCGTTAGACTTCTGTTCTCAACGCACCTTAGAGGTAATGTGGTGGCTGTGGCTTGCACTGTGTTTCAGCGGCCTCTGTAAAACAGGAAGAAAACATAGTCCTGGTATACTAAATCGAGGAATGATTTATTAAGGGGCGATCATAAGTCAGACATAGTACAGCGTGAGGGACTATCCAATGAATCATATCAAGTCCGGACGTTTGAACGGGTTCTGATCCTAATGTAGAGTATTATCTGAGCAGCCTCCAAAACACCTTCACATCGTCAATCGATCTGATTCTCAAGAAGCAGCTTGACATATAAGGAAAGACATTTCGCATTAAGTAAAAATGTTTTTTTACACTAAGGAATATGATTCTGTGCTTCTAGCTCAGTTCGATGTAGACAGTGCATAATAAATGTCACTGACAAAGGTATGAATGCCTACCCCTACTCCTTCAAACTCCAAACAAACGAATGAACAGCACCTACTAGACGTCGAATCGTTCAGGCAAGATGACCGGCGCCACCAGCGTCCAAATATACAAGCTATAACAGAACCAAGCGCTAATGATCTTGACCCAGCTAGCCCAGTACGTGCGCCCAACCGTCGCGAAATCGCGATCGTCAATTTCCGAGGCGCTTGTAAGCAAAGACGCGACCCAACATGTCGCAAGGAAGAAGATGATATGGAATACGGAGTAGTCGTATTGTGTGTTGCTGCGCTCGTCGTCGTGCGGCGTGTTGCCACTACTTTCGTCGTCTTCGTCGTCGGACAAAAGTGCGTCGGCTGGTAGACTGCCTTCCTCGACAGCACGCCGGAGGACTTCAGCCCGCATTTCCCGGCGACCAGGCTGCTGGGTTACGAGGTTGTGCTCGTCATCATCATCAGGTAATCTGATACCACCCCTGTTATTTCCCAAACCGAGGCTTTGTGTGGCGGCGCGGGTGGTGGTATATGCGACTGTCAGCATGGTTACGATCGCACCTATGACGATGGATGTCGTGCGTGTGCCCTGGGCACGGATCAGAGGGTTGCAGTGTTTGTCATCAGGCTCCATGGAGACAGCCGACATTGTGAGGTACGTGCAGTAAACTGCAACCATGGCCGCCTGGGCAAGACCGGCCTTCGGGTTGTGCTCCTGCACAGTCGGGTGAACGGATATGAATGAGATAGCCAACCAAAACAGAAGATTGATAGTAATGGCCGCTTGGTTCATGGCGCAATCCCCTTGAGCGAAGAAGATGTATTGGATGATGGTCATAGCCAGAGATCCCAAATACATTCCTAGTGTGGATCCGATCAGAACAACTCTCCAAACCCTGGAGTCAGTGTTCTCGATCTTTCCAAGACAGTACTCGGCCCAGTTATGCGCGAGATCGACTAACAGGATCAGGCCGAGGATCAGGAAGAGCACGCCACCGAGGAAGGAGACGTAGTTGCCCCAGAACTGGAAGAACTGGTCGGGGATAAGGAAAGAAAGCACAATGAAGGCGATCCAGGCAATGATTTTAGGGCCCCAGTAGCCATTCTGTAGGGCGGCGCGCGGATTCTTGGAGGACGTGACGCCGAACAGTAAGCCAGCGAATATAAGATGGAATAGACCGAGAGCGAAGTTGATGCGGTGGACAGCCAGCCAGCCGTGACATTCTCCTGTCGGGCAATGTATTTTAACGTAATCGAGCGTAAGGTGTTCTAGTTTCTTAATGGCCCATGGTGTGAGCATAATCCACGATAAGACCGAGTTGACGAGCAAGAGGAGGGCGTAGGCGATACGAGTGGCAACGCTACGATGGGCGTTAGTAAATCGTATGCGACAACGACGTCGATGTTGAAGGGTTGATGGAGGAGAGTAGGGGAGTTACCTGTTGCCGCACTTTCCGCAGGCACTGCAGACCATGGAGCAGGTTGCTGCACCACAGCAGCTCGCAGCGACGGACATGATCTAGATGGCAGGACGTTGATTAGATTCGAGATGGCAAGATTGCGCCTGGGTGGTGGGTACTTACAGTGCCTACGCCGGGCAGCGCCAGCATGGGCAACGATAAGAGCGCTCCCATAATTCGTTATGATTATTAGGATAATGGCAGAAGCGCCTGATTATACCCAGAAGACCAGGTCTCTCAGAGCTGGGTTGATGTGCTGCGATGGGATTCAATTGTAGATACCTGCATGTAAACGAGGCGGAGGACGGGATAGGCGACGACAGACTGGCAGCTGACTGGGGAGCTTGGACATTTAGCACGAGCCACGCGTGAGTAAACGATTACATCATCTTGGGTAGTACAGCAGTATGTACATAATTACTGTACCTAAGCGGGCTGTTTCAGCCACAAGAAGGCTGGGCAGGCACTCTGGGACATCCCTGGCCTATCGGAGCCGAATCGGAGCACTGCCAACTGTGCATACTTATGCACGCCATATGAACGCCGAGATGCCGACCTGACCCATCCAACCCCAAAACGGGCATTACGAATGCATCAACCCCAGAACCTATGATAAGCATAATGGCTATCGTCCCTCGGACAAGGACACCCAGCGTTATCATATGTATTTCTAGGTCTAACTGGAGCACTCCCTCGTCAATGGCAACAATGTCTCTTATCCTTCGTTTTTGATCGCCCTAGTGAAGCTTCATGACCTTGCTCCTCATTAAAACTTTCTTTTTTTTAAGGGATAACTATAACTGTATTGCATAAACCCGGCTCAGTCGGCTTTGTCATATCCCATATCTTATATTCCCCTTTCTTGGTACTGGTCTTGGCCTCCAGCGTCCCGTTGGCATGAGATGAGAAGAGACTCGTATTATCTAACTTCAACTCATTATTAGCTAACTAAATAGACACGCTCGTTCGATGCTTTTTACCATACACTCGCTATTGTCCTCTTTTCTAGAACCATAGCAATCCCGTTAAGCCGGCGCTGTTGAAACACATGTTATCACTTACGGACACCCTCAAATCTGAACACCATCGCCCAACATGACTATCGAGAATCAGATGCATAACACTCGCATCATATCCAGTGTTGCTGCCACTGTGATAGCTCTGGCCTGTGGTACCAATGTAAGTCTACAGTCGACCAACCAACTCGATGCTCATACCATGTGCTCTGACCGTCGTCGAACAGTATGTTTACTCAGCATGGGCGCCCCAGTTCGCTGATAGGCTACACCTATCTGCTACTGAGAGCGAGGTGATCGGACTGGCGGGAAATCTGGGCATGTATTCGATGGGTGTCCCGATAGGCATGTTCGTTGACAGCCGGGGACCTCGTCCTGCGGTTTTCGCGGGGTCTATATTGCTCGGATTGGGTTATCTGCCACTCCAACGTGCCTACGACGCCGGACAGGGTTCCGTTCCCTGGTTGAGTGTCGCTTCATTCCTCACCGGCTTGGGCGGCTGTATGGCCTTCGCGGCTGCCGTGAAGACTTCTGCACTGAATTGGCCTCATCATCGAGGCACCGCTACGGCATTTCCGGTTGCGGCCTTTGGCTTAAGCGCTTTCTTCTTCTCGTTGGTGAGCTCCGTCTTCTTCCCGGGGAGTCCGGGCAAGTTCCTCCTCCTCCTTTCCGTAGGGACATTCAGTATGATTTTCACTGGATTCTTCTTCCTACGTGTGCTTCCGCACGCTTCGAGCTATCACGCCGTGCCGTCCAATTCTGGAATGGTGGGTTCACAGGAATTACATCGATCCTTGTCCCACCAATCCAGACTGTCGCGAGACCCTTCTGAACCTGGTACGTCCCCCGAACATATTACTACCACAACATCCAATCCCGCCCATGGCGGTACCTCGAGCCTAGAGGAATCCGCCACCGACGAGCGACCCGACCTTGGTCCAAGCTCATCGAGTTCCCCAGACGAAGCGGATGAGAGGAGCTCCTTAATGTCCCGGTCCTCGACCTCATCCTCTATGCAAGATGAAATTTTAGTGCAGACCAGTATTGATAGGGATCGTTCTCATCGTATAGATATCCGTGGCTGGGATCTTCTGAAAAGCCTCGAATTCTGGCAATTGTTCTCGATCATGGGCATCCTCTCCGGTATCGGGCTCATGACCATCAAGTAAGTTAACACTCCTATTTTATATCTCCTATCACTTCGATATCATATCAGCTTCTTTTTCTGACTAACATCGAATTTAGTAACATTGGCAACGATGCGGCAGTTCTTTGGAAGCATTACGACGATTCAATCAACGACAAGGCCCTAGTTCTGCACCAACAACTCCATGTGTCTATTCTATCACTCGGTAGTTTCTCAGGTCGTCTGCTCAGCGGCGTAGGCTCCGACTTCCTCGTTAAGGTTCTCCATGCGAGCCGGATCTGGTGTCTCGTCATCGCCTCAGTAATCTTCTCGCTCGCCCAGATATTCGCCCTGAACGTCGTCAACCCGCACCTTCTCGGCTTTGTATCCGGCTTCAGCGGTCTGGGCTACGGCTTCCTGTTCGGCGTCTTCCCTTCTATCACAGCTGAATCATTCGGCATCCGCGGCCTGAGCCAGAACTGGGGCTTCATGACGCTGTCCCCCGTCATATCGGGCAACATATTCAACCTCTTATACGGCTTCATCCTCGACGAACGATCTGTCGTCGAAGCTGACGGGAAGAGACGTTGTGAGGAGGGCATCGAGTGCTACCGCCCTGCTTACATTGTGACTCTCTCATCGTGTGGATTAGGCCTCGTTGTCACGCTTTGGGTTATCTGGCACCAGGCGAGAATGCGACTGAGAGAATCGGGGAAAGGGCATACAAGTGAATAGGCCATAGCAGTGGTCACCTCGCCCTGTCAACTCTATCCCTCTCTTTCCCACTTCCAGTCTTGTTTTCTCTTTTTCTTTTTTTCTCTCTCTCACCCCCATAACGGGCACAAACTATCGAACATATCGATACTAAGAATCTCGTATATGGCCTACTACTACGAAATTTAGATATTGGATGTTGAATGTACTTTGTATAGACTCTCAGTAGTACATAAGAATTGTGTATTGGAGGGATTTGGATGGGCAGCACAGGCGGGCTTTAGACAGAGGAATACCTGGATTCGGCGTTTCGGGTGTTGGAATTGGTTGAGTCCTTAGCTCGGAATAGATGTGTATATATCCACGGGACGGGAAGTTTGAATAGAGAGAAACCATCATGAACTATTTATCTTGTCGTTTTCTGTCACTTTCTGTCACTTTCGCGCACGAACAAGTGCCATTTCTTGAGGTGCAATCAGTGTACGTACACAGTCAAGCCGTCATTTTATAAGTCGGTCTGAGCCACGGTTAGAAACCCGAGCACTTCGACATGTTTTATCACGTCCATCTTTTAGATTTGATTGGATTCTTGAGTATTACTATCCTAACTCTGTGATGCGCCATCACTACGCGAGCACGTATTCCAGATGTTCCGATGAGAATTCCCGATTGAGATGCTATCAACGAATCTTTCTCCTCCTTGTTGAGTACTCGGACCCTGTAGTCTTGAAGGGAGCAGATTCTCCTGGGTAGAAATCTGACTCTAATGACTCTGACACCACTCCTGCGTGTGCCAGCTACCAAGTGAACTATCAAATCGTATGAACTGAAGCGCCAAAAGTGGTTTGCGGATCGCCTTCCAGTTTCGTCCACTGATCTAACATAAGCTATTGTAACCATCCAGCACGGCCGGCTGATAAGTGCTGAATAGCATTAAAGATTAACACGAAAAAGAATATGAACAAAACACAAGTGTCCCCCATCCAGTCAGTCCATCTCTAGCCAGGTAGTTCGCCTCGCCACCAAATTTGAACGCCGGTCCATGTGTAATGCAATGCTAGTAAAATAAGACAAAATGTTGCACGAATGACCTTCATGAATGCATATCTGTGCTTGGGGGGTTGATGATAGGTGTGAGGAGGCGAGGACACGGAAGTAGCTTAGTGCTTCGGCGCAGGTGATGAATGACATCGATTATCAGCCATGCGGAAAGCCGAAAGATACTGGTTCGCCTCAATAAGGTGATCTTTTAAAAGTCGGAAGAACCCGAAATTTGCATTGTGTTTCGAGAGTCGTTTAACCAACTCAATTGTTTCATCCCGATATCCCTCATATTTCTGGGCCCGGGGCTCTCAGGCTACGGCTTCTTGTTCTGCTTCCGGTGATTTATGTTCGCTGTTTCTTCAAAGAACAGTGATTTAATGCCGGCAATGGCCCAAGAATCGGCTGTCGCATGGATGGCTACAAGCCATGCCGCAATCACGTTAACTAAATGGTGTAGCACATAAGCATACGACACACCGTAGACAGCCGCATAGACTGCTGTGGCGAAGAAAAGGATATTTGTGAGATGGCGCAGTCGACTCGTCACAGGGGGTATCATTCTACCAGCTGTGAGGTTTTCAACTAGAAGGATGAAAGGAAGGATCGAGAGCACGTTGTGATAGGAAGAGAACGGCGTGAACCAATGCAGGGCTAGATTCCGTATCCAAACAACCATCGTTGGGAGATTGATAGGCAGATTCCACACCATCAAGAGGAAAATAGTATGGGTGTAGTTTCTAAAATTAATATGCGTGAGAGAGGGATTTCCTCTGGCAACGTAATGTGCTCGGACGCTAGTACTGAGTTGTACAAGGCAAGCTACCACGTAAGCAGATTGATAGGGAATTATTGTCGAGACTAGAAATAGTAGAGCACCTGTGACGAGCAGTCTTCTCTGCGGCGGGGAAGGCGTAAAGACCGTGCTTTGGTTTGATTTAGAAACCAGCACGTTTTTCTTCTCCTCGTTTTGTATCCTGGGGCTGAAGATCCAGCCGTAACAGGTACTTATGAGTGATATTAGGGCAAGCGCCACATAATGCATGAGCACACAAACTCCGACACAGACGATTCCTATCATTGGGATAAGGAACCAAAAGAAAGGGTCGGTTGTCCCTACCAGCAGGTCATTCTGTGCAAAGTCGATAGCGGATGTGCTCCTTCGCCATGGCCAGAGAACTCCATGTCCCGTGGAGTCTGACTGGCCAATGGACAATGACAGGAAAGTCATTGATAAGAGCAGCATTGGTAAGGACCGTTGAAGACAGTTTCCTAGACTCTCTGAGAATGATATAAACGTACCGGTGTTGTCGTAAATTCGGAACTGTTTTCGTAGTACCAAACCCACGACAAGCTGCGGAAAAGAAGCAAAGACGGTGCGATAACGCATATAAAGCTTGCCGAGGCTGCCAATTGGATCCACTGTGAGTTTGATCGAGATACTAGATTTTTGAGTGGGATCGGTCCAGAGTTGAATACTGAGCCCGTCATTATTTTGACTAGCATCCAGCGGCGGAGGAACAAATGGTGACACACCATGCAGGCTGATGTCTAATTCTGTGGCGTCCACGAAATATTTTGATTCGTAAGGCTTGGTCAAATATTGCCGAATTAGGGGTCGAAATAGCTCTCTTTGTTCACCATTTGCTTCCTCTTTCACCTCCATGTGATACGCCAACAGGCTGCTTTGGATCGATGGTATTTGCACATCGACGACCATTGGCCGGTTGCTAGGGAGCTTAAATCGCAGACCACTAGTCATGAGTTGTCCTATACTGATGGATTGAGTCGAGTGGGTGTCAGCCGGATCACTAAACTGAGCAATGATCCAACCTGGGGTTGGAGCATCTAATTTATCCACGATGGCAACAAATTGATAATCGCGAATATGCTGCGCGTCGTATTGGAGATAGGAAAAGGGCGGAATTTGTTGCTCGCCTTCGAGGAAAAAGGGTGCCTTTGTGGCACGCGTGGATGCAGGTAACGAGACAACGTCGGCTGCGGCGCTTTTGCATGCAAGGCGGGTCGAAGTACTGCTATTCCCGGAAAGATCTATCTCTGCTAGGAATGGTGCATTTACTTGGCCCGTTTGCGACGGGTAGACGCTACAGAGCAAAACCTCGAGCTTCGCATTCTCTCCAGGATGATCAAGTTCGTTGTTAGATAATAGAGTGAACCTTCTACCGCTGGGAAGCTCGCTCGATTCAATTGGAAGCAGATAAGCCTTCGGTTCCTTGCTTTTTCCAAGGCCGCGAAGCACGAATTCTTCTCTAGTATCGATGGCATCAGACCCGTCTCCCACGGTCAACAGAATCGTGAGATGGGCGTCTGTCGAAACTGTCTCAGAGATTGCTTCCAATCCAGTTAGAAATCTCTTCTTGAAATGCTTGATCCGTTCGGTGCGTGTTTTGGTTTGTGATTTGTTATGACTGTCGACAATATCATATATAGCTTTGACAACGACTTTGCGAAATTGGTCGCACCATGTGATCGCCTGGTGGTCCATGCTGGTCCACACGGTTGGAATTGTCGACGTGAAAACTGTAAAGCCGTGGGTTTCGGGCACGATCGACTCCAGACTTGCATAATCCGACGGGACTACGGTATCCAGTCCTCCACCTGCAATAGATACCAGAGTAACCTGAGATAGGGAATTCTCCGTGACCGACTTCCCCGAATAAGCTTGCCGCCAATGATCATTAATATCTTGGTATACCTTGACTATTAGAGGATCGAAAGTTACCGGCGGCCGTGCGTGTGGAGCAGACATGGTGATGATAGTATTAACAGAATGGGGTTGAAAATTTGGCATAACAAATGCAGCACGAGCAACAATGCCGCCCATCGAGTGACCTAAGATGATGACCGATGCAGGATCGGGGAGATTTGGGTCTCGTTCAGATTTCTGCGGATCGAGGTAAAGAGAGAGGATATATCTAATGGCTTCGTTGATGTATTCAGCCTGATCGAGCATCGTTTGGCCATGAAAAGCTGTAAAGTCTTCATTGAAATCGACCGTAAAAAAGTCTAAGCCTTTGACCCCGGATTTCGCAATGGCCCCGTTGGAATGAAGAGCCTCATGAAAATAGCGAGCCGACTCAGACGCAATAGATCGGGCTTGTTTATAGCTGCCGGCATTGCCTGGTATGAACAACACCGGAATGCCCCTGACCTAATGATTTTGTAAGTCAGTCACGACCAGATGTTCCCGGACGAGGCCTTCCATACCTTGGGCCCATGCTCTATTCCTTGCTCACGATATAAATATAGGGAATATTTGCTTGCAAATCTAGTATGTTCGGTATCGAAATCAGAAAAGTGGATGAACGAAGGGCTCATCCAAGACATACGACAGCCCTTCGGGTCGCATTGGAGGCTGGCTGAAGAGTACACAATGGATATCAAGAGCGCAATGCCGGTCAAACTCGTGAACAAGGTCCATAATGAGATAGCCCATGGACTTTTGGGCTTGAACTGCCGGATTTTGAGCTTGGATGCCGGCGTCTTGTCGTTGTCTGTGTTTATGTCACCCGAGATTTTAGTAATAGATACCGGCGACTCTTTTGAAGCAGAGCCATTTCGTCCGTGGGATTGTTGCCAGTTCAATTGGCCGTTCGAGATGCGATTTCGCGTAGCAGATGCCGAAGGGGGAGGATCGTGAAGCGAGCGGTTGGCAGAGGGGACTTTCCGGGACCTGGAATGATCACGAGTTTGGGAAGCCTTGACAGAAGCATCGGCGCTGTCTTCGGACGACCCAGACGAGCGCCTCTGCATCGAGGAGGGGAAGGCTCTGGCGAGCGAGCGTGCCCGAGTGCGAATGCGGGTGCGGATGCGAGCACGAGCTTTGTTGCCAGGTGTGGTCGAAGTCGTAGGAGCGGGTGGCAATTCGCCGGCGTAGTACGTCGCTCGAGCCTCAGGTGGCGGCAGTGATGGGGATTGGACTGGGACGAGTCTGTGTTACGGGTTACGATTTTGCTGGGCTCGGCATCACGAGTTTCGAGTCACGGTATAGGTGGAATAGGTGGTATAGGTGGTATAGGGGTGTGTGCAATGACGGCGCCGGGGGCTCCATGTGCGAGCCAAGAGAGCTTAGGAGCGGTCGATCGATCGGGGGGGCTGGTAAGAAGCAAGATAGCCCAGAGGAACTACCGGCGTGGGGGGCTCTTAGTGTTTGTTGGCCTTGTTCTTGTTCTTGTTGTTCGATCCGCCTATAACATGGGCGCAGACGTGGAAAACACAGGAAAAGAAGACTAAATTTTTCAAGGAAAAAAGGAACGTAATCTCCGGTGGGTGGTGGTCGGGATCGGACCTGGACAAACGAGGGACCAAGGTGTTACCTGTAAGGCCAGCTACCCGAGAGCAAAGGCGCTCTGTTTGGTGTTTGTGACAGGCCGAACAGCTTGTCGAGCTCGCGGCGGGCGGGGATATGGACTTTTTCGCTATCTGGCGCCCGCAGAAGCTTATTATCTACGCTAGACTACCTGTAGAGATAGGGATGTTACTACTACCCACTTACCTGCAGTCTCCTGCAGTCTCGACCTCAGGCCACTGGTCGATTCAGCCCCACTTATTCTTTTAGGTATGACATCCTGCTCAGCCCCCTGCCGCCACGACCCGCTTCCGTATAGTAGGTACCTAGGTACTTAGTAGGTTGCATCTTTTAGCGGGATCCGCGGCCAGCAACGAATGTACCTACTGATACCAGGTAGGTAACACTACATCTAGGTACCTAAAACAGCACGATGGATTTAAAAACGGTATATTGGAATTTACATGTTGGTCCGATATGGAGAGATACAGAACTTATGTTTTGAGGTGTGTGGAGGGAATCGACGCTTGGAAAAATAAAGTAGTTTAACTACTAATTTGGCGAATTTTGTCGACGCATAAATCGTGATCTACGTTCCAGCAGGCTGTTTCGCATGATGAGACAAGCGGACGAGCCGTATAGGGTAAAAAATACAGTGCCAAGTGCTCGTATACGCGTCACTACAAGGTAGACTAAGTGTCTCTATTCTGCTGAGCCAGTTTAGGATATAGACAACGCCTTATGTTAACGTATTCAAGTTACTGTCTGAGCCACGAATCCACTTCCTCGCATTAATGAGTACAGTTAACTGTGGTTAATCTTAAGTAGAGTATATACTGTAGATATACCACAACAAGAGCCTGCTCAGGTGCTAGCGGCTCTTTTGTGGATTCCATTCTGACGAACGAACTGTATATCACGTAAACCGAAGACCTCTCTGCGCTGTTTGGGAGCCTAGAATGTCTTCGGGTGCGGTAATCATGAGGATAGTATGGAAATGCGATGCAACCCTCCATGTGCCCGAACAGGGGCAGAACACGAGAAATTTCCAACCAAACGCCCGGCGAGATTGTATAGCTAAATACTCTAGCGGTGGAATAGTACCTAGGCCTCGAGATCCGCAGCCTACGACAAGGTGAAGATACAGATTGCGGACCCATGACTTGTCACGTCATATCGGCATCAGCTCGCGTCTAAATTATTGACCCAAGCAGAGTACAGTCTCTTCAGCTTTGATAACGCCCTCATGATAAAGCAAAGTTTGTTGTATTCGGGTGTTTGTTTTCGTGGTTATATGTAGATAAGCGGCTTGAAGTTATTGGAAGCTATATTTGACAGTATCCTTACTGCGCATAGTTTGCACTGTTTGGCCAATACAGTGTTTTCTCACAGTCTTCGTATAATTACGTACAGTGTACAGCCACACTCACTTAACGCGTAGGTCGCCGGATGTTATAACGCGTTGAGGCTGAGTGATGATCCAACTTAACATTTTATAATTAGATATTAGCGGCAAACCAGAGCGGTAAGTTCCCAGACGAAGCAAACAGATACTTCCGTAGTTGCCTGAGGCTATACATTAGACTGTTACAGGTAGATACTTCTTTCGCGGCCGCTTTCGGCATCGGTGAGCAGCCGATTATCGACCCAACCAACCACTGTACCTCTCCCTATCAAAGCGACGAGCCCTGTTTGTCCGACACAGGTTGACGACACATGTAGCACTCATACTCTTCTGAGGACCCGAGGACTGGTCTGCTCGCTAGCGTAGGCCATCTATGGCGACAATTAAGCCCATTGAAGCCAAAACTGTAAGTTGCTTGTCGCTGCAGCTCACTGACCACAAGCATTCTCATCACTAACTTCATCCGAGATCCACCAAATTCAATCCGGCCAGGTCATTGTTGATCTGTGTTCTGTCGTAAAGGAGTTGGTGGAAAATAGTATAGATGCCGGCGCAACCAACATTGGTGAGTGCGCATATTTCTTGAAGAAGGTAGCTGCTGAGCTGACTGTCGATTGTCTACTCAGAGGTACGTTTCAAGAACCAAGGGCTCGATGCCATCGAGGTTCAAGACAATGGCTCGGGCATATCCAAGGAAAACTATGGCACTCTGGCATTGAAGCATTACACCTCCAAGCTATCAACGTACTCGGATCTAGAGTCTCTTGAGACATTTGGCTTCCGCGGAGAGGCATTATCTTCACTATGCGCCTTGTCCAAGTTCTCCGTCACCACGTGCTTGGCATCAGATGCCCCAAAAGGCTCAAGGTTGGAATTCGAGACGTCTGGGAAGTTATGCAATACGAGCGTTGTCGCCGCACAGAAAGGAACTACTGTCTTTGTCGAGGGCCTTTTCCACAATCTACCCGTCCGCCGCCGTGAACTCGAGCGGAACATTAAACGAGAGTGGAATAAGGTCTTGGGCGTTCTCAATCAATATGCATGTATCCAGACTGGACTGAAATTTTCTGTGTCACAACAGCCAAACAAAGGTAAGCGAATGGTCTTGTTTTCAACCAAAGGAAACCAAACTACTCGCGAAAATATTGTGAATGTTTTTGGGGCGAAAACTCTAGCCGTTTTGATACCGTTGAATCTAGAGCTTGAGCTGGAGCCTACCACTACGTCAACCCAACGCCTCACATCACGGGCCGACAGCCAAGCCAAGCTTATCCGAGTCAGAGGGCATGTCTCTCGCCCAGCATATGGCGAAGGACGCCAGACTCCGGATAGGCAAATGTTCTTCGTCAACGGCCGTCCATGTGGATTACCTCAGTTCGCCAAGGTTTTCAATGAAGTTTACAAATCCTACAATGCTTCTCAATCGCCTTTCATCTTTGCCGATATTCAGCTTGATACCCATCTCTATGACGTCAACGTTAGCCCGGACAAACGAACTATCCTACTTCATGACCAAACTCGGATGCTTGATAATCTTAGGGAGTCACTCAGCGCCTTGTTTGAATCACAGGATTATGCATTACCAACCTCACAACTTCAAACACCAAAACAAACGCTTCTAAAACGGTCCTCCCTGGGAAAGCAAGACACGCCCCCGTCAGAAGTAACCACAAAACGTTTAGCGTCGATTGACAACGAGACCGTGGACCTTGATAACGATGACAGTGCGCAAACTCCTCACGCCGACAGTCTAATCAGTCGTTGGGCTGGGCGTAATTGCAATTTACGTGAGGATACTAATTTGAAAGAAAATAAAGTGACGAGAAGCGTACATGAAGGGAGCACGGTTTCGAGAGGAGACACACGAAGCCCACTATCTTCTGGAGACGAGCAAGAAGAATCCCCGCCAGATGAAGAGTCAACTAAGGTTTCCGATCGTGTAGCGGATTTCCGAGCACGCCTTAAAGAATTGAAGGATAGAGAAATTGATGAAACTACGGACAAGTCTGCATTACCTGAAAGAAGCGCTTCTTCGGAACCGCCGATTCCTGCTCTATCCCCCATACCTCGTATAACCGATATCAATTCTAGTAAAGCTTATCCCTCATCGTCAGTGAAGCGGCCCGCCCCGGAGGTTGCTACCATCACAATAGGTGATCATACCGTCACAAGCATCATCGGTTCCGCGCCCAAAAAGCCGCGACTCGATAGTCAACAAAACAGGGCTATCCCCATGCGAAAAAGCGCCAAAGCATCGGTACCTGTACCTTCTTTTCATGGGCGGTTGACCCAAATGTTCGCAGCACAAGCGGAACGTCCCCAGTCTGACAAGAGAGAAATTAGAGTCACTGCGGAAGTGGAAGATGATCAACAGGATTCGGACTCATCAAGTGAACATTTGTTCGTATCTGACGAATCTGGAGAAGGCGATAACGACGCGGGCGATATACCGAGCGGAAGTAGGGATCAAAACTGCTCTTCTCCTCAGGCCTCACAGGCATCCGAGGCGAACCCTAATGAGGACTCAGAGACTGAGCCAGCATCTCCGGCTGATCCTAGTGATACCGAATACAGAGACGAAGAAACTCAAGAGACAAAGGAAGAAATCGATGCTGGCAAAACCACGGAAAATGCCGAGGCCCCCGAAGAAATAATATCAGAGGATTCACAGAAACGTACCCAGAGTTTTGTCAAGGGTGGTACTAAGAGGAAAGACGCCACATGTCATCTTCAGCAGAGCGTACGAGTGGACGCAAAGCTTATTCGCGGTGCCTTGACTTCACAACGGGACTGTATCTCCCAGTCTCTTACGAGCGCAAGGGCTATGCTAGAAACTAACCGTCTTGACGCCGAAGATGCTGAAGAGAAACTATCCCTAACCATATCGAAATCGGACTTCGAGAAGATGAAAATCATAGGACAGTTTAACTTGGGGTTTATTCTGGCCTCTCGTGTAACCGATGAAAGTTCGGTGGACACGCTAGACAAAAGTGACAGGGACGATGAGCTATTCATTATTGATCAGCACGCAACAGACGAAAAGTACAACTTCGAACGGCTACAAGCTAGTACCGTTGTGCAGTCCCAAAGATTGGTCAATCCAAAGACGCTCGAGCTCACGGCTGTTGAAGAGGACATAGTGCAACAAAACCTCGATGCCCTAGAGACTAACGGGTTTATGGTTAGTTTTGATGAGAGCGGTGACCAGCCTGTGGGATCGCGGTGTCAGTTGCTTAGTTTACCACTGAGCCGCGAAACCACTTTCTCCCTCGCGGACCTGGAAGAGCTCATCTCGCTCCTCCAAGATCACCAATCCACATCAGCGAACACGGTTCCACGACCGTCAAAGGTCCGCAAGATGTTCGCGATGCGTGCTTGCCGAAGCAGCGTCATGATTGGGAAATCCCTGTCAACCAAGCAGATGGAGAAGCTTGTCCGACATATGGGCGAGCTTGATAAGCCGTGGAATTGCCCACATGGGCGGCCAACTATGAGGCACCTA
The DNA here is from genome assembly GCA_019843955.1 of Xylaria sp. 218_066. NCBI lineage: Eukaryota > Fungi > Ascomycota > Sordariomycetes > Xylariales > Xylariaceae > Xylaria > Xylaria sp. 218_066. The sequence continues at coordinate 209,522 of JADKYC010000017.1, forward strand.
TGCGGCTTGGGTGCGTGGGATGAGCTGGGCTGGAAAGAAGGTGATGGTCTTGATGGGAATAGGGCATCGCCTATTAATTGGAGTGCTTACCTTGACGAGGAGCGGGATCTGGAATAGGAACAACATTGTACATGTATAGTCACCTTGTATTGCTTGAAATTGCGCTGGAGAGAAGGACATTTGTTGTATGGATATACACCTTAGCCAGGTACTGTGTCATCAGTTCGAAACTTGTTATGAAATATAGTACCTACTTTTCATTGGCTGATAGCTAAAGCCAGAAATGGTTTTTTACGATTTCGCGCATTGCGCTGTATCATGACCCGTCTACATTGAAATGTGGAATTACGGAGGGGCTGCTCCTCTTCAACTTGGATTCTTTTGTAGGGACATTATGAATCAAGCTTAATAATCACCAAAGAAATCGATGCCAAATCATCGATTTGATTTGAATACTTCGTGTCTTTAGGCAGTACATTGTTGGCTGTTATACAAGAGGTATCACTTCCATCTATTCCTTATTCCGCCCGTGTCACCAACTAACCCGGCGTAACCCACCGGTGTTATCGGTAACGGTATTAGGAAAGGCGGTAAGCTAACCCCAGATTATGTCCGATAGCCCAGTTTTCTTAGTCTAGGGTCTACGTGTATCAATTTGAAGATTTTGTCATGAAATACTCCCAAATAATCATTCATGAATTCATGAGATTCATGAGGGAACCGTCCATTGACTCATATAAGTAATAGCCTAAGACTTTGGCTCTGTTGTACGTAACGTATAAATGAAATACTAGGTGACTGAGTGACTGAGTGACTGAGTGACTCAATGATAAATCTCCGACACACTGGCACCTTTCGTGCCAAGAAGAAGATATACGTAGCTAACCTGAAATAGTAAATTCTAGTCTCCGAGACACTTGGCTGCTGATTGGCCTAAACCTTCCCGTGTCGCTTCTATACAGTCCTGGAACTGGCTGTATTACCTAGCAGCACGAACGGAGTTGAACGCCGATGACCCAGGGAGGCATGCCAGACATTATCTCACATCATTCCGTGGTTCACCGTATCACTAATCAAACTGATGGACGTGCCACATACATGGGTTTGTTCAAAGCTATAAGAGCGAGGAAGCTCCCAGCTGGATTATCGTAGAACATGAACAGCAAGTAGATCATCAACACCAATACCAATCATCATCTCAAGAAAATTGTAGCCCGAAGCTTTACTTACTTTCTCAATCAATCATGTCATCCAACGCCTCCCTCAAGCCCATCACTGTCTGGGGTCACAACCTTGGCCCGAACCCCCTCAAAGTACGCATGGTGCTCGAGGAGCTAGGACTGCCGTACGACTACAAGCCCATCGAGTTCGACGAGATGAAGCAGGAAGCGTACCTCAAGATCAACCCCAACGGCCGCGTTCCAGCAATTCACGACCCGAACACGAACCTCACCCTGTGGGAGTCGGGCCCCATCATCGAGTATCTCGTCGAGCAGTACGACAAGGACCACAAGATCTCCTACGACAGCTTCGCCGAGAGACACCACATCAGACAGTGGATTGCGTACCAGATTTCCGGTAAGACATTGTCTCCGATCTTCATCCCTGTATAAGCTTATGTCTTCATTGCTCTCCGCGCCATCGGTACCGTTGACTGACATGACTGAAACATCCAGGCCAAGGTCCGTACTATGGACAGGGCGTGTGGTTCTCATTCTTCCACCAAGACAAATTGCCCTCGGCCATCGAACGCTACTTCAAAGAGGCCGAGCGCGTCCGTTCCGTCTTGGATCTGCACCTCTCCCGCCAGGCCGGGGAGAAGCAGGGTGAGAAGGTGGCGGACAAGGATGTCTGGCTCGTAGGCGACAAGTTGACCGTGGCGGATCTCAGCTGGTTCATCTGGGAGCAGATCATCGACTTCGTGCTGACTAGGGTTGATGCTACCATCCCGAAGGTAAGATATCGTCCCTTAGGTGTGTATACCAATGCTGACTCTGAGATACCTAGGGCAAGTACCCTCACTATGAGGCATGGTACAAGAAGATTGAGGAACGCCCTAGCGCACAGCAGGCCATTCAAAGCAGGAATGAAGGGCTGAAAACATTACAACTTCCGAGTGAGGTTGAGTCATACAAGCCTTGAACTGGGAGAGGGAGGTGCTAGAAGTTAGCGGCAACAGTCCTACCTGTCCGTATCGATCACATGCCCAATCCAGAAATGAAGCAATAGATCATCATGTAGATCGGAACGAAACCAACGTTGTATATATAGTGTGACCAAGTAGATATATCTCATCTCACTCTCGATACTCTGAATATCTAGTTCGTAATGCTTCATAGCAGCATGTAGTGATAGTATGAAAACTACCTAGATGCTCATACTATGTATTAGTCCTTTCGTATAACGGGCGCGGCATGTACCATGACGAAACGATAAGTGACACAATCCCGTCCCACCTCGCCGGGTCCGGGTAACCCCGCACTAAGTAAGGTCTCAGATAAGGTCTACCTAGGTTAGTTGGTGGTTGATTAGGATGTCAGGATCACATGTTCCACAGGGTCGCCTTTTCTTTTTTTATCCCGCGCTTTCAAGTAAGCGCTAAGACGTCGAGACTCGATTAAAGCCAACTGACTTTTCTTTTTCGTATAGTGTATTAAAACAGATCTAGTTTAACGTTCGTCTATCTATGTAACGTTGTGAAGCATCTGATGAGCATTCTACACTACGTAAATAATTTAATTCATTTGATAACGACTTTCTATGTTGAGGAATTGGAGGTTTAAGATGAATGCATGTTGGTTGTATATGCTGCTAACAATAGGAACTAACCTAATACTTTAGGTCTTCCCAAAGAGTTTAGAGTGTAATGTAAACAGGAGTTCTGCCTTCACATGTTTGATCTATGGTTTTCTACATGACGTTTCGTATACAAGGAAGCTGTCGTAAATAGGTAGGTAGCTGTTAGGCTGTATCGGAATTACCGGATCAATCAATCAAACAGGTGGCCTGGTGCGTGACACGTTTCTCCCGCTTTCGTCGAGCGGTCCCGCGAGGAAGAAATGATGGCGATTAGCAGTGTATGGGATTGTTTGGTTTGCGTGGGCGTTCGAGACAACCAATAGAGCACCACACGTTTTTAAATGGAACCTCGGGGGGAACTACTACTTAGAGTCTCCGCTGCACGTTGGTGCTAATTAGCTATCTATTCACATCCGCGTTGCCCGCACACTGCTTGACGCGATACCGTCATCCTACCATTGACGTACTCATGGTCACAAGTGCTTTTTGCAAAAGTCCCCTCTCTTGCTATCTAGATGTGCTTTATCCCTGAATAGATCTGGGTTGGTAAGCACGTAGCTTGGATTAACAAGCTCCTAGGTAGAGGAGAAGGTCATGGCCTAACATATTTAATCCTCTATCAACGCCTTGCTCCTTCAAGCATTACCTCTATCAAACTGCTATCGAATTTAGAAACATGGCGCCACACAGTCTACAGGATGAAGGTGTCGTTGATCTTGAACAGCGCCTTGACGATGCTGAAATCCGGCCGCCATCCCCACCCCCGATGTCCTCAAAACCTCCGCGACTACTCATCATCGGAGCCGGATCTCGCGGCCGCACATACGCTAGGTGCTCTCTACAATCGAGTAACGGTGTGATAGCCGCGGTTGCTGAGCCGGACGATTATAAACGTAACGACTTTGGGAGTAAGTTCGTATGGGGTAGAAGGACATCGCCCCCGGATGGATCAAGTTTTAGGGGCTGGACAGAATATGTTACGTGGGAAAGAGATCGCCGTCGGAGAGAGACAGCAGGCGAGTATGTTCCAGAAGGTATCGACGCCGTCTTTATTTGTGTGCGAGATGAAATGCATCATGAGGTGATCATGGCCCTCGCACCACTTGGCCTTCACATAATGTGCGAGAAGCCGCTCGCCACCACGCTGGAGGATTGCACTAGCATATACCGCACGTTGGCACCACTCCAGAGTTCTAAAGTAATTTCCATCGGACATGTGATGCGCTATTCACCTCACAACATGTTACTGCGAAAGTTGCTACTCGAAGATAACGCCATTGGCGACGTACTCAGCGTGCATCATACAGAGCCGGTTGGATTCTGGCATTTTTCGCATAGTTATGTGCGTGGCAATTGGCGAAAGGAGTCTGTCACAGCCCCGTCACTGCTCACTAAAAGTTGCCATGACATCGACATCCTCTTGTGGTTCTTGTGCTCCCCTGCACCTGGATCGGATGCGCCCGAGCATCTACCCACATCTGTCACCTCTACCGGTTCGGTGCAATTTTTCAGAAAGGGCAGGAAACCCAAGGCGGCAGGTAATGCGACCAATTGCCTCAGCTGCCCCGCCGAGAAGGACTGCTTGTACTCCAGCAAGCGAATTTACGTGGGCCGGAAACACATGGGAGTCGAGACCGGTAATATCAGGTGGCCTATCAGCATCGTTGTTCCGGATATCGAAAGCTACGGCGACGATATCGGCAAGGCGAAAGACGCAGTGCTATCAGTGCTCGCCGAAGACTATGACAGCTCGACACCCCAGGAGGTAGTCGACAGTAAGAACTGGTTTGGCCGATGCGTCTTCGAGTCGGACAACGACGTATGCGACGAGCAGGTCGTGACAATGACATGGGAGGACGACCCGCTGCCCCAATCCAGCGCGAAGGACGCCCTGGGCGCGCGAGGCGCCAAGCAGGCTACGTTCCACATGGTTGCGCAGACCAAGAAGCAATGCCAGAGATACACATACATCTACGGCACCGAGGGCGAGATCTATGCAGACTCCAAGACCATCACAATCGAGGACTTCCGAACGGGCGAGACCAAGACTTACAGGCCCAAACTGGAAAGCCTCGGCCATGGCGGCGGTGATCATGGCTTGACGAGGCAGTTCGTGCTCGCTGTCGACAGGGTCAAGAACAGCGGATGGAGGGCGGAAGACGCCCAGCGCGAACTCATCGGGTGCAGTCTGGAGGAGATCATTCGCAGCCACGCGATGGTGTTCGCAGCCGAGGAGGCAAGGAGGGAGAGGAAGACTGTTGATTGGAAGACCTGGTGGGACAGGAACATTGGCACCATGTAAGCTTTCTACTCTTTCCGGGTTTGTGGCGCGTGGGTTTGCGCGGGAAATGCACGGGGCGGGATCCTGATGGTTGCGTCGCATGCTTCATGGTTTGCTACTAGTTCATGTACATGCACATGACATCCCACAATTCCGTTGGACGCCGAGTCGCTTACCGTGAGAGGCGCGAGCAAGAGGCGGCGAAGTCTGCATATGTAGGATGGCACATGTGTACTTGAATAATGGTTTCAGCATTTAGTAATATTTCTGATAATGTATCTCATGAGTTATAACACGTCCTTCCATGTGGCACAATCATAAGTGAGGGTAGCCAGTGTTATCGTGATAATTGTGCTGAATTTAGACATCCTTCATCCTAAGGTCCGTTTCCAATGTAAACAACCAATCAAATGCCTATTTTGAAGCCCCTAAAGCAACTAACTTCAGGGCTGAGCTATCTACTGCAGTCCCCAACTCTGTGCCACGACGTTGCAGGCTATTTAGTCCTAAAAGACGAGAGTGCTAAACTTAATCTCGTTCGATCTGCCCCTGTTCGGTGGCCTGTATTATACAGTAATTACGTAGGGAGCTGTCGGAATTCGAGCACCGAAATCATAAACTGTACAGGTATCTCCTTGCTGGTCACCTCACAGTCCTACTTAACTCGGCAGGTGGCAATTAATGAAGGCATACGAAAAGCCCCATTGCTGTTTGAACGAACGCTGAAGGAACCTCGGCTTCGCGCCTTTGATGCTTCTAATCATCCGTTTTCTAATCATGTGTTACTAGTGCCTGCTGGGTATTCTTGGGTTTTCCGGGGTGTTTGATGAGTATTTGGGTTTAGTCAGGCACTTGAGAAGACGTCAACTAATAACGATTGTAATATAGATCGTATAAGTCTTGGAAACAATACGCTGTGTTCACGGGCCGAATCCACCCTCGGGTCCTTGGCCCGGTGCTTGGCAACGTAGCAAACATTTTTACCATAACAAATTGAAGCTATTCGTCGATGCTTCCCAAGAGCACACGGAAGCCGTGTTAGATGATTTTGGAGTTTCTCTTTCAGCAAGACAAGTCCTAGACTTATGGCATTAGTTGATACTCTCGGGACGGCGGCCAGCTGAGCCCGGCTACGACTCACTCAAGGCCCCGATCCTATGGTTGTTTTATGCGAAGCTTCAAACTACAAAGTTGGACGGTCCCGCGTTGAATACGGATGGCACGTACAGTAGGATGTGCGGCGTTACCTACACAGCCAAGATTATTATTAGTTTGGAACGAAGAACAGACAGCCAGCTACCTTCCCTTCTGGGAAGCTGAGCGCTGCCAAATATAGTGGATCGCTATGAACTTTTCATATATATAAGAAGGGCTTCGTCGGCTATAGTTTGCATGGAATCAGGTCGATCCGCACATGAAAATGAAGTCAGTACTCGCCCTCTCAACTCTCCTGTCCCTAGCCTGGGCCCAGGACCTCTGCGGTCAATACAGCTACTACTCCGCCAACGGGTATTACTTCAATAACAATGCGTGGGGACAGTCCGCTGGGACTGGCAGCCAGTGCACGCATGTCGACAAGCTCTTGAGCCCGGGCGTTCAATGGCATGCAGAGTGGAACTGGGCTGGCGGCGACAACAACGTCAAGGGATACCCTTATTCCGGGCGCGATCTGCCGAGCAAGAAAACGATCAGCAGCATCGGCAGCATGCAGACGAAGGCGGAGTGGCGGTATCTCGGAGATAATGTCCGTGCCAATATTGCATACGATATATTCACGGCGGCAGACCCGAACCACGTTACTAGCAGCGGTGACTACGAGCTTATGGTCTGGTAAGGATGAATTCTTTACCTTGTTGATCAAACCTATGAGTCATGAATAGTGTTTGCTCATTCGAATCTCATAGGATTGGGAGAAAGGGCGGCGTTCAGCCTATCGGTAGCTCTACCGGCAGTGTCAGCGTTGCCGGAAAAACTTGGGACTTATGGGTTGGATACAACGGGCCCATGAAAGTTTTCAGCTTCGTAGCGCCGAGCGAGATCGCTACCTTTGAGTCCAATCTGAAGCCCTTCTTCGACCACGTCACCAACACGCAGGGTTTCCCGGCTTCATCACAGTATCTAACCAGTATGTATCTTCTGCTTTCTTCTGCTCAGCTTTGGTGAGACGGCATAATAGGAACTATACTAAACTAATTTCAACTCTGTAGCCTTCCAGTTTGGTTCGGAAGCATTTACGGGGAGTAATGCGCGGTTCGACGTCTGGTATTGGTACAGCGAGATCAACTAAGGTGGTCCGGGACGTGTCTACGCCTATGAACGCCGAAAGTCCATACGCTATAGAGGAAGAGCTCGTTCGTGCCCTAGCTAAGAAACACACGAATATGCAGTACCAAAGTAATTATTCTCTATTATCAAGTTTTGCAGCTCTAGCCCTAAGAAACCAAACCCGATGGTAGCAGTTTTGTGACGCTGGCTGATTATGTTGGATTATTTGGCACGGACGTATATGTCACGCCATGAACACTTGTTGCTTCGAGCGGCCCATAGGCACCTTCTTAGATTAGACCTGGCTACATGGAAGTTTGTTTTATAGCGCTATAACAACTTGACCAGTTTGAAGGTAAACCTATCTGAATAGTAAAGGGTGGGTGAATATGTATATGCAGACGAAGCGAATACTTAGTCTAGGTGGTCTAGATCTTAAGTAGTGTACACTAAACCCCAGGCCGCTAACACTGATTCAGCGCCAATTTAGCGCTGTTGGTATTCCGTGCACCCATCTAGTTAGGTACCTAGGTAGTTTAAGACGTTGCCAAGCACGCTGAGCCAATGAACCCCTTCAGGAATTCTGATCCACGCTGTTGGTGATTGATGATCCATCCGAGCCATCTAACCTTAGCTGATCTCTATAAGTATGTGGCGATATGATATTACTCTACCGAAACTACCGAATGGCCCGCCCATCATGTGTTGGGCTAAATCCGGAACCCGCCCGAATCCCGGCTGAGACTGGCGACGCTCGTGGTTTCTGCGGTGCTCGCCCACAACCCTTGAATGAATGGTTATAACTCAACATCGTAACCTAATCCGCTCGCCTCTTGACTCTTAACTTATATATTCTATCCTATAAGACCGGAGACGACAATGGCTACCCAGACAGAATACTCCGTCTCGCAGGAGGCAAGAAGCCTTTTCGAGGAAGGCATATTGAGAAACCCGTTGCATAGAGGTCTCCCGACTGAAATCGAGGCCCTCGCCAAACATGTTCGCTTCGAGGGCTCAAGTCGGCCTATTATCCCGATAAATTGGCGCTTTGCTGAGAGCATCTCTGCACTTAAGGCGTTTGAAGCTACGATGTTGAACGTGCTTGTGTCGCGCAAGTACAATGTCGAACCGTCAGACGTTACCATCAATACGTATGGTTATCTGCTCAAGACTAATCCCGAAAATGTGCTAATTTAGGCATCTAGTGATCATGCAACATTGTTCATCATGAGTCCTATGGTATCCCGGTGGCTCAAGTCGGGAATACCCACCCAGATTGACCTATTCGGCCCAGAAATGGCGAAGCTTTTTCCTAACCAAGATCTTCATCGTGGCATCGACGGGCTGCATAGAACTTTGGCTACCAATATCTATAAAACAAAAGATGGCAGATGTTACCATACCCATGGTAATCCAACCCTCCATTAGCTGCAAGACTGATGCAATCGAACGCTGAATTAATCGCCTTTTTTCTAGGGAGTATGAATCCCGACCCAACCTTGACCGCCCTGGGGCTTCCACTATTTGGGAAAGAGGACGATACCTATGACTCGGTAGTGGAAACTATTCAAGCCAAAGTTTCGCAGCTTACCTCAGCTGAGATTGATGAACTCATGAATGAGCAATATAAGCAGGCCGGAACCATTGCTTGGACCTCGGAGGAGTATTTTGCTAGCGAACATGGTCAGGCGAACGGGCATGTCGGACTCTACGAGCTTTCAAAGGCCGGCTCGCAACCACCATCATGGTGGCCGACAAACGACAGTTATCCGCCCTCTCCGAAGAGACCCCTAGCTGGTCTCAAAGTTGTCGATCTTTGCCGAGTCATCGCTGGCCCTGCTATTGGCCGCAGTCTTGCAGAGATGGGTGCCAGCGTAATGCGAATCACGTCCCCAATGATCACTGATCTGTCAGCCCTTCATCAGGACCTCAATTGGGGGAAATGGAACGCATCCTTGCATCTTAAAGATGAGGGTGATAAGGAGAAGCTAAGAGCTCTAATCAGGGAGGCGGATGTCGTCGTAGACGGCTACCGTCCAGGTGTCATGGAGCGTCTTGGATTCGGCCGGGAAGCTATCTTTGACTTGGTCAAGGACCGCGAACGTGGCATTATCCATGTTCGAGAAAATTGTTACGGCTGGCATGGACCCTGGAGCCATAGAAGCGGCTGGCAGCAAATAAGTGATGCGGTTAGTATATTCCACCGACCTAAATTGCCAGGAACTCATTGTTTTTTAGTGTTGTGGCGTGTCTGGAGCTTATTCGAAAGCGATGGGTAACGATGAATCCGAGGCTGTAACTCCAGTCTTCCCGAATTCCGACTATTGGTAAGTGAAAGCAGAAGCATGATCAATTGATTTCACTAACCATATACAAGTACTGGTGTTGCCGGTAGTACGGCGGTGTTGGAAGCGCTGATCAGGCGTGCCCAAGATGGAGGCAGTTATAGTGCTGATGTGAGTAAAGTCCAAATTTTGATTGCGTTTCGGCGGACTCACGCTCTTACAATACAGGTCTCTTTGAATTACTACTCGCAATGGCTGGTCCGGTCCTGTGGTACCTACAACGACGAGGTCTGGCGGGAGGTATGGCAAAGGCATGGATCACCAACCTTCCGCCATTACCATGCCATGTCATACCTCTTACCAGCTATGCTGAAGTCGCTACTGCAGCACGACTCCGAGACCCTCTTCAACCCTAGTTTCTTCCAAGCAATGGAGGCTAAATACCTTGCAACAACCTTTATCCGGCCGAAGCCCGTTGCGCAATTCTCGAGCGGCCTTGAGCTTAAATATCATGTGGGCACACGCGGTAATGGTGTCGATCAGCCTGTGTGGCCGAAGGATCTCACGGTGGAAGTTGTCACTGGGGACAATTGATAACCGTGGTCTGCACGGTACCCCAGCTAGCAGGTCTGCGTTCTGCTTGATCATAAGAAAGTATTTCTCGAGAATGACGAATAAAATCTTATCACTTTGCAATCCAATCGATGGCCATATTATTGAAGAAGAGAAAAGAAAAACATGAGAAAGGGGAAAAAATAATGGCCAACGAGGGAATCGAACCCCCGGTGCCTAACGATGCGGAGTAAAGATATTAGATAAGTATATTAACGCTGAGAACGCTGATAATGCTAGGTTTGACATCGCTAGGCCGTACCAACCCGGCCACTAGATTCTAAGAGTAAATCTGAATATATAGATAGTATTCGTTCGGGCACCAGGTCTACGTTAGCCGGGCTCCGACCACTCTTGGTCTGGTTTAGAGTTCAGGACACGTAACCCGGAAGACCTGGGGAAGTTCCGAGGTTGGGTGAAAGTCGTTTCACTTGTGGCTTTGAATCTCTAGGGTTGGGGTGTATAAAGCAGGTTTGCTACGGCCATGCTGTTTTAATGGTGATGAAACATGATATCACGGATGTATTATCCTAGATAGTTAGGCGTAAAACAACCTGAGGCACCATCCTAATAACAATGATGTTGCCTATCTAAACCGTTTATTGGAAGATTATATCCACGACATGTTTCAATACTCACTGGCATTCTACCAGCGGCTTCGCTGGTTTATTGGTCCTCGGTTGTGGGCGAGTACATCATTTAAGCATTGTGAGAGCTAGCATGAGAACCACAGTTCTTGTTACGGAACTTTAGGGGCTTTAATAGAAATTAGCGGGAATAAAGGCTTTTTATTGAATTTTCATGGAGTAAAACGACGCCGTTGTTACTTCACGAAGTAACAACGGTGTATATGTATCCACTCCTCACTGAAATCAATCCTCCGCCAAATAGGCATAAAAACCAATTATGTGTGTTCCTCTCGCCAATCCTTTCGCCTTCGAAGACATAATGAGAAAACCCGGATGCTATCTAAGGGAGCACGTCCTCGCCTGGCTGGACCTGGCCGCTTTGGACGGCAGCACGGTGCCCACGGGCAACCATGCCGTAAGCCGGATAATAGCGGTCGAGGAGGGGGAATACCTCGGCAGCCCCAGGAGTGTTTCGCCAATCGCGCATCAATTCGCAGACGACAGCAAAGTAGGACAGAATTTGAACTCCGGCGTCACGCATTCGATCATTGGCATGCTCACGAATATCGACGGTAGTCGTGCCAGATGCCTCATGGTTTGCAAAAACACTGTATCCGGCGTCGCGAAGCGAGAGTGCGCAGAATGCAGTACCTGTATCCCAACATGATTAACCGAAATTCAATCTTGGCCGTGAGCATTAAGATAGGCGAGGGCGAACTCACAGACATCGGTGACGATTCCGGCTAAGATGAACTGAGACTTGCCCGTCGCTTTGACTGCGTTCCTGAACTCCTCGTTATCCCAAGCGTTCACCTCACCTTGACGTTTTACAACCGAGACGTCTGGGTATAGCTTCAGAAATTCATCAGGCAGCGGGCCATTGGGGCCTTATAAGTATAACGATGTCAGTGCTGAATAGATATAGGTGAGCTTCTGAACTCATACCGGTCTCGGCCGAGGTCGACATAATGACAGGGAGGCCGAATATTTTGCCGAGCTCAGCATGAGCGTATATGGCGTTGCGATACTGGACCGAATCATAATCTCGCGCTATATGGAAGAGGCCTTCCTGGATATCAAGAATGATGAGAGCCTAAGGGGAGAGTCAGTCAAATGGCCAGCAGAGATCTAAAAGCCTTAGTAGACTGACCGCATCGTTCTTGTCGATTCTTTCGTACTTGAAACCCATGTTGACGGTTGATGTAATAATATCCAGTTATAGGAGTTTGAGTTAATCAAATGAATTGGCTTAAAACCCTTAAAGAGAAGAAGAGGTGATTGATGAACGGTTTGAGAACTCGTTGTCAATAGAGGAAAACATGGCCCTATTTATGTTGTTCTATCTAGAGTGTACTCTACGGTGTCGTTTTTATTATTCTCCTAAACCTCTCATGCTGCCGACTTGAACTACCACCTGGTGCTCTACCTGGCTGAGCAGCATTTCGTTACATGGTTAATCATCCTTGTCGACAAGTCCGTATTGGGCCTTGCAGCTGCAAGATTCCTTACCATCACCGCAACTCGAACCCTTACATTGGCTTATGAAATCTTACACAAGTCCCACTTCTGACCGAAACCCAAAGGTGTTGCAGCACTATGCTGAAGCGACAATTACTTATCTTTGACAGGAGAACCGCAACTGGCCACTCAGGTGTAGGCTACGGACATGTGCGTGAAGTAATGCAATGCAATGCAATGCCTCCACCCATCGCTATTACCAGCCAATCGGACTTGCGCGACGGGAATAGGTGGCTCTCAAGTGTGGTGCTTTGTAAGATGATGACTGATTAGCTGGCGATTGCACTATAGTAGGAACTCATTACAATGCTTTGACAAACCTGATGCTATCGTATCTAAGGCTGACTTTCGACAATTCTAGATCTTGCATCTACTGGAAACTGAAGTAATCGGATCGTCTGTACGATGGTAACCATGATGTTCTATTGCAATGTCGTATCGTAGATGCTACGCTGTCGTCTTGGCATCCCACATGGCCGAACCCAACTTAGACGGCCGCCAAGAAGTTTGACGATCGGCCATATTGAATACACAACAAGACATCTTTAGCCTCATTCGTAAGAGATGACTTAAGTTATATGATAAAAAAATTGATATTCATAAGTTTCACTAAGAATTAGTTATTTTGTAGCCAACAGTTTTCATTGTCCGAATCCGAAAGAAATAGCTCTCTAAAGATTATTGATGCTTTACAAGCAATGGGAAGTGGATCGTGAAAGGCCATATATATGTCATTCTAATTCGGCTTCTTGTACGAATAAAAAGGTGCGCAGGGCAACCATTCAATAACTACCAATCAATTTAATACCATCTTTTCAAGAATTCATATGATCTCTAACAATTCAACTCTCCATCGTGCCCCTTTCATCTATCCGGTTAGAAGGGTCGCTTATGATCTAAGAGATAGGTATCTGATTTTCGTCTCTCCTACGGTGTGGGATCACTAATGGTGGCGAGGTCTATGAGCATATTTCATCTAAAATATGACAGTTTAACGTTCTAAGATCTCTCTGGTTCCCGCTGATGGCTGAACATCCCTTGTTGTGGATTGTCTTCATGGCTAATCAGAATTTGACAGGTTTCTCTACTCAAGAAGTCGTCCCTAGCTCCGCTAAACCATCGATGACATGCTAGCGGTTGCAAGCGCCGAAATTTCGGCGATCTAGGGGGCCAGCTCGTCCACAGGAGAAGACATATTGGAGACGGGGTTTCCAAAAGAAGGTGGTTTCCCGCAACTCCGTCGGCGTAGCTTGCCGGTTACACGATGAAGAGCATGTTCTGGACAAGACTTTCACCGTGAAAGTGGCGTTCTGGCATCGATAGCTTTGAGTTTTGGTTACATCGAATCACTCGGCTGATGAAGTGTACACTTCGCTGGGTGGAGCTAAGCATATTTTTCTCGTCGATCATGGTCGAGAAACACCAAACTAATGCTAGTGAGACTGCAGGTGCTCTTTGCGGGATAATACGAGAGACGACCCATCGGCTGGAATCACCTGTGAGGCTGCCCAAGGTTGCTCTTATCTTCTTTGGTATGTCTCAACTACCCCTGACGTGGTGTGGTTGCAAACATTGTTGACTGCCGAGCAGTTTTGATAGGCTGCAATCGAGAAATAAGGTGGCATACGCAATATTGGGCACGAAACACTATCCATATGTATCGAGTCAAAGTTGAAGGCTTGGCTCTACCGTGGGGTTTTACAAGGACCTACCTGCTCTCATATCCGACCTCAATAATAGGGGGGATCATCGCCCGATCCATGTTCCTATCACGGTTGTCGGCCTAGAAGAAAAAGTTCCTTTGAAGTTGGAACTGGAGTTGGGCATAAGCAATGTGTCATTGACTAAAATTTCAGGTTAGATTTTCTCGTCCATAATGTGATCGGTGCTCACTAATAGCCACGGCGGCGGCTGGAAACAGGAGCTACCCCCATTATCCTTTTCACCTCCCTGATATATGATTTAATTATCGAAAATCAGCTAAGAATATGGCTAATTCACGCTATAGCTTCTCCCATTCTATATTATTACGCCTTTCCGTTGTCCTCATATCACCTAACATGAGTGAGCAACTCGAAATGGTCGTAAGGCTCGGGCTCCAATATCTAGTATATAGACCCGCTTCCGTTCATGGTGTAAGCGCCTCGGTTAAATATAACGCACACCGATGTCATCGTCATGCAGACGAACCACCACTAACGACTTGGCCATAGGATGGAGACTGTGAGACTTATTGAAGTCCCCATATTGTTCAATAGTTACGCATGATCGCCACGTCGCCATTGCCACAGTGGGCTTCAAAAAAGGGGTTGCGACTTTTGGCAAAGGTGCTGGGGTAATGACGTTGATACCAATTGCCGCGTTCTAGTCTAGTGGTTCTTCTGTGATCTCTCCCATCCTAAATAAAATCTCAGTAGTATTGGGAAGGAGGTAAGCCAGACTCCTCACTGTGGGTGAGCAATAGGGTCCTAACATGGACATGGCTCCTCCACTAGCTATCATATATGGACAAATCCAGTCCACGAGGGTATCAGGGATTTTCCAGACATGCTCACACCTTAGCTTTTGTGCTGGAAAATAGTCTCTTCCAGGGTAACTCCAAAGGAAACAGTGGGACAAGGGAACTTCTGAATCGTAATTATGGTAGAAGATGCCCTAAAAACCTGCAAACGATAACTGGAGACTCAGATTAACATGGTAACGACAGGTGCTTTGGGTCTATCACTGTGAAATTGCTCCCCTCAACTTTCACTAAAGCGACTCGTTCGTATTTCCTTAAATTAATGCGTCTTTTATAACATTCATTAATGTGAAGCGCAATAAGTATGGGCTGTATCGTCATTCTAAATGAATTGTCCCGGCCAACGACAAGGATCTCTTAACACTCTAGTGAACATAGAACACTGTGTAATAATGCTGGCGGGAAATAATGATGATAATGATCGTGTACAACAACGAAGTATGCAGCATGAGAGACACGTGGACTTCTATATGCTTTAGGGAGTCGCTGCCTCTAAGTATACCGATCGGAACTATGATATTATCTTACACAATAAAACTGGTTTTGGTTGCAAGGCACCTGCCAATCGTATCATGTTTCCTCTTCCCATCTTCAGGAACACACCTACACTGCATAGTAGGATGACATCGTAAAATTCGAGCTTCATATAGCTTGCATTCAAGATTGAGTCTCATTTACTATGTTAGTTGTCAGGATGTTTTATAATCCCTCCGCTTTGATCAAGAGATAGCAAGATTCTCGTTGGACATCTCGATGATCCTGCTAGACAAATCCGGTTCTTCGAACTCACGATCAAAGGGCCACATCGGCCTTAAGATACGCTTATGACCGAGTCGCGCCAGATCCTGGTCAACACCTCCTGGCGTGAGGCCTAGCATCCAGTCCTTAGCCATGTCGTACAGCTCCGGCTCCAGGTATCCGATCTTGACCACAACAATATCCGCCGATCGAGGAGCAAGATTGAGTTCTGTAAAATCACGCTCAAGGTGATAAGGCTTTCGTAGTTTAGTGAGAATGGCATAAATACTTCCCACTTGCAACACGACTTCAATGTCAGCATGACGATCTCCATGCTTAATAGCATAAACTCTCCCAGTCATTGTTAATGGCCCGGCATGGAGATCGTCCACTTCCGCACCAGCTGTGACGGTGATGACAGCTCCTATACCTGCATCAACTGCCTTCTCTACAGCTTCTGGCCCAGGCACACTAGCATATATGACCATGGGTCCAGATTCGTCTTTGAACTCAGACCTTGCTAGCAACTGAGTGAGGCCCCACGTTACATCCCCAGAGCCCCCGGCTGTTGGATTGTCACCAGAGTCGGAAATAAAATACGGTCGCTTGTCCGATTTTAGAGCTGTGTCAAGACACTCTGCAAACGTCCCTGTCGGTGCAACAAATTTGAAGTCCTTATGAGCATCCCAGAAGGCCCGGGCCAACTTCTCCGCGCCATTTGAAACTGCTTCCTTATCCCAGCCTGTTGTAACTACTACGGCCCTATTCCTAGGCTCATCCGCCCAAGCGTATCCAACCCATATTGCCGCATCTATCACTCCTGTGGTAGCTTCGACACCTGGAACGGCAGCATAAATATGCGCGGCAGGTTCATCACGTGTGGATGTTTGTTCACCAGGCAACAATATTGGAAGGGGTATCCAAGCCTTAGAGGGGCGGAATGTTTCGCCATTCTTCCGGCGATTGATTAAATCCAAGAGGTTTCTGCAAGCGCGTTCCTTCGTCTCAGCAACGTCAACATGCGGAGCAGTTCGATAGCACGTAATCAAATCTGTCTGATGCGCCAGCTCTCGTGACACATTACCGTGAAGATCCATAGATGCAGACACCAAAACATCCGGGCCGATAACACCTCTGCAACGCCTGAGAAGCTCGTATTCTGCGTCATCGAGACCTTTGACACACATAGCGCCGTGGATGTCGAACCACATCCCGTCCAGGGATACCGACGCCGTGATTTCTTCCAGGCGGGACAGGATCTCAGCCGAGAGTGTCTCAAATGCTTCCCGCGTCACAATACCACCTGGCAAGGCATGTCCTATGAGGGCACCACGCCAATCTACAGCTTCGCCAAGGGGTGAACCCGGTTGAATGAAGGGGTATTTCTCGACGACCTCATCGCCTCGGCGGGGATGAAATGCGGGGGCTTCCGTCCTTGAGGCGGAGAACGTCGACGTCTCACATGCTAAGCCAGCAATGGCGATCACAGGGCGAGGTGCCATCCTCGCTTTATTGTCGGAAAAGGTATTTTCTACTAGGTTGATGGTGTCTGATTGATTAACGTAGGTAAGTTCCTAGCTATGGTAGATTATCATAATGTCTCTTGGACTGTGGGGTAAGGAGGATCAGTACTGATCCGCAATCGCTCTAAAGCTATCAACAACAGACATCAGAGCTTATTGTGATTAAATTCATTACGTTCCTGTCATGCGAGAAAACATAACATCGATTATAAGTCCGACTGAGATGGGGGTTTAGAAGCGGTCACGGCGGCCACCCTGACGATCGCTTTCCTCACTCATCAAATATAGTTGTCTGCGTACCTCTTTCTATTAATTCTAGAAGCTCCCCAATCATTCTAAACAAGGGAAGGGATTATCACAAACCAAGAGAGGCTATATCATTTTACCCCTTCGGAACCCCGATTACGTAGTTATACCACTTTATCCGTCAAGGTCGCTAACAAGAGTATAGTGTCACGTCGCGACAAGTTGCATCTACGATCGTACCAGAGAGTAGTCATATCGGCCGTGTGACTAGGACTGCGACTCACGTTACCAGACCACATGGGCTACAGCACAGGTAGCTACTAAACTATGTAGGTTATCAGTGCTAGTTTCGCGAGAAGATGTGGAATTAGCTCATTGCGCAATAGCAGTGGTCGTTTCTAGCATATCTAGCGGTATCAACTGCAATGACATATACATCCACGGCAGCCTCAACGGAGTACCGTCGCCAGACAAGCCTTTTTCTCCTCAGACCTCACTGCGGGGTGTCATCCGTAATAATGTAGTCGTTCTGGTTGCTTCTCAAGAGGCACGTATCCTCGTTTTCTTTTCTCGAAGTGCTTGCAGTGTTGGAACCTGACGCGCTGCGGTGCGACTGAGATGCCATATCCTCGAAATCGATGCGGAACTCCCGCGTAATATGTATATTATTAGAGTTTTGAATGCCAGGTTCGATATCAGTATTAGTTGTGGCGTTTACTGTGTATACTGCGTCGGGCTGCGTCATGTCGTGAAACCCAAGACCGCTGGCGCCTCCAACGTTATGCCACCTGTCTATTGTTGGCCCAGAGGCCACCGATGTGATCCCACTCTGTTGCTGCGTAAGTCTCCTGCTGTCGTTTCTAGTGGTGTTGCTTTCAATAAACTTGTTGTGAACTCTGTGTCTCGCGATCCGCCCTACGAGGTCGGCCATGGACAGCTCGATATTCAGCTTAACGATATATGCTAGGGGATGAAACTGCGTATAACTATATGCGTCGTTAGATTTTATAGCAAACTTCCACACAAATGGCCGCTATTGTTTCCAGAAGCAAAAGATCTCACTCACAACAACGTATTTGGCAGGCTTATCAGTGTAATAATGAGAAGGTCCATGCTCAGAGAAAGGCCGATGAAAAGCATGTTGAAATGGACTAAGCTCTGGTACTTGGTAAGACGGCTTCGCGCTAGTTCGCGTCGTACTACTCTGATGAAGTATATGTTGAGGAAGACGTCGGTAAGCATGTAGATCACCTTCTCAACCCGATCCCACCACGCGTTGGTACGTATATAAGTCTCGGAGATCCCGAGGCGCGCCGGGATCCAGATGTTGTAAACGGATATATTTACGGCGGTTATAAACACCGCGACGCCAACCTTGAGTCTGTCCAAGAACTTCTTATCATCCGATATGATTCGACAACGGTTAATGATGATTTGAAGCAAAAAATGGACTTGGAGTGCCCAAAGAGTGACTGTTAATGGGGTCAGCATGAACTGCCCGTAGACGCCCAGGAGATCTCGTACGTATTGAAAAGTAATAAGCGAAGCTAAAAAGCGTTCAATTAGCAATTGACTAATTTGGTAGATATTCAGCACGGACTGTGGTGATATTACCCCCTTGAGATGTAGGAAACAGATGATACTGAAAGCGAGGCACACGATAATCTCTCCCCATATCATCCGGATATATACGTTTCGAAACACCCTTCGACCGGTATTCTTGTACGCCACCCAAGTCTGCCTCGTGGCAGTCCATGTTGTCAGCTGTCCGAAGCCCAATGTGAAACCGAACGCAACTGAGGCTATGATGATGTCGTTGAATGTAGCTTCATAGGGCTTGAATTGTGGAGATACAAGGCTCATCATAACGGCCGGTATTCTCGTGAGGTGTCGTTGGAAATAGATGATACGCTCGAATCAATGCCATGATTCCTTGGACTTTCCAATGTAGCAGCATAAGTATTACTGGAAAGCGAAAGCAAAGGCAATATACTCAAGGATTCTTGCGTGTACGCTCTAGATTGCTGCCCACCTTGCGATGAATGATAGCATAGGTAGGTGTGGTAGGACCAAAATTTCCTTTCACATGTAAGTCAAAGCCAGGTTGAGCCATGTCAAGTAATGTTAATAGAGTCTATGTTCTAGCTCAAGTGAGTGAGGGGCAATGGCACATCGTTTAGATCTAAATTCGACAATATTTGGTAACGCATAGCTAGTTAAATTCCAAACAAAGGCTTAAAGAGATGGTGCTGATTTGCTTCTTGCATTCACATAATGAGTCAGAGGCAAATTATTCCACGCCAAGCAACATAGGTAAAGTCTATTTTCATGCCCAAGTCAGTGAGGGGTGATAATTCGCACTCGTAGTCTAATAAAGTAACGACATATCAGTCATGTCTAGCTTCGGTGACACCGAACAAGACTTGGCTTGCTGAAACCTAAATAGAATCTTAGAAGGATGATTCTGATTTGCTTTCATACCGCTGTGCGTAGAATAAAGTTTCTTGGTGCCCTTGGCGGCGCCTTACAAATCCACGCCATTGCCCGCCGCTACGCCCACAAACAGTCCCCATTCCAGACTATACCAGTACTTCTATTTGTAGCGCTAAACACAAGAACGTAAATCCTAGAAAGCTGGCGCGAACCAACTGTTTTGCTGTTGACGAGCACCCTACGGGGTCTGGTGTCTATAACAAGAATTCCGAGCTAGGTTACGAGCCACTAAAGCTATGAAACTCTTGGAAAAGATCTATGATGGAACGTTGGATCTAAGACGAAATGTAGGAATGAATTTGTGCAGGATCAAGTCATGTCTGCTGATTCTTGGAGTTCGATGTCGACAGAGCGAAGAATGTTATAGCAACCTGCATCCAACCGCAATAGTCAGGCAAGGTAGCTACGGTAGTAACTCGTGCTATCGAAATTAGTCAGACATATTCAATCAGTCGTATGGCTGAAAACTGATGAATTGAATGTTAATATTGTCAACCATAATGTTTTCAATGAGAATCCTTTACACACTATATGTTACGCTGGTTCCTGTTGTGATTGGTTGTGCTCTATTCACGACCTCTTGGTCACATGAAGATCATATATGCGCCATCGCAGATATTCTATGTAGTCCGAATCAAAGCGGTAAGCCAAAAACTGTCGTGTTGGTTAATCAGCCTACATTGTCTACGCTGGAAGAGTATATGATAGATATATGACGATTTCCCATATCAAAGTCAGCGGACAGGGATGGGGACCGTTGGGATAACAAGAGCTTGCATTGTCGGGAACCCTGTATTTGAGTTAGGTAATAGGCACTTGATATTGCACCAAAGTCTCTAAAAATATCTTCGTGGGCTGATCTGAACATGTATAGGAATCTTTTCGTTTTGCAATCTCAGGTGTGACAACTACAATTTCTGCGGAGAATCCATCTCGTCATGACCTTTACATATCTAACACTCCAATGGGTTGCCCGAGTCCATCTATACTAATTCCAGTACTCAAAACACGTACTTCCGCGGAGATATCCAGCTCAATAAAGATTACATGGTAGACATGTGCATCCAAGCCAATCAGAGCCATTATTAGCTTCTACAATCGTCGCCGCGCTCATTAAAAAGTGTTTTTAGTGACCAATGCAGCCGTAATTGTGTGCACCCCTCTATTAGTTATCTGGATTTAGTCCCCATGGAGTCGGCACAGACCGTAGAGTTCATGGCACCTGATATGAGGTTCAAATCTGCTTTAGCGCAAAAGAGCCAACGGCGTAGAGTTCTGGTACATTGTCATAGCTATATCCAACCTGTAGTTTTTCGTTTACAGTGCCCTGTTTTTGCTTCTTTAAATCATGCTTGTCAGTGTGACGAACCATTCTCGAGTACATATACATTTCTCGCGGTAGATGAATTTCCTAGTAGCAGGCTATCTGGGTGGCAGAGCATGAAGATGTCGCTTATTGAATAGCAGCTAGAAATCTTTGTTAAGGGATGCATTTTTGCGTGGAGGGGAATTGCTATGTTAGTTATTGCAGCTTCCTTTAGCACGTCTTTGACTTTTATTGTATTCCTAGTTGATATATTAAATCTAAGAGGATACAAAGTACCTAAGTAGGCTGTCATAGCTCAGATGGAAATTAATAGTATAGAATTTGGCAGTTTTTAGAAGAAATCCTGAATTCATGAACATGTTGAATGTTTTTGTCAATTGTTTCAACCTATTCGCATGTTACGTTTTCGGTTATTATAGCTTTAAATAGATATATTAATTTGGTTTCGATACTGAATAGCGCATCAATGTGGAGATTATCACAAACTATACTTCACTAAATGGGCGCTTTCTACTATTTTGCTTCTCGTAGTTGTCCTTTTCATCATTCTGCTTTTTGCCATTCTGACTTTGGTCATTCTGATCTTTGTCATTCTGAGTTTTGTCATTTTGATTTCTGTCTCCGTCACTGGCCTTTTTGTCACTGTCATTTCTTTCAGCGGACTTCGAGGAGCTAGTAGACCCCGAAGACGTCGTGCTCGAAGACGTGCTGGCGCTTGATGACGAGCTGTTACTCGACTCGCTTGTCTCGGAGCCGTAATCTGGATAGTTATCCTGGTGTAAAATACACTCAGGAGTGTGGCTCAAAAATTGATAGCAATGAATACAATACATACTGAATCAGTTCTGGGTTTCGTGGTAATTTCTATGTCAAAGTGGGATTAGTTTAGTGTATATAAAATACCATAAAAGGGGGAACGTTATATACTTGGTTTTAGCACCCAATTGTTGCAAATCTTCCAAACAGTGGCTTATTTCTCTCTATAATAAACAATACGTGCATTAAAACTTTGGGATTGTCTATTGACAATGGTATAGTATTCCTATAGTATGATCTCACAAACGAACTATGAGATAGTATGTTTCCCTTCAGCAACAAAGAAGCAACAAGACACATCCCTTTCACTGTAGTTTTAGGAATACTAGTTGCAACAGTCAATGGCTTACTCTAGAGAGATGATTGCATGATCAGACGGTTAATGCAATTCGAAGCTCCCTAATCCACGAATATGTAAGTATCTCCATTTTAAGATAACTGATAGCCAGTCATGGCGATATAATCGTGAAATAATCCAAGGGAGCCCGAAACATCCCCTTGTATAGTTGAATCCCTATTCTTAATACTCGCACATTGGTCGTCTGGCACCTAGAGGCTAGTAAGACTCAAACACGCCTGACTATCCAAGGTCCCGAACACCTCAAAAACTCCTAATCAGCTCTTCTATGTCCCTCCGCTAGTATTCCATGAAAAAAACGATTGTAGCCACCTATCACTCGCTGAAAAGATACCCGTTCAACACCCATCTCAAGGTTCGACAATAGAGGAATTGGCTTGAACTCGCAAGAATAAGGGATAGGAACTATCAATATATGCACCCCTTATAACTTTCCCACTCCTCACTTCTGAACCGTCGTTCGGCATAGTTTGGTGTAAGCCCATGCTGTGAAACGTACCGCATTGGCATCTACGAAGCGAGATCCCAAATCGGCGGCCCAAATAATGACACATCCGACGGTGACAGTAGCCAAGCAAATGCCGGTACCATATTGCCAGTATGAATCTGATCCAGTCAGTTGCAGGAAGTATTTACCTAGCCAATAGCCCAGGCTATGTAAGATAAGCATGTGGACTAGGTACAGCGCAAACGAGACACGGCCAAGGTACTGTGCAAGTCGAGTCATGAATATTCTTTGCAAGAATTGCGAGCTGTCGATCACCAGCACAAGGAAGATCGCAGCTACCGGTTTCCAGAAATAGTCGGCAGCCCCTGCTTCATGAAAGCGGGCAGGTATCAGCTCGACAAGGGTCCTGAAGCCGAAACTATTGGCCGCACCCCGGCCTTGCTCTGGCATGCTGAGGATAAATAGCGCAGTTAGAAACGCAACAATACAGCACAAGCGACGAAGAACTTGGCTGCCTAAAGGCGTGGACCATAGCGATTTCTTTCGTCTGACCTTAAAGCCAACGTGGGCCTCATCGACTCCTATTACATGCATCCTGGCGGATCGCTGAGAGCGGAGAGTCGATTCGACGACGAGCATGCCACCTACAAATAGTAACTCTCCCCAGCGGAAATACCAGAATGAATAGAATGCAACGCACAACGTGATCAACACACGCGCTCGTGTCGTGCATCTTGACAGGGCGAGCAACATGGTAAAGACAACCAATGAGCTCTTGAATTCGATCGGCAGTGTCCACAAGGAGTCGCTATAGACCCAGGCAATGCCGTTGGGGCTATATATGTCGGAAAGGGACATTATGGTTTGTATGTAATGGCCGAATTGGCGCCAGATACTATCGAAGCGAGGCGGTCTCATCGGTTTAATCGCAGCGTCTGGCATACCTTCCCCGGTATAGCCTCCGAGATAAGCAATCACTGGAGCCGGAGAGCATATGACGATGGCGGGAATGAACAGCCTTGAATGACGGCGGAATATCGAGGATGCTAGCGCCTGGTACATCTTAGAATACTGGTCCCTTTGAATCAGGCTCAGTGGCTTCAGGCTCAGTGCATATCCAGATATCACGAAGAATATCATTACGTTCGCTCGTCCTGATATAACCAAGCGGATGATGGGAAGTTGGATGAGGTGGTCTTTCCAGTTGGTCCAGCCATTGTGAATATCCCAGGAGAACCAGATTAGAGACATGTGGTGCATAACCACGAACAATGCCGCAACACCACGGAGGCCATCTTCTATCTGTTAATCTGGAGCGTATGGAGGTATGTGTGATGTAATACTGACCGAGCCAGGCCGTCGGTCGCCGCTCATTCGGTTGGACTTCATTAGTCGATCTATGGAGGAAGCTAGGAAGGAAAACCTTCAGCATTTGAAGGCATCGAAAAGCAAAGCTCCGCCTTCTAGAAGCGGTAGCATGGACGGATATCCTGTGGGGTCCGAGATCGGAAACAGAAGTTCCCGCATCCTCCTCTTTATCAGAATAACTCGATATGTTCCCGAGAAGATGATAGTTTGGTGATTCATTTGTTATCTGCAGCCGTAGCTTCTCATACAGACCAAAGAGCCTATGAGTAAGCATTGTGACTTTATAAGAGCCAGGGTTCCAAAATTGAGATTAAGGCAAATGCGAATGATTAGGAATTTTAGCCAGGGACTTCGGCATAAGCCATGAAGTATATTTACAAATATACATCGTACCAGTTGACCGTTAATCGTGAAACGGTTGAAAAGGGGTATGATTTAGTTCTCGTAGGACAATGCTCCCGAACCCCTCGCTTGAGGAAAACTAAATCAGCTGTCAACGTAGACGATGTAGGACAACATCAGAAAAGGTAATCCTGGCATACTATATGTAGTGGCAATGGAACGATTGACTTAAATGTCTTGTTTCTAACCGATGTTCTGTCGTCCGGGGTTTCGAGTTGCGTCTAATACCTGAATGCGTCTGCACGTCAAAGGGTCACAGGATCACAAGAGACACAAGATAATTAAACTCTGTAATGGGGTACCATCACACTGACTTTTTAAGCGTTACCTTGTCTGATATATCTAGTGCAACTAGAGTTCGATCATGTCATTCTATATGAAATAAGAAACATACCCCAGGTGATCAGCGAGAACATGGCTTAATCACGCCGGCAATGATGTGAGCATTTTGGTTGATATATTGATGCTAAAAGTATTCATTGCTCAGATCTGATCGAACATGAAAGGATTGTGGGATTTGGTGGCAGCCTGGGATGGCCTGGTACAGATGGTACCCTCCTGCATTTGGTGTAATGTAGACACAAAAAACATTTTGCTACCCCGGTTTCGTCTGAAATGCACATTGGTGAGGATAGATGTAATGACCATTACACAAGATGCAGGAACAGCGTAAGGAATACCCCTGGCAGGAGACACTTACATTGCAACGCAACTTTTCGTACGCAATTTTTCCAACACCCATATACCTTCCGGGAAGTCCCTGGGCACCATAGCAGCAAGAAAATACGATGTTAGAGTAGTAGCTCGCTCAAGAGCTCGCATTGACCTTCACCGAGCCCTTAGCACCACCGTCGGGCCCAAACATCGCTCTCAAATCCCCCACGAGCCCCTCAGGATGTTCCCACGCCGCGAAATGCCCACCCCTTTCGTGGTCCTTTTCGTAGACTATATTTCCAAGCCCGTGTCCCCAATACCCAGGTAGCGATAGGATGTCGCGAGGGAAATGTCCCAGTCCCACTTTCACATCCTGCCAGGCCGTTAGATCGTCGGCATCCGAGACAAATATGCCCTTGGCCTCCTTCTCCTTTAGTATCGCCGGATCCTTGGCGTGGACGACCTCGTAGTACAGCTGGATGGAGAGGCGGGGCCCGGCTGTCGAGAACCAGTAGATGCTGATCCACGTGCATACCTCATCTTCGGTCCAAGGGTACGCGTCGGTCCAGTCGACGAGCTTCTCGTAGACCCAGGCGAGTAGCGCGACAGGCGAATCGGTAAGGCCGTAACCGAGGGTCTGAGGCTTCGTGCTTTGGGCTGTGACTGTGTAAGTAAATATTCTTATCGGGCCATCTCGAGGTGGACCGGCCAAATGGAGAGACCAGTTTCATGCCGGCGAGCACGAATTGCAAGATTCATTCGTGATAGAGATACACTGATACCACGCCAGCTCCAGAAAGCAGGATTAAGACATACCGCTGAAATAACCCGAGCCCTCGTCTTTAAACCACTTAGAGCGCTCAAACCCCTTCTTCTCCCTCTCCGAAAAGCCCGTGATCATCGCCGAGACCAGCGTGCGAATGAACGCGACAGGGCTTTTCGTCAGGGTAGGCTGCGGGAAGCGGTCCAGGTTCAGGTGCTGCGCCTTGATGTGTTTCGGCGCATACCTCCTGCCCATGGCCCTCGTGATCAGCCAGCCCCAGTCGCCGCCCTGCGTGGCGTACTCGTCGTACCCGAGACGCAGCATGAGCAGGTGGAAGACCTCGCCGTGCTGGTCGGCGCTGAAGCCGCGCCTCTTGGTGCCCTCGGAGAACCCGTAGCCCGGCAGCGAGGGCACGACGACGTGGAACGCGGGCTGCGACGCGTCCGAGGGCTCCGTCAGCGGCGCCAGGATCTTGGTCGCCTCGAGGAACGAGCCCGGCCATCCGTGCGCGAAGAGTAAAGGGACCGCGTCCGCCCGGCTGCTCCTCACGTGTATGAAGTGGATGTTCAGAGGTTCGAAGCCGGTCGCTTGTAGGACAGTTGTGAAGTGAGGCAGTTTGTTCAGTTCTGCTTCGGTCTTCCGCCAATCGTACTTCTCTGCCCAGTACGTCGCTAGGCGCTTCACGTCCTTGAGCGGCGCTCCCATGTCATTGCCCACGTCTTCGAGCTCGTCCGGCAGGCGGGCACGTCGGAGGCGCTCGCGCAGATCCTCGAGCCCGGCATCTGGGATGTTAATAGTGAAGGGTTTGATTTCGTCCGCCATGACTTTTGCCCTGCTCTTTCTTGACAGACCGTTATCTCTCTACTATTCGCCACTTGCAAATTGGGTATTTGTAGCCCTTAAGGACGTCGTTTAAGAGGTCTATTGTAGACGAAGAGGCCGGAGTGTTTTATCAGCGTGCCTGCAGCGGGTCTCAATACTAATACTAATAGATAACATCTTTCCCGGTCAACAGCAGGGGCTTAGTTCCTTCGTTGGTGCGGGTAGCTTTCGATGTCGTCTTCAGTCGGACTATGGTGTGGTGTGGTGTAAGTACTGCTGCAATACAACTTGCCAAGCCGCCTAAAGCGGCCTCAACAGAGCCGTTGGCGTTTCATGTTTTATGCGCCCGCCCGGTAGGGCTAAGAGTCCGGCGATCCGGTGCGGGCAAAATTCTCGATGGACTCAGTCGAACTGTCCAACATCCGAAACCCATGGCAGAAAAAGTAGACATGTCGTGGACAGAAAGTAAAATCATTGCAGAGATCCTATAAAATATGTAAGTAAAATTAAGGAGTTACTCAGCAATGGAATTGTGATTCTAATGGTCAATGTTGCTTATACTTACACTTCGATTTAGACAATTTCTAGACTTATCCCGGATACAGAATCAGTTCAGCAATATCCCACCTAATTAGCTGTGATCAGAGCTTATCGATTTTTCATGCTCCATGCTCCATGCTCCATGTAATGCTGCATAGTAAGACTGAATCAAGTCCAGTTGCATATGCATTGGCATATGATATACGGAGTAGAGTGCTTGCCGTATGCAATACCTGCGGATTTCGCACAAAGCTAATGCAGCCAGTGCTACGGGTTAAGAAACACTGCAAGCATGGGCATCGACATCATCAGACATAGGCTTCATAAGTGTAAGTGATATTTTATCGTACGTTGTAATAACAAGACGCCTATCAATGAGACGCAGATGCTACGCTATTATGTCCTCGTGAACCTCAATAAACGCCAGATCATATCTCACAGTCTCCCAAGACGGAAAGAAAAAACGACGGTAGCTCACAGCTCTGTCCCTTTCCAAATCGAATCATTTATCGCCTTTTAAACCTCGTTGCTGGGATACTCAACCTTCGTTGTCGCCGTAAACTCCTCCTTGATGCTCCTCACGCTCACGAAGCGGCCGAGGAGATTCATGCTACCAGCCTTGTCGTTCGTGCCGCTGGCACGCGCTCCGCCAAACGGCTGCTGGCCGACCACAGCGCCCGTGCTCTTGCAGTTGATGTAGAAGTTACCCGCCGCGTTACGTAGTGCGTGCTGCGCGACCTGAGCAGCGGCGCGGTCCCTCGCGAAGACGGAGCCTGTCAGGCCATATTCGCTTGTGCTATCGATCAGCTTGCACGTGTCCAAGAAAGCCTGAGCAGCGTCCCCCTTGGTGTCGTTGTAGACGTAGGTCGTCATGATGGGTCCGAAGAGCTCGGTGTTGAGGAGCTTGTGTGAGGGGTTCGTGGCCTGGTAGACGGTCGGGTGGATGAAGTAGCCTTTTGACCCGTCGTACTTGCCACCGACGAGAAGCTCGAGCTCGGAGTCGTTCTTGGCATCATCAATGACACCCGATAGTTTCTTGAAGCTGGGCTCGTGGATGACGGGGCCAATGAAGTTTTGCGGATCCCAGGGGGCTCCGATCTTCAGGGCGCTCACTTCCTTGACAAGCTTCTCTTTGAATTCGGGCCAGATGGACTTCGGGACGTAGACACGGCTTGTGGCGCTGCACTTCTGGCCCTGGTACTCGAATGCGCCCCGCACGGTTTGCACGACGGCATTATTGATGTCTGCAGAAGAGTGGATTAGGTGGAAGTTCTTGCCACCCGTCTCGCCGACGATGCGTGGGTAGCTCTGATAACGGCCCTCCGCTGTGCCTTGGCCAATCTGTCCATAGAGCTTGCGGAAGACAGCCGTGCTTCCGGTGTAGTGAAGCGCGGCAAATTGCTTGTGCGCAAGAACAACCTTTGTGACTTCCTCGGGGTTGCCCGGTACAAACTGAATTACGTTCTTCGGCAGCCCTGCTTCTAGCAGGATGTTGTATAGCAACCAGTTGGAGGCAATGGCGGAGTCAGACGGCTTCCACACCACCACGTTGCCCAGAAGAGCCGGGGCGCCGGGAAGGTTACCGGCAATAGCTGTGAAGTTGAACGGACTGACTGCATAGACGAACCCTTCTAGTGGCCGGTATTCAACCCGGTTCCACACACCAGGAGCGTTATGGGCAGGCTGTTGAGCGTACATCTCCTCGGCGTATTGGACATTGAACCGTAGGAAATCAGCCAGTTCGGCTGCGGCGTCAATCTCTGCTTGCCATGCATTCTTGCCCTGGCCGACCATGGTGGCAGCCATGATCTCGTACCGATACTTGGTCGAGACGAGATCGGCTGCCTTCAGGAACACAGAAGCACGCTCAGCGAAGGGCAAAGATTCCCACGCTGGCTTCGCGGCGAGGGCCGCATCAATTGCATTGCTGACGTCGGAGGGCGAGGCGAGGGAGTAGGTAGCAACGGTAGAAGCATGATCGGAGGGATTCTGCTGCGTAGCCTTCTGCGAAGTCTTGATCTGTGTGTTGGTTAGAGAATGCATTAACATCGGTCAAGACCCGTCTATTATACCTCTTTGCCCCCTACAACAATCGGCACTTCAACAGTCCCCCTGCTCCGGTATCCGTCCACTGCTGAATAAAGGCCGACTCGCTGTGCCGAGCTCTTTGCATAGTGGTGCTATTTGCACAGTCAGTTCATCAGTTCTGGATACCCACAATGAAATAAGCCTGTAGTTGATCTCGGGAAACGCACATTGGGCTCATTAAGAACCTTAGGGATCTTAAAAGCGGCGATATTTGACAATCTACTTTGTGTTGTGCTTAAACATCTAGATTGTCTCGGTACGCTGAGTCTGGAGGATTGGCTGAGGCTGCCCCTTGACGCCGATAACAGGCTCGGAGAGGGGGTTTGCAGGGCTCTCATGAGCCCAACACTCTTCTGTGTTGTCGCCATTGTGACCGATGTGACAGATATATTCAATGATGGAGGCGCACACTGTTACGTCGGAATAGGGGAACAGCTGTAGACACTCAATCAATTGATTGTAACGCTGACGAAAGCACAAGAAATCTTCAATGTGTCTGGACATGCAAGCTTCATATGGAGCTGCCGAGCTTTCTCAATGGCCGAACAAAGGAAGCCAGTTCGGCTGCAATTACTCGGTTAGTAGGAGCTGCTATGTGACGACAGCGAAGTAAACCAAGTAAAGCTCGCTTTGCTGCGGCACAAGAAAAGATCGATCCACTCGATAGCTCTCGGAGGGGTCTTTCTGCGGGGTACCTTAGCGCAATTGAGGGAGAAGCTTTGCGGGAGCCAATCACATGTGCTCTAACAATTGATAAAAATTCCGAGCTCGGAGCTTCACCCGGCTTGAACTTTGGCGAAGCGGCGGGAGATCTACAAGGCTTTCATCCACACTCAAAGGTCGGATGCTGTTTCTAGATTCCTCCAATAAACGGTTCTAGAGTCCCTCTAGAGTATAAGGATATCTAGTCTCTCTATCATTTGATATCTTGGTAACTTTCACGTTCGATTAGTGATCACAGAATATGGTAACGGATCTTGATAAATACCCAGGACAACTCACACCCATCATAAATCAATTAACGAATACATTACAAGGGGAAATAATGTACATGGCACTAAGAACCCGCTTGGGTATTACTGACGGGTCATCTGACATTATTGAAATACAAGTCTTCCAACTCCTTTCCAGTGTCTTCGTGCTTTCGGATCAGGTCAATGGTATTTCTGAGGGGGTATAAGGACGAGTACAAGATAAGCAGACACGAACAAGTGAGATGATCACCCGTTCCGACATTTATGGACCGTTTCATTTCTCCGTAATAGGAACGGCGCGAGTAGGGAAACATTCGAACCGGAGCATCCTACCCACCATCTCCTAGTGGTGGGGCGGCGGTGCTGACCGGGTGCTCGGAGGCACCGTACTAGCTGCAGTCCCAGGTCGGCTGCGGTGATGAAGCCCTAGCCTATGGTGAATGTTAGTCCCGAACTTTCCCTGCTCGTACCTGAGCGCCGGGATCGTGAGCCCATAGGGCTCCGTTCGGCCCTCCTTATCGTGCTGATCGACCTCCACACGAATACAGCAATCCAGCGACCCATCATTATGCTTTCCGTGTGTCTCGGGGTATGAAGCCTTGTGCTGCGTACCAGCGCCTTGCTCACCAGCATGCAAAAACGAGTGGCCGTCCTTGCCGTCAAAGGAATTTGCTGCTGTCTCCCCGTTGGCTTGGTCTTGGTGTCCGTTCGCAGGAACATCACGATTGTTTGGAGAATTTTCTGTTATTATAGCATAGTTTCGGCTAGGCATGGTGACATGGTTGGAACCCCGCGTCTTGTTTGAGTCACCAGGATCCTTATTAAACAGAGTCATTAAAGTCTCGTCAGTATCCGCATTAAGGTGGTGGATCTTATTGCGACTTGCAAGCAAGTTTGCAATTGCAGCAGGCGGCGGCTTGTTCACAATCGCCGAGGAAATGACGTTGACCATGTAGCGGTGATCTTCTTCAACGGGAATATGCAAGTTTGGATTCGAGTAGAATCGTCCAAGGGCTGCCAGATGGACGTCACCTCCTAGGATTGTAAGGCGGACAGAAAATTCTGCGCAAAGGCCTTGAAGTCGCTCAACAAGAGCATTTCTTTCCTTCTTGTGCGTCCTGGCCGTGTAATGGTCGTCCAAGTCATCGAGAAGATCGACACTCCCATCGAACTGGTTGAACACACCACCTCCTGATAAATATCAGTCAATTGAACCGCACAAATATTAAAACATGGGGTTATGAGGCTTACCAAAACCAAATCTTCTGTTCATGAACTTGATTGGTGCAATGATAGGGCTGGTGAAGATATTCTCAAGCCAGGTCAAGCGCTAAACAAGGTCAGTTGTTATGTAAATGAATCTCGGTCGACTATCTTACAGGGTAGGCGATTGGAATTCCCAGTAGCAATATCAAATGTCTGAAGGGACGCCCGGCATGAGCCGCCGCACCCAGCTCTGATTGTACGCGACCGAAAATCAGGTCGTACGTCTCGGGATAATTAACCTGGTGCCGCGTGCGTTCGGTGCGCGCATCAATACCCATGAATGCGATGCGCGCGCCGAGTTTCGCGAACATGTTCATGGAGTGTTCGGCGACGTACGGCCCGGGCCTATGACCGATGATATAGCACGGTTCAACTGCGCCTCCTGTCTTGACATAGGTATCGACAAGCTGCGCCTGATCTGCCGGTCCACCAAACTCCATTGTCTCAGGTGCATCCGTAGTGTATGTGGAAGCCGGCGGTGCAAGGTGATGTTGAAAGAGCACATAGTATTTGTGAGCGGTCCCACCAATACCTCGAAATACATCACACTTCATGAACTCATCCACATATGAGCCAAATCCGTCAATGATGTCGTGATCATCCCAGATATTCAGCTGTGGTATTTGTCCGTTAACCGCAGCAAATGGTTCGGTCGAATACCATCGAAGGTAATTTTTTAGATAGTAATCGTCGCAGGCTTTCCTCAGGGTTTCAGGAAACCGATAATCTCGGCGCTTCTTAGGGTTGCCAATTTCGGTCCATTCACGAAGTGGCCCAGAAACTCGAATCCCGTCATTGTATATCTGGTCACCGCCACCGATCATGACGTGGAAGGGTGCTTTAGCATGGTTCCTTACCACATCGTTCCATAGGGCAGGTCCGCTCCAAGCTTCTTCGTCTGTCCCAACACTGAATCCATTGCAGGAGTGGAACATGATCCTCATCGATTCATCGATGGCGGGGACATAAAAGTAATTAGTTTTAGGTTTTGTTGCGCTCTTATATCGCACATCAGATATAGAATAAGCCCATTTTGTTTCAGTAGTGCTCATGTCACAGGTGATGGAGAATTGCCAGAAAGTAACACGTGGATCGGAATACAAGCAGGTGCCGGCAACGTTGACTCCATGGGAACTCTGAACAGGGTCCGAGTGGTTTTGCTGCACCATATCGGCAGCATCGATGGGCGGACGGTCCGACCCAAGGCCCGATTGATCACTAGCCAGCTCTACACGGCCGAGATTGAGCGTAGGTTGGAAGGATTGTGTCTTACCGCCGCCTCTTATGACCAGTAAGACGCTTCCATACCACGCATTACCCTCCATGCGCCGGTAGTTCAGCAACGGGCCGCAAACCACCTCCTTCCCATCGTGTGTAGCAGCATCATCAACGCTCCCATCCGCATCCCCAATGACAATTGGCTTGTATGCGGCGCCGGTGCCGTTGGTTGTCGGTCTACTGGGCTCGACCCTGGAAGCGTTCAGAAAATCGGACAGATCTTTCGAATTGCTCCCAGATTGGGCGTCTCGGGCAACGGCGGCGCGCGCAAAGGCAGAGGATTCGTGGTGACGCCACCTGTTGGCTGATGCGTAAGGGTTTCGAGGGTCGTCCTCCATGTCGAGAGGGTCGAGATTGTCATGAGCCATTGACGCCGGAGTTTAGAACTACGTGTAATAAAAATAAAGAAATGTAAGAGTTCAAGGAATTTACTATAGTAATTTGCAATAGAGTTGCATTTAAGCAATAGCAAAATGAGTCAGATGGACACGCAGGACACAAAGCTCTGCCAATGTCGTATGTTCAAGGCGCAGATGTTGCAGGTGGTTGCGCCGGGGTAACACGTTGACGCCAGTGACGGCGAAAGATTCGATGACGATGGAGCCAGGTAAGTAAGGCCCAACAGCGAAATGGTCTGTTCCTAATGGCACCTGCAGTGTTGGTAGGACTGAGAACCGGACGCGTGCTTGGTTGCCTCCTTCCTTCCTGGCAATATTGCACGGAAAGTAAAGTACCTCCCTACCCAGCTACATAGGGAAACAAAACTGACGGTGGACGGTGGATGGGAAATTCTGGCGCATCGGAACGTGGAGCTTGAATTGGATAACAGGGGATAAGACGTATGCCAAGACGAGGTAGACCAAAAACCAGGTCCAGCTAACAATGGCGAGACCCGTTTTACATTTAGAGCGAAATGAGCCATTGGCCAGGGCCGGATTACGGCAACGGACCTGCTTGACCTGAGGATCATGGGGGTGCCCGTCTTGTAAGTACAGACAATACAGTAGAATGGTGTACACTAAAAAGGGACAAAGCGACTAACATAGGGAGTGTTTCGTACTAACTATGTACATCTCATAGGGAGACAGTCTACAATATAGTCTATACAGTAGGTAGTCTTACATCTAGATGATTAGGCTGCACTTATACTAAGTAGTGTACACTATACAGGCGCCTACCCATTCCCAAATAAACAAGGACAGAGCAAGGGGCATCGATTGCTACCTACAGTAGGTTAATCACTTGAGTTAACCATTATATGTATTTTGATACACACTACCACGCATCTGCAGATCGCACACGCTACTGACACGCTACTGTACGGCCGACCACAAAGATTGATGGTCATTGCTGTGCTAGACCCGTCCTTGATGGACACTAAGTCACTAAGCTTAGTCGATCGCAAGATAGAGTAGAAATCAATAGTCGAGGTGGGTTAAATCCGCGAGAAGATGCATAGTATTTATATCTACTGAACAGGTGAGCAAATTGAGCCTACTTACAGTATGTGGTTTGCGTAGCATCACGCTACTGTAGATCTCGACGAGGCCTCCTCTCCTGCACGTCAAGATCGTCCCGGGATCAACTTGAAGGGCCCAATCAAAACAGAAGAAAAAGGTCCAGCAAATGGCCCAACAAAAGCAGTTGAAACAAAGCTTGAGACAGCACGTCGTTAAGTTTTCGAGGGCTTATTTCCCCAGTTCCAATTCACTGTAAACTCTTTACTCCATCTGTAGTGGTAGCCATGTCTACTGTCTAAGTGTCGGACTAGTTTATTAATATCTATATGTACTCCGTAGGCTATCTGCCAAGGTCGGATGGGATACAATGGACGGCATTTCCATGCCGATCAGTATTGGCGCGACTTGACATTCTCGAGGTATGCATGTCTTACCGCGGGTGACGTGGTATGAGCTGCCAAGCAATAGATCCCAAGCCTGCCCAAGCCATATCGCGCCACAACCCTCGCACATCTACTAAATTGTGGTTGCTGGTCGCCGGATGGTCAGGACTGACTCTGATTTGATACTTCGGAATCGAAGTAGGTCTCAATGGTCTCAATGCATCCTGATCCCTTTGAGACCTAAAAATTACCAGCATCACGAACAGAACTCCGTTACGGACTTTGCGTCACGAGAAGTCTAGGATAAAACACAAAGGCTTTACAGATATAGTTATTATATACAGAGAAGTAGGTAGGCTGCCTACCTAGTAACATATCGTATCTCAGTGTACACAGTTGTATGAGGTGGATATATACGAAGATAGGTACGATAGCCTGGTACGCATCACCGCTTAGAAGGCGACGACGATGATGCTTCCACGAGAGTCGGTGCGATATCCTTTTTCTCGATGACTACGTTTAGCACGCCCGCGCTCTCTAGTCTTTCAGCACGTATCCGCGCTTTATAGTCCATGTAATAACGAGCGAGGTCAATGCCCACCGCACCCGCCAGCATACCGCCAAAATGAGAGGCCATGTCGATATTGCTCACGCGTTTCAAGAACAAGGGTATGAGGTGTATACCAAGGATCAAGCCGATGAAACCTAGGCCCTGGGGTCCCGGGATGGGATCTGGTGGGTAGCCCAAGACCTTGAACTCGTCGAACTTGTGCATCCAGAAGAACGCTGTGAGTATACCGTATATGGCGCCTGATGCGCCGAGAGTAGTACACTCGAGACCGCGCCATAGCACGAGATGCGCGAGACTAGCTGCAAATCCGATGGCCCCGGATGACAGGTACAAAGCCAGGAAGTTGCCACGCCCAATCTCGTCATGCACCCGCGTTCCAAAGAACCACAAAAAGATCATGTTAGCCGACAGATGGCCAAACGACTGATGGGAGAACATAGCGCCCAGAATTTGTAACGGCCTCGGTGTGGCCGCGATCAATATCATATACCTATTCAGAAATGCCCATGCCGGTGGAAACTTCCAGAGTGCCCAGACTGCCAGATTTGCGGCCATTAGGCCCAGACACGTCGCAGCCGCGGGCGGGATGTCCGGCAAAAGTCTTCGCGATGAGGGAGGTGCCTGATATAAAGCCGCAAATGCCATGGAGCCCGCCACTATCAAAACAGCCATTCCCATGCTGGGCAATAAACGCTGCCAGGCCGACATCTCGGGTGGCGCTTCGAGATCAGAGGTGGCGCGTTCCATATGTTTCTTTCTCCACTCGCTCAGCTCTCTCGGCTTCGCCTGATGCGTCTGTAGTGTCCCGATATTTTGTTTAGCCAACTCTTCCTCACGAAGCTTTCGCTCCTTTTCGAGCCTCGCCTCCTCTGCTTCGCGCTTTGCAATATTCTCGGCACGAATCCTGTCGAAATTACTTTCTCCGTACGGCGAAGTGCTACCTGGTTTCTTGGGCAATCGTCCCGTCGGGGCCTTGGTAGCTCCATCTTGGGTAGCCAGAGTAGAGTTCCGAGCGTCTGTCTCCTCGGATTGCTCCTCGGCCTCTTTGACATCATGACCCTGCTGTTCAATGGTGTTGAGCTCGTCTTCAGCTCGCAACCCGGCATTGAGAATCTCGTCTACTGGTATATGTTTGCGCAAGTATTCTAGAGCTCTTTTCTGATCGGCGATTCTGAATTCTCTTGTATTCCGTGCAAGACTGGGGTCGTCTAGCGTTCCCGCCACTCGTCTACCATGTAAAATCTTGAGCAGAAGATTGGCTCGCGATGCCGGTAGGTTCGATGGGAATATCTGGTTGACTTCCCTCTGAGTGAGGTCTTCCCTCCTAAAGGGGAGTCCTTCGGCATCTTGGTACCAGTCAGGCAGATCGATGTAGTGGGTAACGGCGCGGAAGGTAAAAATTGAGCGCCTATAAACTTGCGATACTAAACTTCGCGATATCGGTTCGCATCGGGTTTTTAACGGGCGTGCGATGCCCCACGGGCTATATTGAATGCATGACTGTCGAGAAAAAGACCGACCCGTCGAAAAAAGACGAACTGTCGGAACGGTAACGGAGGCAGCGCAAGTCTCGGAGGCGCGGAGGACCGCTCGCAGACCAATCTGAAAGCTGGATGACGGAGCACACACGGGGAAAATCGGCATGGTAGTCTTGTTATAGCATCATGCCTCGAAGGCACGTACGTGTATCTCACAGACAGAAAAGAGCGGACTAACACATGACAAAGTCGCCAAGGTCAGGATGTTGTATTAGCACAAGAATTTCTGAGCAAATACCTTAGCAAATGGGGCGTTTGCGACAGCGGGCCGATGTGGGTCACCTTTCTGTATGTAACCCGGTACATTCTGCGTAACATGCCGCATCGCATCATCATCAGTATTAACCCATATCATTTCACTACTCCAAACTAAAAATGGTCTTGAACCACCATCATAGTTCAGGTGATCGTCATCTAAGAGTACAGTAGTCTCCAGCAACTCTCTCTATCTCATTTCAACACAATCTCAAATATACCGAGGATCAAAGCTCACCAACCTCGAGTGTTTCCTTAGTCGAAGCGGCTTTCGAAGCATCAAAGTTCCTAATCAAGTCATAGTAAAAGCTCACAATCTCCATATGACTCTCCATATCAACCCTCTCATCAACAGTATGGCCGTTGAGAGCATGGCCTTGACGTACTGGTGCCCAGCGATAGATATTCGGGGTCAGGTCTGTGATGAGAAAGTTAGCATTTCTGTTGTTGTAACAGAACCTCGAATCCACCTACTAAGATAATGTCGAGTATCAGTATTCCCAGTCATCAATTCGCCCACCGGCACAACCTTGCCTCCGTCAAAAGCGAACGAATGCTGAATCGTTCCTGAAAACACATCCCACACTGGACCCGTCGTTGGTGATATTGGCGTGACTTGTGTCTCCTGGGACGACGTAAGGATAAGTGTGCCATTGTATTCAACTTCATACATTGGGTTGACGATCCCATCGTCGTAACTCTCGCTAAGCTCGGAATGGAAATTCTGCTCGGCGCCTTTAAAAGCTTTAACCGTCAAGCCAAATTTCTTGACGATCGGCTCGATCTGTTTTATAATATTAGCCTTGACCGCAGGGATCGAATCCTGTGGCGCGATGCGATGGTTTACGCCAATTCTGATATACTCAGGCATCGCGTTGATCTTGACTCCACCGAGGAAATAGTCGATAGCTTGGGATGTCTGTAGACGGTAGTGTGTCGAACGGTCAATGGTGACAAGTTCCTTGGCCAAGCTCTTCAGGTCACCTTTTTTGATCAACCGTGTTATCTTTGGGGAATGCTCTGGAGAGTATTCGGACTGGCAAATGAAGTGTTTGTGAATGGGTGAGCCCTCAATGAGTTTGGGTTTCCAGGGATGCGCTTCGAGCTGCGTTACAATTTCGGCCATTATCCCAATTCCGGTGTGCGGAAACGGAGCTGATGAGTGCCCTCCGTTGACATGTAACTCAATCCAGATATCGACGTGCCCCTTTTCCAAGACAGCAGGTAAGGCGTCTACACTCTCGTTAGGGAAGGCCTATCTCCACGTCCAATTCAGAATACCCACATAAAGTATTGTTCCCAACAAGGTCCAGTCCCATGCCGCCCTCGTCAAGCACCAATGCCATTGAATTAAAGCCATACAGGGCTTCGAGGTAAGGTCCAATAGTTCCAGCACCACGGCGTCCAGAACACTCCTCGTCAAAACCAAGAGCGAATATGATGGTCCTTTTTGGTATCCAGCTTGGATTTTCCAACAATGCTTCAAGAGCTGACATGAAGGCAGTTAAGCTATTCTTGTCGTCGGAGCTTCCTCGGCCCCAAAGCCACTTCCCATCAAAGTGACCGGAAAAGGGAGGATATGACCATACAGAATCTTCGGCGACGGGAACAACATCCTGATGAGCTGCTAGCATTAGGGGTTTGAGAGACGAGTCCGACCCTTTAATAGTGTATACTAGTCCAAACGTATTCACCGTGTCACGAGCCATTCGGCGGTGCCTACATGCCACAGGTCAATTACTCTCGAGTCTATAAACTGGGAACAGACCAGGACTTACACATTTGGGTATAAGGATTTAAGTTTATCATGCAGAGTGTAAAACACTTCCCATCTTGGGTCCTCTAGAGGCTCGCCATTGTCGTCATATGAGATTGAGGGTATGCAAACAATCGCAGAGTGTCTCTCGACTTGGAGTTTTAAAGCCTGCTCGCCAGAGAAAATATCTCGGGCTGCTGGTAGACCATCTCCAGATGGGTCTATTACGGGTGGAATTTCACATTTCAACCGACCGTTTTCAAGCCCATCAACGTCATCTTGGGCGGAATTGTGCAGTCCAGTCTGTGCAGCAGCGTAGGCGGACAGAACGCTTGCCACGAAAGCAAACGTAAAGATCATCGTTCACATCAGAAATTTAAACAAGTTGCGGAGGTATTGAAAGATGGAAAGTTGCTACTATTTTATTAAATATTAATCAATACTTATGCGGAAACGACAAGATAGTTTCCAAGCTGTCAATATTCATTACGAGATAGGCTCAATCCAATGAACTAGATAGAAGACTTCAATCAGATACAGTATAATCCAAATGCCGATATGCAGGGTTCATATCGCATCATTGACCTTCCCGACAAAGATACAGGTCCAAATCAGCCAACCAACACGACGAATAGATGCTGTGATTTGCCCGTGGAGCTCTTGTTGAGTCGAGCCGACTATCGGTCTGTGTAGATTATTATCCTGATCGAGGTAGAGGAAAGATAAACCCCACACTCTGGATACCTATCCCACCTACATATGTCACTCGATACCTACCAGTACCCCAAAGTTTGCCCCTCCAAATGGCCCAAGCTTGCCTTCAATAATGCTACCCCACCAAATATTCAGATTACGTAAGTCCATGGAATCCCGCAGACAGCTTTGTGTTGCGACAATCAAGAAAAGAGCGCTTCCATACTCATCACCAGCCATGTCGTCCGAGACCCAGCCTATATCACCAGTGCGCTTTGCCGAGGCGCTGAAAGATCTACCCGCCAGCTCGCTTGCCTTAAAGGTCCTCGAGCTGCGCAACTCCATAGCCCACCTCGATTACTCGAACGAAGAGTTGAAACCCTTCGCTGAAGGCACAACACCGACCCTCGATCATCAGGGAAATCCTAGTGAGGCCGGCCAACCTGACCAAGACTGCAAAGACGCCATCGCCGAGAACGAAGCCGTCATTGCCCGCATGCAAGAGCGCATCGAGCTGATACGCGCCGAGGTGGAGGGCAGGGGCTTGAGTTGGCGGGAATTCCAAGGCACCGCGGATGAAGTCACCACAGCGGCACAAGATACACATGATACGACGCAGGATGAGACGTCGGCTACGGCAACGAACGCAGTCAATGGTCACGGTCAGAGCGCGGGATCTCAACACGAAGCTTGGCGGGATGGCACATTTCAAACTGGTACAATACGAGGCGATGATGAACTTCTCAGGGAGCTATTGAATCGCGTACCACCCGAGGATGACGAGCAAGATCCAGATGGCGGTATGCATTTGTAATAGGAGAAGGGACACATCTACACGGCTACATGCTAGGCCTATCATCCTTTTACTAGTATCTGGCCGTGAACGGGGAAACAGGGAAACCTATCTGGTATTGGGCGGGTAATGCACTGGCAAGGCGTTTATGTAAGAGAATGGTATGATTTATTACTACATTACTGCATTTGAGGGAGTCGGCTTATACACGCTTATCCTTCGAATTAAGACTAACAACGCGACCATGCGCTTACAGGAATTAAACAGGAGCCGATTTTGTGCCCTCGCTACTTACATTCACGACCCTACCAGATATATACTCACGCGGCTGACATAATCCCTTGACAGCCGATACATCCCTTACAGTTTCTCAGTGTCGCAGAGGGCAACCGTGTAACCTATCTAGGGAGTACACATTGCAATTAAGCTGCGCGCCATCTTATTTTCTCTTGTTGAAGGTATTATGAAAAGAAATACTGCCTGCCACATTTGCTTTTTTACAGACAGCCCCACCTCACGCAAGGGAGAATACGCTCATATCGGATAAGACATAACAATTATATATAATACTGAGTCAGAGACGAGCCGTTCCTACTATTGATTGTCAACGCAAGGTCCCGAGTCGTTCACCAACTATCCTGAACCCGTCTACTTCCAGCATCTCGGAGCCACCAAATATCAGTTATCACGATACGACGCGTATTCCATCTCAACCATGTCGGAACCGCAAGTCGTCAACGTCGACACCGACTCTCCTCCCGCCAGTTTCCCTCAGTTCGCCCGGCTCCCATCAGAGCTACGTCTCATCATATGGGAGATGGCCGTGAGACAGCGATACTAGGTCCGCATATTCAGTATACGTCAGGATGAAAGTTAAATGCGGCGATAGAATCTTATTTTCGTGTGCTATTTGTCGTCGCAAGGAGTACCTGCAATACGAACAGGTGGACAAAGTGATTGAACCGAATTATGACGATGATTGTCGAGATGAGCTGGTCGGTTGGCTGTTGTCGTTGCTGAGAGACGATTGTATCAGTAAGAACGGCCTTGAGCTTGTCCGCTGCCGCACTACTCTTAGGGTCTCCATAGTCCTAAAACACCCATTTCTCAGTTTAAAACCTTGGCCGCCCGTCTCCGGATCTTCAACCTCAATTGAGGACGTTGAGGACTAAGGGAACTTACGACAGAAGTTAGACGTTACCGGCATGCGAATGTTGGAAAGTCCCAATAACTCCCAGACCAGGGACCATGTTTGAAAGAGTCGGTCGAATGGCGCAGGGCATCAGATGAGGACAGGGAGTAATTATTCTCTGAAGAATGTCAAGCTGCTAGGTAGTCACGCTACATGGTAGAGTAATGACAAAAATATGAGATATACTGTCACGTTTGTGTGAGTCCCGTTGGTAGTTGGATAGACCGGAAATTCCATCCTGCAGCGATCATCCAGCGGTATTTACAATTTACCGTGATTCGAACCCCAACACCAGATATGGAAAGAGGGCAATATTTTAGCCCGAATATGGCTTCCCAATCCGATGCTACTCCGTCCTTTCCCACGTGGGCGATTGCCGAACCTGGCGGCTTAAATCGAAATCCATCAATGAGAATCGACACTCAACGGACAATTGACGCCCATCTATCCGGCACAATGATGACAAGAAAACGACAGAGCCATGGGAATATAAATACAACTACTCCAGTGTCGGCTGGCTTGGGGTGGTGGGCCAAGAGGATATGAATCTGCTCTACCTAAGCTAATCTACAACACTGGCGACAGGATGCGCTTCGTCAACAGTCTCCTCGCTCTAGGTGGCATCGCCAGTGCCACGGCCTTACCGCCAACTCGAGTAGTTGAGCGAGCTACGACGTGCACACCCAAGGCCGGTGGCAGCAGCTCTATTGATGACGTCCCGTAAGGATTCCTTAGAATCGTTATATTGTTTCAGTCATGTCAAAAGACGGTGCAAAGACATCTGTTTGATTTAGCATCCGTCTTGGAAACTTTTCACGTCATTGAAAGATCTTCAGAGCATACTCGATACGACGATCGCTAATCCAGTGTGTTATAGTGCGATACAGTCGGCGATCGCGGCATGTCCGTCTGGGACGATCGTGATACCACCGAGCTCGACGTATTATATCAACTCGGTCTTCAGCTTCAAAGGCTGTGCGGGCTGCACACTGCAAGTTGAGGGCCTGTTGAAGGTCGCAAGTGACACGGATTATTGGAACGGCAAAGATGCCATCTTCGATAGTACGTCGCACTCGGCAACCCATCCTAACTTTGCAAACGTTTCCGAACAACCCCACAAGCTGGCTGCCAAGAATGCTTGCTAACGCTGGAAAATGCAGTGACCAGCATTACAGGGGCTAAAGTGTACTCATCGACCGGAAGTGGCGTGATCGATGGCAACGGTCAAAATGCCTGGGATCGCTTCGCCGAAGACAAGAGCTACGACAGACCTACCTTGTTCTGGATCAACAAGTCGAAGAATGTTATCGTTCAAAACCTGAGATTCAAAAACGCGCCGAACGTGTTCCACTCGGCACGAGGGGATAGTTCGAACATTCAGTACATTGACATTAACCTATCCGCGACGAGCAAGAGCAGCAATCTCCCCAAGAACACCGACGGCTGGGATATCGGACCGGCAAGCTATGTCACCATCTCTAACGCTAAGGTAACAAACAACGACGACTGCGTGGCCTTTAAGCCGGGCGCCAACTACGTGACGGTCACAGACATCACATGTATAGGGAGCCACGGGTTGAGCGTGGGTAGTCTGGGTTCCAAGGCCGGAGCGACAGACACTGTCCAGAATATCTATGTAAAGGGGGCGACCATGACGGACTCCACCAAGGCAGCAGGGATCAAGGTATATCCGGGGGGCTCATCTCACGGAACCGCAGTCGTACGGAACGTGACATGGGAGAACATCGTCGTGGACAACACGGAGTACGCGTTCCAGATTCAATCTTGCTACGGCGAAGACGCGTCCTACTGCAGCAGCTCGCCGAGCACGGCTCAGCTGTCCGACATTGTCGTCAAGGGGTTCTCGGGGAAAACAGCCTCAAAATACAGCCCCACGATCATGAATCTCAACTGCCCCTCGAAAGGGAGTTGTGGCGTTACGATGAGCGGTATCACTGTCACGCCACCAAGCGGATCGGCGAAGATTCTGTGTGCCAATACCCCGAGCAACTTAGGTGTCACCTGCTCAAGTGGCGCGAGTGGTTGAAGGAATTACTGAGGTCATATATAGCCAAGTGATATATCCGGAATACTGAATGGACGTATTACAAAACTACTAATTGCTTATGTTTACGGTGTTGTGATAGCTTTTATGAGGGAGCAGGGCAACGAGGATCAATGCCGGCTCCGTCGACACCACCAAATTCAATCTCATAAGCAAATAATCAACTTCTGCTAGTTTACTAGAGCGCCATTTGCTAATTTGAATATGCAGTCACGACGGCTGGTGATTAGCTAGGATTAAACATCATGGAGTGCATCAAAGCCGAGCCGCCATCGCTCACGGATCGCTGACCCAACCTCCATCAACCACATAGCTACTCCCCGTAATAGCACTCGAATCATCCGACGATAAGAAGAGAATCAACCTCGCGACCTCTTCGGGCGAGATATTCCTCTGGATCGTCTGCGCAGCCAGGACCTCAGCGGTGTACTCGGGGGTCAGTATCTCGTCGATCTGCCGCTGCGTGGCGATGGAGCCGGGCATCACGGAGTTGACTCTGATGCCCCATTTTCCGAACTCTTTACTATGCGTGCGCGTCATGCCCATGATGGCCGCCTTGCACAGCGTGTAGACGGGCAGCCCCGTCGCCGGGATGCGCCACGTGATGCTCCCCATGTTGACGATGCTGCCCTTGCCCTTGGCCCGCATCCCCGGCAGCACGGCCTGCGTCAGGAAGAACTGGTGCCGCAGGTTCACGTTGACGTCGAAGTCCCACGACTCCGGCGTCACTTCATCCGTCGGCACCCTCGTCCGCGCCGCGGCGCTCGCGGCGTTGTTGAGCAGGATGTCAACGGCCCCGTGCTCTGCCACGACCTCCTCGGCGCAGGCCCGCAGACGGTCCAGGTCCGTGACATCGCACAACTTGAACTGTGGCGGAGGGCCCTGGTTCTCTGTGTGCGCGGCGCGCAACTTCTCTAGCAACTTTTGAGCAGATAGCTCCGATATGTCGAGGAACACGACCTTAGACCCTTGTCGCCAGAACATCTCAACGCAAGCGGCACCTATGCCCTCGGCGCCTCCGGTGATGAGCACCGTCTGACCCCGCAAACTGGGGTAGAGGGCATAGTTCTGGGACATGTTGTGCGGGGGTGGAGATTGGGGTCTGGTAAGTATTATAGATTGAAGTTGGAGAAAGC
Source organism: Xylaria sp. 218_066 (assembly GCA_019843955.1). Lineage (NCBI taxonomy): Eukaryota > Fungi > Ascomycota > Sordariomycetes > Xylariales > Xylariaceae > Xylaria > Xylaria sp. 218_066. Next base: position 254,378 of record JADKYC010000017.1, read on the forward strand.
CCAAAAAAAAGGTATGGGACGATCCTGGCAAGTTGTGTTTTGAACCGTAGTAAAACAGATTAAAACACAACTCGGGATTTTATACCGAGTTCAGCTAGATGCGTCATCTTCTAGCTTCAGCGCCTATCTCAGGACTAAAGGGCGTCACGCAAATGGGGGACGGAATCCACACTGCATCATCGACCCGTGCTGCAGGTTCGGCGATTGGGTGAACATACCCGTGAAGCGAAGTTATCGGAGAGAAAGGTGTATTGCCGACTACGCATAATGGCCAGAAACCGTTGATAGTGAATCATATACATTACGTAGTTACGTCCGGTTTCGCCTACTTGAACCTACACACGACGTTTGCACCGCAAGTCGTCATCGGGTCGTATGAGAAACTTACCTAGTCGCCCAATAATGTGCGGTTTGAAGCGGGGGGGTATATGCAACTCGAAAGAAGTAGAAGATATACTAGAATTCTTTAATTCCAGAAAGATAGTACCAAGCGACGAGAAGCGTCGGAGTATCCAAATACGGAACCATGCCCGACCACCACTTACCAAAACCTGAGATAAATAGAAATCACTGTACGCAGAATACAACACGTCACAGTGCTTGCCAAACAATAAAGTCTCAGTAGTTGGTGATGATGGAAGAATGGTGTGATTTGGGAGCTCCGTGATGACGTTCGAACGATAATCTCCCAGCGCCGGTTACCCGCCAACCCACCCCCGACGCACCCTCCTCCGACCCGGCGTTATGCCTCTCTCCTCCCCCGGCGCAATGCCTTTCTCCTCCCCCGGCGCAATGCCTTTCTCCTCCCCCGGCAAGAGTGCCTTTCTCCTCCCCCGGCACAGTGCCTTTCTCCCTCCCAAAGAGCGACGAAAACGAGTGTCCCGGCGTGATGCCTTTCAGTCGAAAGGAGCGCCGGTTACCCACCAACCCGCCCCCGGCGCTCCCTCCTGTCGAAAAGAATGTCGATCGAAAACGAGTGACCCGGCGCAATGCCTTCCCCCCAATCGGAAAGAGCGCCGGTTACCCACCAGCCCGCCCCCGGCGCTCCCTCCGTCGTAAAGAGTGACGAAAACGAGTGGACCCGGCGCGGTGCCTTTCTCCCTCCCTTCCTCCCAAAGAGCGACAAATGTAGACGAAACGAGCGAGGTTTAACGAATGTTGGATGGACAGAAAAAAAAAAATTAAAAGCAAGAAAAAAGCAAGAAAAAAAGCAAAAAGAAGCAAAGCTGAGAAAAGCAAAAGGAGCAAAAAGAAGCAAGACGAAAGCAAATTTTTTTTTGGTGATTTTCGAATTTTCCGAGTTTTTTAGGGGGTTTGTCGATTTTTCGATTTTTTTGGTCGCTTTTCGCTTTTCGCTCGTTCGATAATAACGCTTGTCGCTAGTCGCTAGTCGCTATCTGTCCATCGTGGAATGCCAAGTTCCTCTCTGTACGTAGTATCTACGGGATCGCGGACAGGATACGCGGCGAATCCGTCCGGACTGGGGGGCATGCAATCTGACCAAAGTCTCGGTCTAATGAACGTCTTTCCGTCTTTTTGAAATTCTACAACGCGCAAGGTCAGTTGACGCCGTTTCAGAAGCGACATGTGAGTATTATTCAAGTGTCCAAAATGGGAAGAAAATGCTCACCGGGTCGCTTGACAAATTCGACGGAGTCATATGCCTCTGGGTTATTGACACTATAAGAAAACAGGAGTTAGTAATCATCGGGGGTATTTGATACATGGAAACACATGGCTCTAGGACACGTACAATCTGCCGCGAGGGCGGGGTCGGATTTGATCATCCCATCCACTGCGTGTGCTAGAGCGCTCGGGCTCCCAGAAGCGGCGTGGTCGTTGCGGGCGCCTGGAGCGTGGCTTGATAGGCGGTTCGGGTTCGTGCTCGTCGGAAGAAAATCTTAAAGCTGATTCTCCGGAGTTCATGGAACGGCGAAGTTCCTAAACTATCTGCGCCATGGTGATTGGAGCATCAGGATCACGAGCGGTGGTCGATGTGGTGCGGTTGCTGTTATTGCTGACCATACTGCTGCCGCGACTAATTGGAAGTCTAGTATCCTTGCCTTTGTTGACTGGTGTGGCGTGTCGGCTTGGATTGCTAAAGGAGCTATCACGGCCGGCTCGGAGTTTGCCTTCCATGAGTTTGGCTGGAGGGGGTGGTTGTACCATCCATTGTACCTTTCCCTTGAAAGGGGGACGTCGGGCAATTGGGGGATGATAATCATTAAGGGGGCGATTGACAGGAATGAAGTAACAGTTTTCATCATCATCATCATCAGCGCTGTTGAGTTTGACGTCCTTGTTCAAACTTGATTCAATGAAGCGGCCGGCTGATGATCCCGCGTGCTTAATCGCATCCATCAACTTGTGGCTGGTTCGAGAAATCTCAGAGCCCCAGAGTTCCTCGTCCTCGCTCTGTTCGGGGATCAGGTTAGTGATTGTCGTTCACATTGAAAGAAGACATATGGGACTTGAGAATACTGACCTGATAACGTTGTTTGGGTTTCCAATCGAGTGCAAGAGTGGTGGGTTTCAGATTGGGGGAAAATCGATAAGCTTCATCTTCAATCACGGCTGGTGATGGAGCCTTGGGAGTGGTGATTTTCACAGCATTTTTGCCGTGGCCAACGTCTACGTTGGGCTTCTCGTCCTCTTGTACTGAGGAGACAGTGCTGTTGCTAGTGAAAAGGGTTCGGAGAGTGCCAGTATTGGTGATGCTGGTGTTGGCAGTGCTAGTATTGACGGTGCCAGTATTGCTGGTGCTAGTGTTCAAGGCATGGACAATGACGGTATCCACTGAGTTGAGAGTGTTGGTGGCAGAGTAATCATCAGCATACATGGTCTCCCACGAGCTGGCGGAGTTCACAGTGCCAGTAGCTTCGGGGTTAGTGGGGTTGGTAGCTGTGGTGTTAGTGGGGTGGGCAGCTGGAGTTTTAGGGGTGGTGGGGTTGGGGGGCACAAGGCTGGACGGGACCACGCCGGGACCAGTCACGTGTTGCTGGCCGTTAGGCTTGTACTTCTTGCGGTCGATATGTGGTCCCACTTCAATGTTCTTGTCAGCAATTGTCATTGACCGGTTGAGGTAAGGAGAGATGACAGAGATGACTTACTTCTAATCTCCTCTGCCCAATATGGATTGGTGCTAAAAGGCTCAGGCTGTTGGTAGCCTCGCCGATTCATGTCGTCACGTTGCTTCGCCTCTCGCGTTCTCTTGGCTTGTTGCTCTATGCGGTACTTGTGTCTCGCCTGGTGACATGGCGCGCAAGAAGCGACGTAAAAGACCAATGATTGAAGTGCTAGTGAGAACGACATGGTGACTGGGGGGGGAGTGAATAACGCACTTGCGAGCGAGCGGGAATTGGCAGTTACTCACTGGAGTTGCGATGGGATTGTGTGTGATGGGAATGTGTGTGATGGTGAGTGTGTGATGGCGAGTGTGTGATAATGACTTATGGAACGCGTTGCTGGCGCTCGGAGCTCAGCGCGTGGCACTTGGGTGCAGTGAAAAGAAGTGCGTGATGATCAAGAATGTGATATTGACTTGTATGATCGTCAGAAGAGAGCAGCGTGTGTGAAAGTTGTGTTTGCAATGCAAGTTGTTCAAAATGCAGTTCTGGAGCAGTGGTGTTTCGATCTATGAGAACAGAAAAACGGTAATCCAGCCGGGAGAGGGGGGAGATCTGTCTATATACTATGTTTATCGAGCGCTGAACCATGTGAAAAGAATTACGTGGATGAAGCTTATGATATGGCGCGTCATATGAGGCAAAAGCTATCGCCAAAGCTTCTAGAGTGGCGTTTGACGGATGGCATACGCGCGAGAGTTTGTACGCAGCTCAGTCTGTGATAAGGGGGAATCCTAAAAGACAGGGGCGAACAGAGTTTCGTCTGCACCGCGAATTGAATTCAGGTAAGCATAAGACAATCGGCATATCAATTGACATTGCAATTGGGTTTCTGATGCCAGGCTATGCAAGAATGTATTGTTTGTTCACAAAGGGACAGAAGAAGTGAAGCTGCCCGCAATGCGGGAATATGCAAGATTGAAACGAGCGACGGCGGTTTGGTAGGATATGGTAGATTAGGTGGTATTTGGGAGACCCGAAACAGAGGGGAAAAGTGGACTTGGCCGCAAGTCCAGGGGTCGAGGTACTCTCAGCTTCCGGGGTAATTAACAGAGGAATAACCTTGTACAAGGAGTACCTAGCGAGATGTATGTAGGTAGGTAGGTAGGATCTAGGTACCTAAAATATGATGTCTAGTGGCTATTACTAATTTACAATATCAGCGCCGCCTCCAACGAATCCAACCACTCAATGCCACCAAGTAGGCATTAGTGATATTAGAAAGATTTTGTCTTGAAAATCCTATGAGACCATTGTTGAAATCAATTGGTACCGACTGAAGATTTCCAAGATAAGTCTAACCTAGATAGGTTAGACAATTAGTACGACGATGCAACTCAGTTTGAAGGTATCTATAAGCTTAACATACATGTATATAACCTTCATTCGTTGTCGACCATCATCATTCTCGTGTTCTAATATTCTCTAATACTACAATGTAAACTAATCAATATAACATGAATAGCAATATCGGAGAGAATATAGGCTTGATGACGTGTTATAACCTACTTTATGAGCAACACGAATGTGTAGCTACGTCGACTGAAATTCCAGTGCTTTAATGCTCTCGTCTTAGTACCCAGTATATCAACTCTGCGTATTGAGTAATCCCTAAGCCCATACCCCTTCCCATCTTTGGCATCCGAAGCTCTCTTCTTCCTTTGACATCACTACCCAACGAGTCCAAGAATGAACTTCCCACCTCAATACGTAGTTTCCCAGGACGAGAAGCAGACTCGTGGGATAGACTACTCCTCAGAGTTTTTGTGGCGTCTTCGCTTCCCCTCTGCTCCGCAGATACGCTGATGAACCCATTATTCAGTGGCCTCTATTCATGTACTCTATTTTCATGTAATCCATCTATCTATATACTATACGTATATGTATCGGGGACTGATTTCGTATTTACGAAACGTAGAGCAATACACGGAACCTTCGGTGATGCACGGGTCTATAGATGGTAATAGTTGCTAGGATGATCATGGGATATTCAAACAGAGCCAATTCATCAAGGTTTTCTAGGCTGTCGAGTAAGCAGCTTATTTCATCTAGAGCCTATAGCCAGTCTTATTGAGTTCCGTGATCTTTTGTTCTAGTTTAGTCACGAGATATACTTTATCTCGGTGTTCGAAGTAAAAGACACTCGCGGAATTGCCAGCAACATGACGTAAGACCTAGGGAGACGCCACGTATCGCAATTTAAGCGACCGCCTTCCTATCGTAGCCCTAGATTGTTCTGGCTTGGATTGGAAGCCAGCAGTGGTGTAGCTCTGGACTGGAGAGCTCGTGGACTTCCCTGGCAATAGCTGTAATACAGACAAGTAGAATATATGAACTCTGATATGAGCAACAAAACAGGAGCAAAATTTCGCTCATAAACGTGATCTAATAATCGATTATCTTCCTTCTTCAAGTCAACAGCCATGTTCTGTAACACTCTTGCATGATATATTGAAACTGCGTGCTCGCGAGGTCATCAGAATACTTTGCATTCGCTGGAGATATCTCATCGTCATCCCAAATACCTCTTTGAGCTCTATACATCCAGGGCCCATAGGTTCAACTTCATTGCCGACCAACTCAACGTTTCGGACATATTTCCTCTTGGCATTTCCCTCAGCAGTGTCTTAATAACTTACGTTATTACCCAAAAAAATACGTTACCTCGCCCCAACTGCTGGCGAACAGGAGAAATAAACTAATAAAACCGCGCGTGATACCATCTGTAGACATCATATTAGTTTTATCTTTCGGTTCACCGGCACCAGAACGCCGGGAAATTCAACCGCGCGTACTAGCAGGATATTGGGGAACCCCGGGTGGCAATTCCACAAAGTGTTTCCTCTTGCCCCGCGGAGGGAAGAAACCCACTACGATGCCGTTGAAGATAAGCGCAGACTTAATACGATTAGCGCAATCTAAATGCACGGCATGATCGCGGAAGTGTGATTTGTCGGCCTCTGATTACGGCGGGGTGTGAGATCTTGCCACATCGTGAGCATACTTGGATTTGCGACAACAGCCTCGAGCTCTGCGCCATGGACTTGGGATACTGCAGGTCCATGATAAAGGAAAGTAATGTGTTCGGTTACGCAGACTTGAAGGTTGCTCTAAGCAATGGATGTCGTCATAGTCTAGTGCTCATGTTGGCTCTTCAGCGCTTTTAACTCTGGCCCTCCACTTCTAGAAATTGGCCAATTGATGTTTGTGAATCCCAACATATGTGCATGACTGTGAAAATTGATACCCAAATGACAATGAGATGTGTGTATGTCTGCATATCCAGTTCAGAATTGGTGAAAATTAAGCTTTGAGCAGAATTTGTTGTTTGAAGCCCCTGAACACAATATCACGAAACACACAACAGAACAAATCCGTGAACCCACCATGAGAACAACACCCTTTTCTTCAATTAAAGGCTTTAGCGAGCGCGGTAATAAATTCCAGTTGAATCGACTACTTTCATGTAAAGCGTTAGAGGCAATTTCCCTGTCAATCATGTTCAATACTTTGACTTCCCGGGTAGCCCCTGCCACCGTACAGACATTTTCCTTATCTTTATTTTAAGCATCTTGAGTCATTGAATCATTCAAGCTTAATTATAATAAGAATCTCAAAGCCCATACAGCTCACCTAGACTAGGTATCTGCTCCAGCAGTAACGGTGTTCTCAGACATTTCATCTCATAAACACGCAGTCGACTAACTACACAATTTTCCAAACTCAAACATCTCGGGCACTTGAAAAGGCACCATAAACCTATTAGTAAGCAAGTCGAGACATAGACACCGGAGCTCATTTTAATAAAACATCTAGTAATGAAACATAGAGCTCACATAAGCTGAGTGTCGAAAAAATCCTAACACGCGATGCGCAGATCACAACGGGAGTAAAGAAACTTTAAAAACCCGCACGCAAATTGCGCGAAACCATGTGACTTGATCTATTAATTTATTCTCCAGCAGAAACACGGGAAGTATATTTGCGCCACTGACACAAATGCCCAGCAGCCCACTAATCGGAATCGTCATGCATGCCAAGGCTATTGCTTGCATCCTATGTAGGTCCCGGGGACACGGATAGACTAATGGGTACCAATTCTCGTGACGCTGTCTAATTCGCGAGATTTAGCTGGTTGCTTGGAACAATTCTACACTAGCCAGAGGGTATTTTCAGTATTGTGGCCCTTGGTAGTTTCCAGGTAGAGACTTGGAAGAGTGGTCGACTAGCTTAGCTAGACATTCTACAAGACGTCACCGAGATAAAGTCACATTAATGATTACATCCTACTTGGCTTAAATAGAATATGTTTTTCACATCATTAAAGCCAGGGCATGGTTTGTGTTGTAGATAGTATCTCTTTTGATTTTATGCTCTTGCTCTCACTCCACTATCTCAATGTGTCCTCCTAGGCAGGTCCTAGAGTAGGCTTCGAAGCCATCTAGGTACAGTTGATTCATAGATCGTCAGTCCTATTCGATGTTTGGGTCATTTTAGAAACAAACAAACAGATAGATTGTGGATGAAGCCGTCTTTGCACAAAGAGATAGAAAAGGGAAACAAATGATTTCATTGATTGTTAGCTTGCTTGCAGGGCCGAGATGCGGTATAGCAGGAATGCTACCGCTGGATTGACCAATTAACCTTTCATAGGTTACAACTGCGCGAAAAACGTGATTTGTGGGCAAGTCCTGATATGCATCAATGCGGTTGCTCCGAGAACGAAGTGTGCGACAATCAAACAACGATATAATGCGTGAATGGCTGGTAGTACCCACGTCTGGGGCATCCAGAAACCGTACGCCTTGGATCCATCAATCCAATTCCACCTGTGATGAAGCAAGGGTGTGCGATGCCTGTGAGGTGCATTGTAGGGCGGGGTGGCGTAGAATAGTATACAGGGCAATCGTTAATCTAAACATGAAAAAGAGTTGGATCTGCCTAGTAAAGTGGCAACAGCTTTTGTGAGGGCTTCAGAAGGATCCTGAAATTCAATCCGCTTGTATGGATCATACATCCCACTCCTGCTCAGGCTCATCGTCATCGTCACCTGCTCCTTCGGGTGTCAATGCAGCGAAAGAAGAGCTGTTGCTTGTGAGGATGGGTTTCTTGGTGTTGTTGGCTGGCTTGGAGCTTGAGGTAGTAGTAGCTGCGGTGTTGCCATTGGCAGACTGGCTTGATGCAGCAGGGGCTTCAACTGCAGCATTCTTCTTTCCCTTCTTCTTGGTCTTGACTTCACTCCAAGAGTCTTCCTGTCGAATCATCTCCAATTGTTCTTCTTCTGAGGGCAAGCCAGACCACGGATCTGATGCAGCCTTTGTCGCGGGGGCAACTGGGGTGGGAGCAGGAGCCTTAGCAGGCTGAGCCTTTGGTTGCTGTTCCAATGTGTCCAGCAACTGGACGGGGGCGCTGCCATTGGCAGATTGGGAGCTCCAAGCATTCTGTGTAGTGGCAGAGCTAGACCCGTCCTTGGCAGGCCGACCTTCGGCAATACGGGCGGTCCGTCGCTGCTGTTCCAATTTGACTTTGCGTTCCTTTTCTTCCTCTTCACGAGCTGCCTTAGCAGCCTCTGCCTTCTTGCGGTTCTGACGCTGCTTCTTGGTTTCGGTAGGCTCGGCCGCCTTGGCCTTTCGCTCCTTGGGCTTCTTGGCCGCATCAGTCCCTGTGAGACGCAGGACGGACGGACCGGGAGCTACAGGCTCAAGCATATCGGACACTCCTTGACTATCGGCGGCGACTACGGCAGGAGAGGCCTGAGGGGATAGGTCGTCATCGGCATCGCCGGTAGTGGATGACGGAGCTGAGATCTTGTCTGGTATGATCTCCTGAGCCTTGGATTGCTTGACAGACTTCTGTCGCTTGTCCTCCGATTTCTTGGCAGTGAACTTAGTCCCAGCATGAGTATTGGATAGCTGGCGTGCGAAGTCTCGGTCGGCCTTCTTATCGGCGACCTCGTCCTCCTGGTTGTAGTTGGAGCTGGGCACGGTCGGCTCGTTTTTCTCCGGGGGAGAAGGGTTGGGTTTCGATTTGGGTTTTGTTGCCTTTTCGGTCTTCTTCTTAACGTCGGCTGCGATGTCTCGCTCGCCATGTTTAGTAGGCTGCTTGATAATGTGTGATCGGCGGTTCTGCTCCTTCTTTTGTGAGGTATAAAACCAGACGCCGAGAACAACAGCAATGACGGCATAACCACCCATAGTGGTCAATGTCGAATGGTCCTTTTGGCTGTCCATGTTGGATTAATATTGTGTACCGTACTGGCGCGCAGAGGGTGTAAGTAGAGGGAGTCAAAGAGACTGGTCGCAGAAACGATGAAGAAATAGAGCGCAAGCTTGTCAAATTAAAGATGGCTCGATACCGAGACGGTTACCGAGACGGCTACCGTAAGGAGGTCGACAGACTTTGTGAAACAGGACGGGTGAGACGGGTCAGGCTAGTGCTGAAGCAGCATTCACTAATCCTGAGAAGACCAGGGCCAGAGGGGGAACGAGAGGAACTACGGCTCGACACTTCAGTGAAGAGTGATGGGCCAATTGAGCTTGTGGCAGTGCTTGACGATGGTGAAATCAGGCCAGATCAGCAGTCCAAGAGTGAAAGTGTTGCCGGCCGCGATCAGCCGAGAAGAGCTCTGGGCCTCTGCTGCCAAGAAGACAATGGATGGAACGTCACCAACAAGGTGCTTGGTGTCGATGTGTCAATGTACCAAATGGGCAAAGGGGGATGACGAGGGCTGGGCTGAAATGAGTTGACTCGGCTTGAAATGGGAATTGAAAGTCACAGAGCAGACCAAAGTAGATCGCAGTGTTAGGCTACTCGTTATGTGCAGTGCTGAGTGCTGAGACTGAGAGATCTGCTTAGAGACAATGGATGGGAATTAAGGTGATCTGTCGTCAACTTGGGTCAGGGGTGAGCTTTAGTGAGTGGAGGATCGGGGTCGCATGGATAAATGATAAATGGGAGAACCGAAGCAGCAGGTACAAGCACGTAAGTACGGTACAGTCGGAGAACAGTGGGGTTGTAGATCGTCGCTGATTGGATGAATTGGGCTATGCACTCGCGTACCTGTTGTGCAGCAGTAACTTCCCCGGCCATAACCACCTGCCGTTGCATAAATTTATAGCGCCCCGGGAGTGAATGGACCGCCGTCTCGGGATCTGGCTGTGCAACTTGTAATGGTTGGTGGTGAATGGTGAATGGGTGAATGAACACTTACATAGTACCCTTACATACATGTATTCCCTCCAAGGTACCACCATTAACTACCTATCATATTTATCATATTCCTAATCACCAGTCACTGCACTTTTACAATTAGATTGTGGAGTGAATCATGATTCCATTCAACTGTCCTGGCCCGTCTATTACCTATCTGCATTATATTCATAGTATTGTCCTAATCCCTAATTGGTTGCGAGAAGTATCTGATAGCAGTTGATCTAATAGTAATGCAAGCAAATTGATTAGTACATTCAAAGTACCGAGGTAGTATTGACAAATGTGTCCCTGTGGTTGGTGGTATTCGATTGATACTGCAGTATAAATTGACTGTTGACATCACTCCAAGTTGCCCGATTCCATCTGCTCTATTTACCAGAAGCGATGCCAATGTGCGGAATTAAAACCATTGACATTATTCAGTGGTGGCAAAATTATGGTAAGGATTGAGACATCTACCTAGGTAGTTAACGACACACGAACGTATATATAGGTAGACAACGAGATAAGAAAGTCGATAAGCTACAATGGGCCAAGTACCTACCTCGTTATTTATGCGAGATGCTGGATTTACTGTCACTCAAGCATATAAACAAAAATGCTGGAAGAAGTAGATCTAGACAAAAAGCTGAAGAATGCACATGAAAATTTCTATTTACGGTAAATGAACAGCCAAACAGGTGTAAAGGGCGTGCCTACACACCACATTTGGCGTCTGATAATTGGTGGGCAAGTAGGAAAGAACTGGAACTCTGTTGCACCACCGGTCGCAGCGTGGTGCAGCACAGCGTCTCAGCAGAATGCCGTTGATGACCGACGGGGTGGTCTAAAAGAGGGCGCGCCCCTCAGTACTTACTTAACTACACTAGAGCCGCCTTTCCTACGTCAAGCTTAAAGGCAGTACCTGTTCGCCTCTTGCTCGAATCTGTCTCAGTCACGGTCACTGCTTATACACATACTAGAAAAATAGAATCTCTAGATTTTGTGTTGTAAATTTGCAATCATGGCTCCGAAGAGAAGAGTTATCATTGACACCGACCCAGGCAAGTTCTCACCATCCGCAAATGAGGGGCACAAAAAAGCTGAAGGCTACCTCCCTCTCATGATATAGAAAGGGCAACACAAAAATGAGCCCCGCTAACATGCATGGATCAAAGGTGGCGACGACACATTAGCCATGTTGCTTGCACTGGCGTCCTCGCCCGAGGACTTGGAGATCGTTATGATATCCGTGACATACGGTAACGTGCCGCTAGACGCGTGTGGGCGGAATGTCGTAGGTCTCTTCAAGGTGCTCGACCATGAGATGGAATGGCGCAAGGCACAAGGAAAGCCTCTTGGGTTCGAGGCTCTACGAACTTACAAGCCCATCGTTGCCTTAGGGCCTGAGCACGCTTTAGAGGACGAAATCTTGATGGCCGATAATTTCCGTGAGTTCTTAATGATCCCTAACCTTGCCTAATCATTGTAGCTAACTAGACCACCCTAGACGGAGCTGATGGCTTACACGGGGTTCACGAAATTGTAGGTTGACTATTTGCGCTACTCTGGTGCCTCTGTAGATCATACAACTAATAGAGCCGGTAGCATCCCCATTTATCGCCTGACGAAACCTGGAGGGCTGTGTTCAAAGAGGATCACCCAGCTCTTACTGAGGTGCCCTCTTATCACAAATACTTTACGCCCTCCAAGACGCCGGCGCACCGCGAGATTCTAAGAATCTTGAAAGAAGAGCCAGCTGACACAGTCTCCATATGCGCGTTGGGACCGTTGACAAATCTGGCATTAGCTGCATCTGAGGACCCCGAGACTTTCTTAAGAGTCAAGGAGATTGCCGTCATGGGAGGGGCGGTTGAGGTTGAAGGCAATGTCACACCTGTAGCCGAATTCAATACATTTGCCGACGCGGTGGCTACCGCACGAGTGTTCGCTCTAACGTCTCCCACCCCTTCTTCAACTATGCCGCCCGTGCCCACCGGCAAATCCACACTGCCACCTTACCCAGAAAAGTTGTCAAGGCAGCTGAATCTGAGTCTGTTTCCTCTGGATATCACAACGCCGCATCTTGTGAATCTGAAATTTTTCGAGGAGACGATCAAGTCACACGTATCCGCCGGAAGCCCATTAGCAACGTGGGTGAACACCTTCATGGGGGGAATCTTCAAGCAGATCATCTCGATGGTGGGGGATGAAGAGGGCCTCTCACTGCACGACCCGCTGACTATCTGGTATATGCTCACGGGTTCAAGCCCGGAGTGGAAGTTGGCTAAAGGCGCGCCGGAGGACATCCGCGTTGAAACTGCTGGACAGTGGACTCATGGCATGCACGTGATAGATCGCCGTGGAAGAGTTCGCGCCGATGGAAAAGCGAGGGAGGAGATAGTGGGAGACGAGGACGGTTGGCTGAGCTTTAAGAGGGGAAATAGGATTAACAGATACGTCAGCAGTCCTGGTTACGACGCATTCGCGCCGTACCTCTTTGCGCGACTGTTCGATTAAAGGTCATTGTTGCTTGTATTCCCCAGCAGGTAGCCATGCTTAGAGCAGATTTAGACCATAAGGATGTTAGCAAGAGGCAAGAAGTAGTGGTATCATTTGGCAAAGAGCATACCCTATGAGAGGCCCTTTGGAGATCAAGTCATTCTTCCCCAATGCCGGCAATGAAATCCCCTGGTATTAAGCCAGCCCCGTCGTTTCCAATCCGTGATTATACGTGCTTGATACCACCGATTGCCGAACCCTTCACCTGCTCCCAGTTGATGCTGTTGTCGAGCGATTCATCGACCAACCCCACCAAGCAGACGTTATCTCCTCGTACGATGTAGAGACCGAGAGGCACCTCGGTAGATGCTTCGTCGTCGTCAGGAGTTCGTATGACGCGTTCGACTGTCTGCCCCAAGACCTGCGATAGCCTCATTAGCTTTCGGAAAGCCAGTCATAGGTCTACCAGATGGGTACGTACCAGGTTAGTTTGTTGGTCGCAGCTCAACAGGTTCCCAACGAGGGTTCGGGAGTCAGCCGTGACAATAAGGACTCTCTCTAGATAATCGTTAGAACTTCCAATAGTTACTACTGTATAGTGAAGCTAGAAGCTAGGCCGGCGCGTCTAAGGAACTGAGAGGCTTACGCACTATTAACGTAGTTGTGAAGATTGGACATTTTGCTGGAAGCAGATGGCCCGGATAGAAACCGTTGGCTTGGAGTTAACGACAACCGAACCTCAGCCGAGCACAAATAGGAACTAGGAAGTCGGTAGCGTTATATGCGACGCGGTAGGGCTTGAGGTGCTGTTGACGTTTAGTGAGGGCGGGCTTCGTATAGGCATAGAGAGTTGAGGCTGTTCAAGCTTCTGCTTGGAGCCTTAACCCTTGCACATAAGTATACATACGAGAGTACTTCTGGTGGAAGTGTGGGTCTCCTTCATGTCTGGTTGCTTTTTGTCGGGGGCGTTATCGTTATTCCGAACCGTACCCAGGGAGGACAAACGCCATTTTGACAATACTTGTTACCAACCTCGCCAACCTCGTTGTCTAGAATTATGACGAGATTAATTACGCAGATATGTGGGACAAAAAAGGGCAATCCATCCTTTTCATATACATTTGGTGCAAAAGGGAATTTTGTTCAAAGGGTAAAAGACAGTGGGCCGGTTCACTTCCAGTGGTTTATAAGTACCTCTATAGGTAGTTACCCATGCAAGCAGGTACGGAGTACAAAGTACTAAGAGGCCTCTCTCGTTTCCAGCGGCAATGGCCCAACCTGATAGGTATCAAGACAACCTGGAGCAGTACCGAGTTTTTGATTGGCTGCGTCTAGTGACCGTAGTTGCCGATGCAGTGGCAAAGTAGTGTAAGGTATCACCCTAAACAAAGGGATACTTAAGGCCTAGGCAGGGGTTCATTCAACTCCACAGCGGCAATCGTTTCTCAGCCAGTAGATTCCATGTGGTCGACTTGAAACGACTCGACGACCCGATATCGTAGTTCCTGTAGCCGAAGTAATGATTGGCTCACCGACTCGTAGATTCTGAGAAGGGATGACCATTCAAGGGGGTAAGAGATGCATTGAGTCAAGTGTCTGCTGGGTACAACACAGCACCTACCCGTTTGCCGATTATTTTGGTGTATAATAGAGAGGAGAGAGCCCGACAGCCCTCCGCGAATGTGGAATGCAAGTCTCTCTTTCTCATCAGCCATCAGCCATACCTCCATTCATTTCCTTTCATCTTGCACCCTCAATTCCTTTGCTGTAGGAAGAAAAGACTGTGTCCACTCCTTTTGATCGACAAGACTTTGTCCCCTAAATTTAGTACACTCTCTTTTGAGCACCATTGCCCGCCCACAACACGATAAAACTCGGCCATTTCCATCTTGGTTTGGACTCTCGTTCGTTGGATACGACCATTTCACTTCTATATACTCTGAACTCTCATATATTTATTGAGCTGGTCTCATTACGCAGCCAATCCATAAAACAATCACCAACATCAAAATGAAGTTCTTCGCTGCTGCTTCTGTCGGTCTAAGCCTCGCCGGCCTCGCCACCGCTGCCCCTTCTGCCCCGTTAACAGCCCGCGGTGCAAAGTTGGCCTCGGAAATCGTTCTCGAGATTGCTACAAAATCCGGCACGTGTGGCGGCGGAAATACGGAATGCCGCACAAACATGCAGGTCGGGCCATTATTTGTCAAATCCGCAGCCCAATACGGACTTGACCATGCGTCCCCTATCGCTGCCGTGCTGGCCTTGACGGCCTTCGAGTCCGGCGATTATCAGTTCAATACCAACCAGCAAAAACACCCCGGCCAGGGAACGAGCAACATGCAAATGTATTCCTTCAACCTTGAGTACGCGCAATCGATTCCAGCTATCGCCGATAAGCTGAAAGCTCTCGGGGCGCCGGACGTGCTCGCCAACACCGCTGACACCGCCCTGATGAACAAGGTCCGCGATCTTGTCACAACTGACGAGTACAACTTTGGAAGCGGACCATGGTTCCTGACTAAAAAGTGCAAACCGGATGTCATTACGACGCTCAAGTCTAATCCTGATGCCGGTTTCACCGCCTACATGGCCTGCGTTGGGGTCACAATGACCACTGACCGCCAGGACTATTGGACACGAGCGAAGCATGCTTTCAATCTATAATGTACAAATGGGTTTCTGGACACTGGGGAAACCTTTACGGCGTTGGCAGGGCATGAATTGCGAAACAGGAGTTCGCAACGAGCTTATGATGGCTTTCACAGTCTTGTTATGCAACTTGTATAGTAAGGTAGTTTCAGTTTAAACAAATTCGCAGCTTTTAATCTTTGTAGTCTAGACTGAGTGTCAATTGATTGCTGTGAGTTATGAACACAATGCACCTCGTTTCCATGTAAGCTCAAACTCGTGTTATATGCATCATAGTTCCCTGCCTGCATCCCTCGCTAGCCAACTATGCACCCATTTACGTATGTACATTACTCCGGTGAAACCGGTATAAGAAGAATCATCGCCAAGTATCCGACCTAGTCACGGCCCCACAGGTTGTAGGGACAGTGAATGAGCGGTTCGGGTCCGACTCCCACGTGATAGCCCCGTTACTAGCAACATTAATATACTTATACTGAACAACGGACCCGGGTGCGATGTTGATCGTTGTCCGCCAAAGGTGGTTCGAGCTCGTACTATAAGAGACCACTAGTTAGACATTACCGTTGAAAAAGAAGAGAAATCGTCGCCGAAATCGAGCTGACTCGGAAATACTTACTATTGCGATGCGTCGAGGGCTATGGCATTGTTCGTTGCCCAGTTGCCGAGCTCGGGAACACTGCCTACTCTGCAAGGGCGGAGGAATGTTAGCACCGTTTCACCTTGCTGCGTTTTGGTGTTTGGATGGGCTGGTATTTTGAAGTGTTGATAGGCGGACAAAGGACCAAGAGATCGGGGGCCGGAAGAGAAAGGGTAACACAATGAGGGGGCGAATAGCCAGGGGAGGGGGAGGGTCAAGGGAGCACAGAGACGAGAATGTTGTCACATTTTAATCGTCTGTCCAACAGTAGTCGTTACGATTTCGTTGAATGTCACAGGCACGGACGTGCAGCCCGAGCCGCCGCCACCGCTACCACCACCGCTGCCGCCTGTTTGCGCAACAAGGGTCATGGTCAGTGATCCGAGAAGACGGAAAGAAAACACGGACGAAGTTTTCCAGCGGACTCAGTGCGCATTATTGCATCTTGAATGTATCCCTCGTTTTGTCTCCCGCGCACCAACCTTTTGCTCGTCTCGGCTGGGCTCCTGACACAACTTCCCATGTGCTCGCGTCTGAGACACTCAAGGAGACATTTACTCACCGTTGCAGATGCCGCTTCCGGCGAGTTGTGCGGATGGGTAGAAGATCTTGGTCTGGGACCCTTGGCTGAAAGATAGTGTGCCGGAGCCATCGGTCGTAACCGACTGGCAAGCCATGACCTCGGTGAGCGCCTGGTTCGCCGTGAAGCCGGTGTAGTCGCTCGTGAGGCTCACGCTGTAGCTCGCGCCGTTCGCGCCGATGTTGGAATGCACGCTGACGATCTGGGAACCGCCGAAACCCTTGCGGAGCACGATGGTCTTGGAGTTTGGCGACATGGGCCAGGCCTGGTAGTTTATGTATTGACTGTCTTTGTAGATGGCCTGGTTTCGGATTTGGTTGACCTTTGCAATCCAGGGGTAGAGATCGTTGTTGGTATTGTAGTTCGAGGTCCACAGTGGCTCGCGGTTGTTGGGGTCTACGGCACCGCTGAAGTGTTGCTCCTGGCCTTGATAGACGATGGGAATTCCGTCCATGAGTACGGTGAAGGCGATGGCATTTTTAGCGAGCGCTATATCTGAGGTCAACGATGGGAAGCGTGGGTTGTCGTGGTTCTCGAGGAACGATCCAAGAGTGCTTGTTTTCATCTGGCCCTTCATCGTGTTGAGGCCGTTGACGAGGTCGGTCATCGAACCCGACGTAGACTGGAAGGCCCGGGTCAACCAATAATAGCTATATTTCGATATCATTAGTCGAGACCTCGTAGACTAGACGGGAGATAATACGTACGTAGGGTAGTTCAGCGTGCCGCTGATGTAGTTCAGGTAGTCGGGATAGATTGACGGGTCGCCATTGTCAACCTAGAACTCTGGTGTCAGGGTCTTCTATTAATCAGAGGCGTGCCAGTACTTACCTCGCCGACAAGATAAACGCCCGCGGCCGCGCTGAAGCCAGGCCAGAAACTTTTCTCAACGTTCTGAGCGGTATCCATTCGTAGACCATCGATTCCATAGGTAGAGACGAGGTTCTTGATCCACGCATTGTACGTGCTACGTACGCCTGAGTCTTCAGTCTTGACATCCGGAAGAGGTACATTGTTGTCACCGAGCCAGCATGTGATGACCGAGTTCGCGTCGTTGTAGTTGATAGGGCAGTACGAGTGGAACTTATCAGCCGTGTTGAAAGGGTTAAACTGGCCGTAGTTGACATTCTGAGGAGATGAATTTGAAGCGAAGTGGTTCACTACTACGTCCACCATGAGATACATGCCGCGCTTATGAAGTTCCGATGAAAGCTGCTTCAAGTCGTCCGCCGTGCCGAAGTGCGAGTTAAGTGAGTAGATGTCCTGAGCCCAGTAGCCATGATAGGGATAGCTGCCCACGAAGATTTGGTGTCAGTTTTATGAGTTTCTGATCTCTTGCCATATAAAAGCGGCTTACCCGTAGGCAGTATAAGCGTCAATATTCTTTACGACGGGACTGATCCATATAGCAGTGAAGCCCATGTTCTGGATATCTACATCTCTAGTTAGCATATCCATTAAAAAGGCGTACTCAGTCAGCTTATCCCTGACGGGTATCAGATGTCTTGAGAGGTTAAATATGACGATTTATTGAATAAAGGGGCTCGGTGACGAGCATAAGCAGAGATGACTTACAATCCAGTTTCTTGATAATGCCTTGCCATGTTCCACCGCAGTACGATCTGAAATCGCTGCAGGCAGACGTCGAACCATCAGGGCGAGCGAAACGATCAGTCAAGACTTGGTAAATAGACTGCTTAGACCAGTCGGCGGTGGATAGCGCTTGGGCGCTGATGGCCCCGAGGGTAGCTAACAAGGCCGATACCTTCATCGTGAAGATCTTTATTCGAGGGAATCGATGAGGGAAAACGGCAATCGAAACGGGGAGGCGCCGACGAGACGCCTTTTATGTGTCGATATCGAGCACGTGGTCGCCGGCGGCGAACCACACGATCACCAACATGAGTGCATGGAGTCTCGCTATCCCACGACTACCCTATCCCTTCTCCACCTGCCGCATAGGACCTGGGGTCGGATGAGATCCAGGCACAGACACTCCACCTCCAAGGCTCTCTCTCCCCTAGAATCTTGGAAACCCCCACTAGAAGCCTCTACAGCATGAATACACGATAAATGTCGCTTACCGAGTTATATAATACCCGTTTACTATAGAGGTTTGAACATGTCATTGGATACTAGTCGCAGTATCCACGCATGGAAAACGTCACGCACCAGAGCCGCTATGCCACTTCAAATGGTAAAGTGAGAGGCTTCACGACAAGAACGGCTAGGGTTGGAACGAGTGGTTGCAATATCGGCGTTTTCTCGCTGAGAAGCCCCGGATTACTACCGTTCACGTCAAACGCTCTTTAATCCTCCGCCCCATGCTATCCACCTTCATCTCTCTAACCTTCCCCAGTATTAGACGATATTAGTAGCTAATCCCACATCTCTACATCTCTACATCGTATGTGGTAGTCCCAGAAGTGGGTAAGACGGTGTGTTTGAGGTTGGCTAAATAATTAACTCCCTCAGTTACAAAAAATATTCCGGCATGATCGGGGCTTGCCTAGAGACTGCCAGCCAGGTATCGGATCATTGGCAATTGGCATCACCGAAAGCCATGGGCTCTGGATAGTAGGTAATGGCCACTAGATCGGACTCGGACGGGAGTACTATTACGGTATAGCCGAGTTAATACCCTACCCACCGATTGCGGGGTGCGTCTAGACTAGAACCCCAGATTCACCTTGACGAAGTACCTGATTATAATCGCGCTATCAATCATATGATAATCTCCGGTCTCCGATAGAACTCAGCAGGAAGGGCATTCAGGAACGGAATTTCAAGTCGGAATCGGGTCATTTAGACTAGCCAAGTTTGCCATAGGGCCGAATATCCCATTACGGTAGAAGCCGTGCTCGCTTACATATGCGGGGGAAAATCCGGGGACAGGGGCGCTTCAGCAGCCGTATTATTTGCCCGAGAAATCCGATGCGAATCGAACATGCGGATATCTTGTCTCTTCCCCGGCTTCTCGGCTTTACTCTTTCCCCCTTCAATATGTGAATCTAGTAACAAAGTGCAAGAAAGGCGGCGGATCCGAATTACGTTGCGCGTCAATATTCTAGTGCTTAGCATGAGCGGAGCTGCAAGAGCAGAGGATGTTTTTCTTCGGGCACGTCGCGGCGCTATTAATACCTAAGATAATACAGCACTATGCCATTCACAGCCCCCTTAACGCATCTGTTAATGTGTCCGCAGTAAAGCCGATCCCACTCACCAAGCAATCAAGCAGACAGCTTTTCAAGGTAGTAGCAACCGTATATTCTTCAAGCTAGCCATATTCATCGTCATGCCATCGTGAGGTGAACAACAAGCAGGTATTCTCGCAAGGCGGCCAAATCCTTCAAATCAAGAACCAGGCGTATTCGTGTTCATGAAGGAGAAAGACCCATCGGTAGACGGCTCTTGCTGTGATGGCTGTGATGGCTGTGATGGCTGTGACTGCTGTTCGGGGTTCCCTGCGAAAAACCCGAAGGACGTCTGGTCCGTCCAGTTCGCTGTCTGTGCATAGTTGTCGAGTACGTCCTGGATGCTTGTTAGTGTGGCCGTGAGGTATATGATCTCGAGGTCCTTACCCAGTCAAAATTTTGATCGAGGGCCATGTTGCTACCATTGCCCATATTTGTGAACATCGAAAAAGGCGATGCTGCGTTGTTTACAGCCGCGATATCCGGCTGGAAATCTGGCATCGGGGCGAGGCCCATAGTCGTACCGAGATCGAGGTTAGGGTAGGTTGTACCACCAGGGGACTGATAACTTCCGTTCGGTGTCATCCCCCCTGAAAGCATGCCCAGCGTCATGGCTGCTGAGTGTTCGGGTTGCATGTCGACGGAATCCAAAACGCCGAATGGGGTTTCCATTTGGGTTGATACTTCTCCAGTACTAGCAGGTGGTTGTTCAGGATTTTTGATCTTTTCTAACATGATCCTGAGGATATTCCATGCTTTGAATGCCTCCACGGATTCTTGCGACAGGTTCGACCATATATCCCGCACATCTTCGAGTGTTTTTATCATCTCTTCACGTTGTTCGGACGTCCAAAAACACAGAGATCGCGAGTCTCGTGGCCCACCAGCGGCATGCGCCGTTTCATGGTCGTGGCGAAGCTCCATCACTACGAGCATCGTGGGTAACAATGTGTCTCTCGATGTGGATGACACATACCACTTCATGGTCCGAAGTCGACCAGTTGGCTGGCATTCGCGATAAATGGATCTCAGATGATTCAGCGTCTCTAGCGATGCCTCGGTGGCGCTACGGCGTGAATAGGCATACCGAGGGTTTTGCCTAGCCCTGCACATGTGTTTTCTGTGCAACATACACATGACCTTTTGATACAAGAGATCCAGATTGTATCGCGCAATTATAAGCGTAACAGGGTCGTGCGACCCGTCCAACGGTTGAATTTTAAGATGTGGTGGGAAATCATCCATGATCTCGCGCAGTTTTCGATCGTGTTGTAGAATCTCATCATATGGCACGAGCTTCCCCACCCGAGTGACTGCTTGAAGAATATTACCAAACTGAAGAGAAAGTTTGGATTTTCCAATCATATAGGCTATTGGCGTAGGTTCTGTGACCGGTCGCGAAGGCGGCAATACTTTTGTGTTAACTCCAAACTCCTCATCAAATATATTATGCGGGAGTTTCGTATCGGTATCATGTTCGTATATCATGGTTGGTAATGATACCTAAGAAACTGTTAGCTTATCCGAATTCATACCGTTTATGCTATTTCAAAATGTTACCTGATAAGAGAACATGATATCTGCCATACGCAACAGTGCCCACGTCCGCCTTCTCATCTCCTACAATTGAACTCAAGGTCAGTTCGGATTCATAGGCAACTTACACATGTCTCAGGGATCTGAACGTACCCCCTTAAATGGCGAGATGGAAGGGAACCATTCCGCATCTCTGTGGTAGCCCATACGGAAGGCTATTCTCGTAATTATTGCTGTGATAAGCCAGAGACCCAGATCCGCATCCCAGCGTGAAGAGTATTCACCAAAAAGATACAACAGCATAGTCTCTACCGTATATTCCACCGGCTTGGTGTAATCGGCTTCGACGAGGCATTGCACCGTTCGCAACCGATATTCAGCTGCTAAATCCAGGGATCTTCCCCGCCATTCCGGAGGCTCATCTCCAACTTTATGATAACTGAGCATGGCAAGACATAACACGGAATATAGTAATCCTATCCACATAATAGACGTTTTTGACGGGTCTTGCCAGTGGGCTCGCAATTGCTGCTGGAAAGTAGGCCCATGTATTATACTAGCCGCCGTATCTAGTGAGTTAAAATACCGCGATACCAACGTTGTAATCGCAGTCTTTGCAGGTAGCTCGGCCCTCAGTTCCACCTCAGATGCAATCGGTGCAGAGAGTAGAAATATGGGCGAATTCCGCGCTGTGGGTGGTTTCGATGACATTACACGACGGTAGCTGTTTTCTAGATCCTTCTTGTGTGAGGCGTAGAAGTTCTTCACTTCGGTGACATCAGCCAGGAGAGTGTGCCAATGCTCCTGGCCAATGTACATTGACTTGCCCTGATCTGCGTCGACCTTGAGCACACCCAAAGATTCGGCTAGATTATCGTCCACGTCGCTACCATCGTCCTCACCGTCATCCTTCATCTCCCCATCGTCATCTCGATCAAGTCGCAATGAAGGGCTGCTATCGGCATTTGAACGAGCCGAAACAGGAGCATTTCGCGATGCCGTGGCTTCAGCCGCAGCCGCAGCAGTCGATGGGTCGATGTTGGCACCGCCGTGCATCAGACTGAGAACTAAACCCTCTAAACGGTCAATTCGATTTTGCATGTCGTCGGGAGTCGCGTTGGCCCCGGCACTGTTTTGATTCTTCCGCCGGCTAGATGGCGTTGCATAAACGCATGATTGTGTATCGCCTCGCTTAACACAATTCTCACAGCTCGGGGCCCCCCTATTGCATTTCAATCTACTCCCCGTTAGTCTTATCCCTATTTTGGGGTAGGAGGATCAGCGTTTAGATGCAGCCTCGGTATATAGGATTGTCTTACTTTCTTGTCCGGCACGGATGGCAGCTCAGGGGCACCCGATTCCTCCGGCGTACTACTCGAAACTGCTCCTCGGGCGAATGGCCCGACGAGGAGGTCGCAGCCGAAGGCGGTGTTGGAGTCATTGTGATGGCAAAGAGTAGAGCAAGATAGAAATGGCGGCTAATGTGTATTCCCTCGTTGTGGAATCTGAACTTGGAAAAGTTGACTGTTATAGACCCCCTGCCGGTCGGAATGGCTGATCGTCCTGTGGCAAAGATTGAAGGTACCCGAGCAACAGAGAGGCGGGCGCCTTGCGGATCCAGGTGTATAGACGGACTGCAATGACCGAGGGCGGTGTAGGCGCTTTCGATTCCAGGGGTCGTCACAGATGGTAGTTGGATAGGGGATATTTATTCGAATTTCGGGCCGCGCCGACGGTAGCGTACAGTGGTCTTACACTTTTGATGCTGCAAGTACTATCTACAATTCGAGCAGCATAGGAAGCCCACAGCGCTTATATAAGTCCCAGCGCAAGAGGAGAGAGAGGGGCGTCATCGACAGCACCAAGGCAGTGGGGTTCGGACGGTCGCAGGTTGGCAATCGGAGACGGTTGGTTTTCGTTGGTTGAATTTGAATTGGACGCCAAAAACGGACGCGGTGAAGGGTACGGCACAGATACAGCAAGGACAAGGCACAACAAAGACTGGATTTGTAAGAATCGAGCTGATGAATACGCTGCTGCGACGCTGCTGTCGCAAACAATTGCTATGGCACAATGCAACACCAAATGACGAGGACCACCACCTGAGTCGCGGGGTTGTGCAGCAACTACTGTAATTCTTTCATTAATGTCCCGTTTTGAAGCAGGACGCTCGAGCCGGAGCAGTTGACCAGCAATGCCGTCTAGCTCGAGAGATGGAATGAGTTAGATTCGGCGATGGAAGGGTGACAGAGGCAGCTGAGGCGAGGAGCAGAGCTGTTCAGGTAATAAATCTTTGCGACGTCGGGAGGAGTTTTGAGGCTTGGTGTCTTGGGATCTTGGGAGGCGGGAATTTTGGCTCCAGACGGAGAAGTGGGAGAATCGCATGAGGTTTGAGTCTGGAGTCCGGAGTCTGGAAATCTCCTACACACGTCGATCCAAAGTTAGTGGTGTTTGACAGGCGATGGGACGAATGGTGGGGGGTACCACTTCTTTGCCTACCTTCGCTACTACTTGACCTTAGGTAGGTATGTTCTTTGCTGACATCCACTCTTTTTCGTCACCAGTCTTAAACGCTACGCTAACGATCCAGGGACGAATGGAACCAATCTATGTACTTATTTATTACTTATAAGCGTATATAAATAATATGCTAACTAGGTAGTGTTTTGTTGAACATGCATCTGCAAGGCCTTATTCCCTTCTTGTTATGCGTACTGCGTATCGTATCGTGGTGTGACGCGCACGTCTCCCATTGCTCGAGTACGTCTAACTGCAGCAAGTTCTAAGTATGTCAGCAGCGAATTCAGGCAGCCTATGCTGACGTATATAACATACCTGGGCATTTTTCGTCCAGGTCTTGCCCAGGTCAAACAATGCGACTTTGGGTAAAGCTTGTTGCCCCTAGCTAGTGTAGTATTCCCATATCAAACATTGTGTTATTGGCCGGAGCTTTGCTGTACCCTTGCGATCAAGCATCTGCAGTTTGAACGAACGATGGCCAACCTCATTCACGAATCATAGGATTGTGACGGCAGTGAGGTCGGACTAACTACCTATGGAATAGGTGGAATAGGTAGTAAGTACCCTCGGTACCTAGCGTATCTATCGCAACAATGGCCCCAGCTTGCCCATATGTAGTTATCTGTATGACTCATTCTCTGGCTTGCAGCACCAGCCCTGCTCTGCCCTGTGGTCCATTATTTCAAGCCTTGAGCTACCGTACAGTAGGCAGTATGCAGATGGTGGCAGTTGATGAATGAGTCAAGCTAGCTGAGAACGTAGTTTGGCTGGGTTTAAGTATGGACTTAAGCTCTGTCTCCGGCACTTGCACGTCGTCGCTCAACCCAGCTTGAAGATCTTACAGTACGCCACCTGGAGAGTGTTCCGTCAGCTCACTTGGGGTTTTTACTGTACCCTAGTCTGCTGTAGGCATTCACTTACCTCGCTGGGATTAGCACAATTGAACGAAAAATTCACGGGAATCTCTTGTCCTTGTTATAGTAAATGATCAGCCGAAGTTGTCCAACTTTCTACATAGTGTGTTGGATATGTCGTAGAGAGATTTATTCATCTTGCGAATCTCGCATATGTACCTAGACATACCCCCACGCGAAGGCACTCAATGGTTAGTACTACTCCTAAATACCGGTGTTTAGCGGCGTTAAACCTCTCCTTATTTGGCAATTGGTAGATTAGACTATTGATCTACCTAATCAATTGATTGCTCCTATTTTGACCTCCTTCGCCTCATCAAGACACTGCGCAGTCTACTAGAAATGTCTATACACTCCTTATCAAAAGGCGGGCTCTCCCATTACTGAATCATTGGCACTTGTGCTGAGTCTTAGCCCCTTTGGATGCACTTACAGTCTGTACTGAGATACTCAGTACATTTGCGATGTTACATGATACTGCAAGACTGTACATTCATTAGTCGCTACTTTCGATAACACGCGGCTTTGTCCGTTGTGCCTCGCGCGGTCAACGTTTTTTTCAAGGGGCCTTGAACCGGTATCGGTACTATGGCAAGTCACGAGGATGAGAGGCCCTATTTGCTATATGAGCAATCTTCTCAGATACCAAGCGTTCAATCAGAGATTCATTTATGTCAAGCACATGAAGATGTAACTGACAATGCTGAAACGGAGGCTAGGGGTCTTCTTTCAGGGGATGATCGCGAGGAAAGCCGGGTGTTTGCACAGACAACATCACGAACCCGAGAGACAGGATGGTTCTTTGCTGGGATTTTCGCAATTTCTGTAGTTGCTGCCCTAACCCTTGCAGGCCTCCTATTGTCTCTCAACCCCTTGAAGTCGGATCCCGAGTCGCAAGCTGATGGTCACTCTTCACCGCCAAAACCATCCCGTCCAAGTGACAGATACGTTCTGGACCCCGACTGGGACTTTTTCGCTCCGAGCCAAGTCAGGGAATACGAATGGACCATCACTGATGGAGAAGCCAGCCCAGATGGCGTACACAGGCCGATGATGCTGATCAACAACCAGTTTCCGGGTCCTCTGATCGAGATAAATGAAGGAGACGTGCTCAGCGTTAAGCTGTTGAACAAGGCGTCCAATGCTACCGCACTTCATTGGCACGGTATCTTCCAAAACGGAACAAACTGGATGGATGGAGCTGCTGGTGTGACCCAATGTCCTATCGCCCCCGGCCAATCTTATCAGTATACATTTACTATTACGGGCCAGTCAGGCACATGTAAGATAATTTCTTCTGCCTTTGTCCCCTTCGAAGAAACATGCGCGCCCCGGACATCCCCATCACCGTGGGCTTAGGCCTATCGGATTTACCGAGCTGACATATTAACACAAGACTTTTACCATGGCCACCAGGGGGTTCAAGCCCTCGATGGTCTCGTGGGGCCAATGGTGGTCCACACCCGACGGGAGGCTGGGAAGCCATATTCATCAGATCGCGTTATTCTGCTGCAGGACTGGTGGTACGACCTAGCAAGCGGTCATATGCGGGATGTGTTATCGCCGGGCGTCGAAGATGCGCCTATTCCCAACACAGCATTGATGAATGGGGTCAACCAGGCCGTCTGCTCTGACCATCCCAACCGGAAATGTGCCGAGATGAAAGCCGCATCTTTACCGCGTATAGATGTGGCTCATGGTGAAAGGCACAGGTTTCGTTTCATCAATGTAGGCGGTTTTGCCTGGTTTCAAGTTGCTGTTGACGACCATGCCGATTTACAAATCGTCGAGGTGGACGGAAACATTGTTGAACCTATTCTGACTTCACCTCTACTTATTTCACCTGGGCAACGTTATAGTGCGGTTCTAGGAGCTGATCATGATGGAGGGGCTTTCTGGCTCCGTGCCAGGATGGTGACGTCTTGCTTTGCAGAACAAAAGCTTCCCGAGAACGGCATCGAGGAGGCAAAAGCGATTGTTAGCTATTCGAGTAGCCTACACACCCGGCATGGGGACCACGATGATATGGGCACAAAAGACGACGATGAGGACGATGAGGACGAGGACGGGGATGAGGAAGACTCTGTCCTACCACAGACATCCTCCGATCTTCCGTTTCTCTCAACTTGCCGAGATTTGAGCTCTATCACCCCTTTTCAGCCCTCGCCTCAAGAGGCTGCACCGGAAGTTGCGGAACACTCGTGGCATTTACGTGTGAACCTTGCTATTGGAGATTGGCGGCTTCAAAGAGGAGTGTTAAACTCATCGTCCTTTCGGCCGAATCTAAAATATCCCTCATTGCACCGGGTTCTCGATGGACTCGCACAGGGTAACGAGTCTTTCGCAACAGAAGGGGTTAATACGGCTGCCTTCAACCCCGAATCCGAGCTGGTCATTTCGAACAACAAAGTAGAAACAGTCGACGTTATTTTGCAAAACATGGACGAGAACAGCCATCCTTTCCATCTGCATGGAACCAAAATGTGGGTGCTCGGGGCTGGCCACGGTTACTTTCCTGGGTATGAGGCATTAGGCTTCTTACCGGAAGGGAAAGGTCTTCTCAACCCGGCAAACCAGACTATCATCAGAAACCCCCTCAAGAGAGACACGATTACGGTCGAAGGTTTTGGATGGGTCTTGCTTCGATTTATAGCTGACAATCCTGGTGTGTGGTTATTCCATTGCCACGTGATCTGGCACTCAGAAGCCGGAATGGGAATGCAGTTTCTGTCGAGGATAGATGAGCTGCGCGGATTACAAGTGCCAGAAGAGGCACGCAAGCTCTGCGATGCGCCCGAAGAGGAGCTACGAAAAGGGGCACCGCCAAAAGACGAGGTCTTTTATGGCTTTGGAGATAGCCGGCATCGGCGACAGCTTGAGATAGGCGATACCAGGGTATCGTGAAAGCTCAGAAAAGGGTATAAATAGATTAAAAGAGACTTGTGACCCCGTTCTGAGTATATTGGGGTCCTATCATACGACGCAATAGCTTTTTGCTGGACTATCGTTTGTTGAAGTTGCTCTAATTTCACTCCTGATGCATGCCTCACAACTGTTAAACGGCTTAATAACGTCCATTCGCATCAGGGGCCCTAACGATTAGATTAAAGCTTAGTTGAAAAACGGGTTGATTGAATGTTTATTTCTTCTATTCAACTCCCTCGTAAGAGTCCTTCTACTCACCGACATTCTCCACAGTTATACGCTAGATGCCTAAGAATAACGACCGTTGAGCCGGACAAGGTACCCTCCCGATCGGACTTAAATACCCCGTCTCCTGTCCCCTCGCACCAAATCCAATAGAAGTGGCGTCATGTCTCCGTCTCGCCCCATCTTCAGCGAAAATCTATCCCGGAGCTCGCTCATCCATCGAGGAACCATGCGATTTTTGTCCGGCGGGTCGGTCTGACTCACTTAGGCCGCCGATGCTCCGGGTGTGAGGTTTTGGCTTTTAAGCCAGCTTTTCCACGCGTTTGATTCGTCAATTCAATTTTATCGCTATTTCACGGTTCCTCCGTATTCGACGGCTTCCTAACCCGACACCTGTTTAACTCGTTGCGATATGTTAGAATAGCTGAGAGGGGAAGCCTCAGTATGGAATCTGAAGACGAGACGACATCTCGACATCAAGATGAGATGGTTTTAGATGTTCGGCCGGGACTTACCCGCGCCCAAGCCTTCAACCTGTACCTCAGCCATGCTTTCTCGACCTGGAATGCTCGTGGTTATGAGTTCGCTACTGTAAGTGTATTCGCAAAGAGAACGGCATGAAGAGACTGATGTTTTACTCGCGTAGATTCTTTTCACAGCTGCTGCTTACCCGGATACACTTGTAGCAGCCGCTCTACGGTAAGATTGTTGCCTGTGTACTCTATTGCATTGCATCGCATCTCGCGCTGAGCCCAATTGCATGCATACCCGAGTGTCATAGCGTTGTCTATATCCAGGAGTAGTCTAACAGATTGATCACAGCATGATCATTATATATATCGCCATGATCATCTTCTCCAGTTCCGTAGGCCACTGGGTTGAGCGATCGCCAAGCCGGCTCCGAACACTTATATCGACCATTTGCTGCAATCGGGGATCTGTTATCATAGGTTCATTCTTTTGGCTTTTAATTCTAAGCCAGGAGAACCTACTCATCAGCGAGCCACCTGCTGATACACCACCTCGGTTTATACTACCCCGAAACGACGTTTTAAAACATGTCGTCTTTATCGTCGCTGTCGCTTTCGGTATCATTGAGAGACTCAGCGCTTCTGGAAATCTTATATCGATGGAGCGAGATTGGGTCGTTACAGTTGCTGGAGCGGTAGGACATCCTTACGATCTAACGAATCTGAATGCTGTTATGCGGCGCATCGACCTCGTTTGCAAGCTGATATCCCCTATCCTGATCTCAATCATCATTTCGGCTACAAACTCCGTACGCATCGGCGTACTCTACACGGGGTTGACGAGCCTTATAAGCATTCCTATTGAACTAATCTCTGCTAAGCGCGTATGGAACAGGAGCACAGCGTTACAAGCTCCGAAGCCAGTTCCGGTCGCGCAGAATCCTACTACGAGGGGGGAAGGAAACGGATTTAGAATCGGCTCTTGGCCGAGTAAATTACGCCGGTACTTCGAAGGCCTGGAATTTTATTTTACCAGCCCTGCTTGGATTCCATCGTTTGCCCTTGCAATGCTTCACTTCAACATGTTGACCTGGCGGGCGACCTTCATTACGTACTTAATCAACGTCGGCTACTCGCTCAACGTGATCACCGTCGCCCGTGCCATCGGTTCGCTTTTCGAAATCAGTAGTACCGTCATCACACCCCGCGGCATCGTTTATCTTGGTAAGACCAATCGCCGGAGTACCGCGTCGGGTGACGAATCCGAAGACAGCTTGCTGGCTGGAGAGCCTCATCACGACGACTCGATCAGCGATACGCAGACCATCATTGGTCTCCAGCGTCTAGGGCTATGGGGTATGAGCGGCCAGCTTCTCAACACGGTTAGTTACCTTGGATCTTTATCGCATATCTTGGACAAATACTAAGACGCGAAAAAGATACCCGTGGTGCTGGCGCTCTGGGTTATATCGGCACAGCGTGACCGGGCGGCCGGAGAAAACTCCCACGCCTTAATCACACGCATATCGGGCGACGCAAGCTCCCTCAGCGTGGGATGGAGCGTGATTCTGTTCTCGTTTCTCGCCTTCTCTCGCCTCGGCGTCTGGATATACGACCTCACCACACAGCAGCTGACGCAGACATTAGTTCACAAGACCCAGCGCTCGAGCTTCGCTGGCGTCGAAAATTCGGTGGTCAATGTGTTTGAGGTGTTAGGTGCCGGCGCTGCCATCGCCTTCCCCCAGGTCGAGCAATACCGCTGGCTTGCCCTTGCGAGCCTTGCTTCTATATTGATTAGTTGGTGCATGTACGCGCTGTGGGTGCGCGCTCAAAGGGGCCACCTTGTTCATTGGGAGAAATTTGGGCCCATGGTTGGTGGTGGACGTTAAGAGAGGTGTGTTCGTGCTGCCTGACTACGGTCTTCTTGATGTTGCTCACGTGCTATGATCTTATTTTTCCCATAAATGTATAGGGTGGCTGTCAGGTATCAATAAGAAGCTTCTTCAGAGACTCCTATCAAAATTTTTGTCTAGTTCGCCTTGAGCTTAGAATGGCCGTGGCAATAGAGGCCTTCAGTGAACTTACTCCCAGCTAATTATCGGTCGGTCACGCATTGTTCGCATTTCAGATAGCTATCGATATTGCCTCTGTTAATTGGCTTGTCTCCGATTACAACACTGGAGGTGCTTGGCATGAATACTCCCTCCACGCGCTCCTACACTAATTGGAGTAGGAGCTGTATTCTTCCTCTCTTCCCCTAAGGATAACGTGTGCTGCTAACTTCTTCACAGTTACGTCGCACAGATCGCAAGGCTCTGCCTCCGCGATCTTTGTTAATGAGGCTACCTCGACTGCTAGTTCTACCGTTAAAATCAAGATGTTCTCGAAAGGCACATCGTCGTCTGTTTCCCCCTCTCCCGTTGTGGTGGGCAGCGACTCCAATTTCTGGCTGTTCACTAATAGCGGTGGCTTCGATATGACGCACCCGGCTACACCGTCGTCGCTGCCAGTGTATCCACGCCTGGCCCTGAAGACCACCACCAGCGTTATCACAATCGCTCCGACCAAAACGGCCCTTGTTATTATTGACATGCAGAACTTCTTCCTGTCGACCGCCCTCGGCCGCAGCCGAGGCGAAGGCCATGAAGCTGAGGACAAGCTGTTGAAGCTAGGCATCCCCGCTGCTCGCAAAGCCGGCATCCAGGTTATCTGGTTGACCTGGGGTATTAGCGAAACCGGCCTTGGGACATTGCCGCCCAATGTGTGGCGCGTCTTTGGCTGGGAGATTGCCGAAGGCGATGACTTTGAGGTCGAGAACGATGACCCGGGCCAAGTGACAATACGATCTGAAAGAAAGACTGTCGGCGGTATTGGGTCGCCGCTTGGCAAGATCAAATTGGAAAACGGCGCCGAAGTTGATGCAGGCCGGATGCTGATGTCCGATCAGTGGAACACTGGCTTGCACGGTGCACTGGAAGACACATACCAGGCGGGCCTGAAAGAAGCCGTTCCCGATGTCCGCTTCGATAAAGAGCGACTGTCAGGCCTCTGGGGCCCATATTCGGA
The DNA here is from genome assembly GCA_019843955.1 of Xylaria sp. 218_066. NCBI lineage: Eukaryota > Fungi > Ascomycota > Sordariomycetes > Xylariales > Xylariaceae > Xylaria > Xylaria sp. 218_066. The sequence goes on from JADKYC010000017.1 coordinate 285,915, forward strand.
TATGGAGGTATTCCTGCAGAAGCAGGGGATCACTACGTTGCTTTTCACTGGTGTTAATACGGATCAGTGCGTCCTAGCTACTATGCAGGACGCGTCAACAAAAGGATACGACACTATTCTCCTTGAGGACGGTTGTGGCACAAGGAGTCCCGAATATGCTAGACAAATGGTACACTTCAACTGCCAGAAGTCGTGGGGTTTTATTTCGACATGCGCGGCGCTAGCACAAGGCGTAGACAATATTGTCAGAGATAGGGATGTGTAAAGAGCCAATAGGTGCAACCACGAGGATTTACAACGCCCACGAGGTTTAATATTAGTTAGGCTTTAATGCGAACACTCTCATATTAAAAATAGTTAGTTCATGATTTCAACCTCTTCTGGTTAGAGGAGAGAAATTCCACTGTGACGAGCCTGTGAGTGTCATTTTGTAAGTGCAGCTGCAGATTTATAGAGCACGATGGTATGTCATTCTAGGATTAGTTCTCAATATGAGATGAAAAGCGACAACAACGCCTCTGCAGCACACTTCAGAGCACATAGGCAGTAGTTCTTTTAGTATTTGGCCACCAGTTTTTATCAGCCTCTACTTTCGATAGTGTTCCCTATACCTTATCTCATTTTTGCCTACCTTAAATGAGCCAATATCTTATCGGTGTAAGAGAGGAGTCGCATCAAAAATCGTATTTCTTGACTAAGATATTGGTAATTTCCAACGAATAAAGCATAGGCTAAGAAACTCTTCTAAAAACAGGAATTTTGCCTTCCAATGGAACACGGAAAATAAGGTACCAATCTACTGGATACCTCCCACCTATATCAGTATCAAAAGCGGGATGTTGCCTCAGCGGGTGTATTCTGCGAAAGTCGGACTCCTCTATAACCTTGAAGGTTTCGGGATCCTTGTCTTTATTCACCAGGTCCGCCTTGTCCACGAAATTTGAATCGTATTCAAAGCCTCCCCTATTCAAGCAGAATTCAAGGACGCCGGGGCGCCTATCCAGCAACCCTTGCATCGCTAACATTCGGAGCAAGTACGGGATGTGTTCTTCCTGCATATCACGGATCCTAGATTTGATGGCTTCTAGATCTCCCGCACTATAAGCCTTGAAGACCTGCTCGAAGGGAGTAGCATCTGACCTTGGTTAATAATATACTTGGTAAATCCATGTGGCATGGAAGCAATCTTACCTTCAATTCGGCCCATCTTATTGGCGCTGTCTAGCACTGAATAGGCGAACGGATCTTGCCGGATGCTCTCATCGGTCGTATCGGGTTTACGTGACGTTCCGGTCAAATGTGCGAATACGTGTCGATAGTATTCCTCGTCACTGATTTTCTCGTAATATCTTGCCGCAAACGCTTCTAGGAAGCACATCGAGGAAGGCAACTCATCGGCAGCCGCTATGTCGGCCATGAATTTAGGAGTGAACAGGCGTTTCGGCGGAACTATTGTTGTAGGGTGAACTTGGAGTTGGCAGGTGTCTCTCCTAATCCTTTGTAGGCTGCAATCAGTTGTTTAATACTTGAGTATATAACTCCAAGATGTATTAGCAGGGATTAACGGGATGATGTCAACCCCGCAACCTCGGATGATCACCCAGTTTTATCCCCTCACCATATATATAGTATATATCTAAGCTTACAAGATCAACAGGACTATCTGCTAGGGACCAACAGTAGTAGCACTGCCACAAATTGTGACGGAGCTCAACCGGGTCAACATTCTACAGGTGATTGGATGATATGTGACATTGTTAGGCGAATTTTACATAGTAACGTCCTCCCTGTGATAATTATTATACCCCGAGAAGCTGGTAAGGTGCGGCTCTTCGTGTTAGATCTATAAATCAACCTAAGCAAAACTAACTTGCGTTGTTGTAGACCGGTGCAACAATGGCTTGTGTTAAACGGCATGGAAAGAGTGCTCAAATCGCAATAGTCTTTAGAAGGTTTGGTTCTCCCTTTCGACTAGACGGCGACAGAGGTCTGTAGGTACGATTTCTTTTCGTTCTCCCTCACTCTCATATAGCTAGCCTCCTAAGTGTTACCGCTCATCCCAAGGGTCTTGCGTGCTGTTCCAGTCCCTTGAGCCCATGCCACAAAGCTGCTAAGACCCGCTGCAGATGAAGATAGAGAGTATTGATCGGCGATAAGGTCACAAGGACTCCGTTGTCCTGCAACGACAAAACCAACAAGGAAGATTAGGCTCCAAGATACCCCTCAATAGTAGAGTAATAAATAAGCATAAATATGACATGGTTATCCCGAGTTCAAGGGACCTGAGGAGAGAACCATGGGCCTTGAGAACCATAGATAATTATTAGTTGAATTGGCTAACTTCCAAGCCCTTGTCACACTGCCCGAACTCGATACCGTCGAGATCAACATCTAACATAGACGCCGTCCCTAATAAGTAATCATGTGTCTTTAATATTTACAATCTTAAGGTATTATCTAGGTAAGCTTTCTGTTATGCATAGCTACTTCTAGCGAGAACATCTATATAAATAGTAGGATAGCGATGCTATATCAACTCATATCAAAGACAGACATTTCATTCCAATTCACAGACGGCCTTCCATCATATACTGCTTTATATCGACTTAGAAACTATGCCCTACTAAGATTCATTGCCATACTTAGCCTCAATATTGCTCCTATCACTATAGCTAGTACACTTTACTATGGCAGGAGAGTGCCAAGATCCACGACAAGTAGATTGCAACGCAGTTTTAAGGTATATCACTGATGTATGTCACTAGAGTTCATTGAGATATTTTTGTGTTATATCATCTGATTGCCGTGGTTCATACATCTTAGGCATGAATATAAGTTATCGAGTTTGCCTAGACCATTGAGCGGGACCGCTACCCTCCCATGAGAGATACACACTCACGGAACTCGCGTATCATCCTATGATATTCCCCTATAATATTTGCTTAATTTAAAGTATAACAGTTGAACAACTCTAACCTTTAAGGTTTATCTGTCTTCAAAGTTGAGTTAGGCTATATTTACTTGGGGGCTGGCATCGACATCCTATTCATCAAAATAGTACCTCATGCTTCTTATACTACGATCACATTGATCTCGTAGCTTGTGAAAGGTATGATAGACAAATTGGGCTTCTATCCTAGTAACCGTGTATATGCAAATGCTTTAATGGTTGGAGTGAAATATAATCTCTAAATCCATATTATCTAGTACAGCATCAGGATCGTACGTCGTCCGTATTTGGAATATCTCTCTGGGCCTTAGCAATAGCACGACGCCCAAGATTGAGAAGCTCCATTATAAATCGATTCATGTCCTTTATGATTTTGAGCTCGTCTTGTGTAGAGGTCGGAGTGGATAAACTTTGAATGATATTAATGGCGGACGAGAGGTATTCAAGCGTGGTATGGGATTCCGAATTTTGAGGGTGGGCGAGGATATCGATAAACAGCGAAATTACAGAGAGAGTGGCATAGAAGACGACGTCACTGCGGATTAAAATTAATCAGTGTGTCTCCTCTTGAGGCCTTCCGGGTTAGGGCTAAAACCGAGCTAAGCACTTACCTGAACTCTTGTTCTGCTACTGTAGTGGTAGAGCCCTTCAAGAATGTGATTGTTGAGCGGCTAGCCTCCAAAGAAAGATCGCAACTAGAGTGAATAACGCTGTGGAGGTCATCTGGTAAGTCCTTGTGCTCCAGATAATCAGCGCCACATCTCCTGACAGTTGTATGTATGGCAGTGACTAGATGGTGATACTCTAGTTGGAGGTGGGCACGACTGATATCCAGCGTATTGTACATTTCATGGGTTCGCATCGTTTGAACTGGTGGGATAGATAGTTTGGGCCGGATTTCAGGCGGAATAGATAATCGCCAGCTTTCGAGGTCGTCATCTAGTTGGCGAATACGAAGAACGAGTTCCCCATCACTAAGTTTAAATGCACGGGGGGAGAATAAGAGGCGATGGATCTTTTCTTTGAGGCGACAGAGGCCCGGATTTCCTCGCATGTGGAAATAGTACCTGTCGATAGTAATCGTTTCATTTGATCCCTGAAGCTGATCAGAATGGCTGGCACAACTTCCTGGGATAGTCAGATCGCAATATTCCTCAGTGAGTAGAGGGGGTTGCCCTGAGCGAAGCGAGATGTCTTTGTCTGAGACGTAGCACAACCAGAACAGCGTTCGCAAACGGTATCCTTGACGCTCCGTCCAAGTAGACTTGGATCCAGTGTGTCTCGTTGGTTCATTGGTATGTCCGCCGAGAGCGCAAACCATGCGACAGGCGATTGTGTGCAATAGGGCGGCACTCTGTGTCTGAGCTGTGGACATGTGATATCGTTGCTAATGGCTCCAATTAGCATTACTTAAGACTCGGAAATACCAGCGCTTTAAATGAATCACCGGTAGCTTACGAGCATAAGAACTGTCTGAAGGCCCACTACAGTCGCTCCGGTGGCCATCATATATCTCAGAATGCATTGAGCCTTGGTTTCGTATGTATCTCCGTCTCTGATAAACGGCGCTTTTCTTGACGGTTCTAGACGGTCGAATATTGAGAGCATAGCAAAGATACAGGCTATAGATTGCGCTTGTGATGCCGAGGGGGTCCCATCATTGAATCCGTAAGCCTCCTCGATCGTTTTCTCGAAAAGCAAATTGTCCAGAATAGGAAAATCTCGGTGGAAGGATGATTTGAAAAAGACCGAAGCTGATTTTTGAACATTCTCCTTGGGAGGCAACTCCCATAGCTCTTGATTGGAGTAACATACTGGTATGGCTTGATTCTGTAGGTCTGACTGATAGCTGGCGACCCGGAGCTTCTCGATAGTAGAACTCTGACTTGTCTTTAAGTATATGTATTGCTGGCCTCTGTCTGAGAAAAGTGGGATTCCTCTAGAGTACCAATATTGTGCTAAGGGCACAGCAGTAGCATAATTTTGCCCAAGAGACAGGTGGGTGAGTCGAGTATCGATGGGTACGGAAGCGAGGTAAGACTCAGTAGATTCTGTTATACTAGGAGGAATACCAGGACTGGGCGAGGTTACGGATTGAATTGTGTCATCTACATTGTTAGGTGCAGGAGAGGGCAGTCTTTCGATCTCTGACGAGCCTGGGCGAAGGGGTAAATGATTGGAGCGACTTTCAGCAAATGCACTTTCCAGTTGTTCAACACGGTCGAATAAGCCCTCTACATCGCTTAATCTGAGTCTAAAATAATTAATCGGATAGCACCGTTTCAAATGTTGAGGGATGTATTGAAATAAAAGCACCAACTTAGGACGAGGCCTTACCTTTTTCTCTTTTTCTTTGGTATCTCCCTGTCAAATGTACAAGAGAAATCATGCTCATTGCACCACTCGCAGCGGGACTCAGGGCTCGAAATAGAGCATTGGATCTTGATATTTGAGTTGTATTAGCTACCAACTCTGCATGAATCGTTGCTTAAGGACGGACCACACTTTTCTTCTGTAGCACACGTCACATGCTCGTTTCCGGGTCATGACCTTTTCGGACCTTGCCGTCAGTTCCCATCGGCCTCCTGCTATGATGTGATAATGTTCGAATGGGGACTGGTTGTATCGGCGTCCTTCGGACTCCGCATGATTGGTGGTGAACTTACTAGGAACTCTTTTCAAGTGTGTCAGATGGCACTACAAGCTTGAACCCAACGTGAATAGCGGAAATGAAGAGAATGAGCGAGGTCGTATAGCCGGGAGTTGATGACTAAGCGGACGTACGGAGGTCTATAGCCACCGCGATTACGCAGATCTCACCAGGAACGACTAACTAAGCAGTTCTAAGACCCGTTTTGGCGGGACTGGAAAGCTTATACAGTACGAGGTTGTGTCCTACCTGAATAGGTAGTCTCTGTGGCGGTAGAATTAGGAATTATCGCTTGAAGGGTTAGCCCCGGATTAGACGGCGGCTTGGCCTAGTGTAAAGTCGGAGATGCCAAGATGGCGGTAATGTTTTTCTATTGGTATTAATTCTCCGATACATGATGCATCCTAGACTGAGGGGGAAACTTTGTCACCTTTCTAGCTCCTTTGACCCAGGAAGTACCAAGATGCGCCGCGGTATGCCAATAACCTTTATTAGTTAATTTTGTTATAGTACTTCTAAGTCGAGGGCTCGCATTCGAAAACACGTCTTGACTCTTAGTTTAGTGATATCCACAGATTCTATGACGTCCTATAAATTCCAAACACAGAATATCATGCAACAAAAGCCGGTCTCACATTTGTTTACAAAAGAACGATTGACTCTTATCTGGAAGGAAGACATTCATATCTGACAATACTAAGGCGGCTACTACACTACGTCTCTTTATTCAAATGACTTAGCAAGACTTGTCTACACGCATAGTATGGAACGAAGTTAGGTGTCAAACAAATGGATCCTCACAAATATTTCGGAGTCTTTCGGGCGCCGCTCAACAACACATATCTTAGAGATTTGGATTAGGCATGTCAGCAACTCCAATTTAACTTACATAAGGCTAGACAAGCTCCTACAATGGTCGCTCTTGGCACGTGCTATTACGAACGGATGCAGAGTTGCTAAAGTGGTGGAACCTCGGGAGCTAAGTTATAGGTCGAAGCCTTGTACCAGACTAGACAGACCAAAACAAGGTTTATCCGCTATCTTTGTAGCCACTAGAACAGACGCAGAAACAGATGTGGTTGGCGTTATGCCAGACCCGAGCAAACGTGGAAAAAGAAGAAAATATGCTAAAGTTATTCATACTTCTAATGTCCGTCGTATGTACGGTAGTTTTTTTTCCTTTCCAATTCCTTGTAAAGATAATTTAGGGCCCTAGTTTTATAATATGTAAAGCCTGGGGCGATCGTCCATTTAGCTTTTATGCCTTAGTTTTCGGCCTTTAGATACACAAGTGCCAGATGAGTGACACATTTCTATAAACCTAGAAGTTCAAGCTTACGAGGCTTTCTCTACAATTGTAGTGTCCTTTTTCTTCTCTTTGAGGCCTTGCTTCTTGCCTTCTTCTTTCAGTTTCTCGTCGTCAGGCCGCGAAAGCTCGACTTGAGGCATCAAAACGAAGGCAAGTACAAACGCAAAAGCTGCTAGCGCTGCTCCAAGAAGGAATATAACCCGAAACGCATATCGATATGCAGGTATTAGGACACTGCGCACATGTTCAGCTTCATCCGCAGGAAGAGAACTCAGGTAACTCTGCGGGCTGCTGAGGAGGCTATTCGTAGCTTCGTCGCTAAGAGAGAGCGTAGAAAGTGTGTTTGCGACAACGTTATTTCTTGGAGCAATTGTTATTATGATAGCTTCTTTCTACTAGGAGAGAGGACGTACAATAGTGTTCCGCAAACCGCTAGGCCAATGGTGGCTCCGAGATTCCTGACGAAGCTATTTTACGCACGTTTACGTTAGTCCAAGTCTTAAGCCTAAGGCTAATTGATACGGCGGGCAGATACTCACTTTCTAAAGGAAGTCACGACAGCCATGTCGCGTCTCTCGACACCGGCTTGTACTGCAATTAGTGCCCTTTATGGAACCGATACGCAGTTAGCAACTCCACTCCCTGGATCACCTCATGCTACCTAGGGTGATAAGAATAGGAAAACTTACGGTTGTAGTGTATTTCCCACGCCTACACCTATTAAAAGACTGTATCCGACCTGTTTACCCAAGCCAGAATGTTCATCAAGGGTTGACATAAGACCAAGCCCGACAGCCCAAACCAGCCACCCGAACAGTACACATTCACGATAACGGCCAACCCAATGAACTATAAGCCCAGAAAGCGTGCTGCTAGCAGTCTGTAGCAATGTAATGGGCAAAAGGAGGGCTCCGGCCCGTGTCGCCGAGTATCCGTATGCAAGCTGGTAAAAAGTAGGGATGTAGTAGACTTGGACCACAAAGTTCCAACCATTAATTGCCATTGTCAAACAGGCTCCATTAACGATTCGCGATTTGAAAACATGGACTGGGTGGGAGAGCTTTAGTGGAAAACTTAATATGGAAGCCGAAAAGAAACGGGGACTCACGGGGTATCAGGGGATATTTTGCGCCTTTCCACTGCCAGAGCACAAAAGCTACGCTTAGGACAAAGCCCACAACTAAAGTCGCGATAACATGGGCAGAGTCCCAAGGGTAATCAACGCCGCCCCAGGTAAGTCCTAGCAAGAATATCGTTGTCCCTGCCAACGTGAGGCCAATACCAATGAAGTCTACCGCCTTAAGCTTTCTGGGGAGAAGCGTATTAGTTAAATAGGGTCTCGGCAAGCTTTGTGTGTTTATCTTCCTGCTTCTGAACTGACTTACAATTTCCAATCGCCCTCCACTTTCTTGAGAGGCATGAAGAACACAACACACAGCGTCGTCAAAACCGTAAGGGGCAAGCTTAGCCGGAAAATGTTTCGCCAGCCGTCCTTCGATGCTGAGGACAACGCGCCGCCAATAACGGGGCCAATTCCATTGGCTATGGCAACAACAGCACCCTATAAAGAGCAAGATAAGGGTATGTTCATGTCAAAATCTGATTCTAGGGGAAAGAATAGGATAGCTTACAAGAATACCCTGGTACTTTCCCCTTTCACGAAGCGGGACGACGTCGCTCACGATGAGCTGCGCAACGGTCATTAATCCTCCGCCGCCGATACCAGTGAAAGCACGGAAGACGATGAGCTGTGTAACCGTGTTTGCTAAGGACGAGGCTAGTGATCCAATAAAGAATATGGCAAGGCCGATCAACAAGATCACTTTCCGAGACCATATGTCGGATAACCGACCGTACAGGAGCTGGCCCACGGTTGAAGTACTAGAGAAAGTCAACGTCTCAAACGAGCACTATGTCTAGGTGTACTCTTACATGAAAAATCCATTGGCTATCCATGAGGATTGATTACCACCACCAAGGGCATCAGTTACGATATACAAGCTAGCAGCAAGAGTGGTTTGGTCAATGAGCGCGATCAAATCGACGCTAGCACATGCTAGAAAAATCTATTTGAACAGTTACTCTCGGTATCCCCTCAAAGCATTGGAATCACGCTAGGCTTGCTCACTGTGATGATTGTCCTCTTGGGGACATAATTGGTCTGTTCGTTAAATTGATGAATCTGAGTTGGTATGGGGGTATTTGCAGGCACCACGGGCTCAGTCTCAGCAGCGATAACTAGCGACGAGGAATGTTCCTCGTCCGTGGTCTTCTCCATTTGACTCTAGAAGAGACAGGGGAGCTTAGGGGGTGATTTTCAGGAGAAAGCTCCAGGAGTCTGGAAGACTTGTGCAACTAATGCTCGTCGAATACGCGTGGTTGTTGGTTTGGGTGTATGTGGAAGAAGTGAACCTTTGTCTTCATTGATGAAATTTTGCTAAATGAATTCAAGTCAGTATACAATTACTATTCACAGCAGTAAAAGTTCATTTTGTTGTACGGACGGCCAACTCCACTAGCCTGACAACCCAAGTCCCTGACTAACCCCCCCTCCCCGGCAATGACTTTGCATGATGATGGGGCTAGCCCCGAGGAAGCAACTAAAGCTATTGTCATAAATCATGTGGGGTAGAACAATAAGATGAACGAAGTCGCGCTGAATCAAGACTGTCAGAAAGCGCTGCACATGAGCACGTAGTGCTTCTCGATATGGCTATCTAGATATGCTATTCCTGTTGAATATTATAATAGTAATGAGTGAATCTGCACAATTTGACAAATACCGCCTCGCCTGCCAAGACCCCAACGACGAAAGTGTTGTCTATATAGTGCTATAGATGCCGAAATACGGGGTTAGTCAAGGTCGGCTCGACTAGGGGTGTCTTACAGCTTCTCTGCTCGTCACTGGAGTGTACCTCTTCGATAGTTACTATTGGGAAGAAATAAGTCAAGCCCACTCTTTTCGTATAACTACAAAATCAGTGATGATGCATAAGTCATGACGAGGCGGGGTTATTCTATTCTCACCGTACGTAATAAAGTAGGCCAATTCTCTCTTCACCGCCAATTTATTATTCAGCTAGGGTGGTTCCATCAAACCCAAGAACCGCATCCGTGGTGAAGAATAGGATACAAATCACGATGGTGAGCAAGGAATAAGTTTTATGCCCCTGTCTTATCTTGCTACATAATGGTACGTCTCGATAAATGAATATCCTCACCTGGATTTTATCCAAAATCTGAGTCAGGGTCCAGGACCTGGGTATGTCTCGTGGGCAAGTATCTTGCAGTATTTCGAATTCCCAAGTGGGTTGTTCGATCTGCATACAGAAGATGTGTACATTTCTGTTAGCTAGATCGTATACAGTAAGCGTTAGGATACCATTGCGTAGCACAAGTAACCGAGCAAGCAAAGTTGCATATTAGGACTGCTGACAAGATGTCAGGCAAAATAGACATCTACACAGACCATTCAGGCTGCTTTAAAGCAAAATATAATGAGGCGAGTAACGAGGATGATATCTATGTGTCAACTTGATGGGTCCTTCCCACAAGGGGTCAGTTGAGTGATTCCGTAACAGACATGACAGGCCAGACTGCACTAGTTATGGCAGTGAGAAGCAAACTATACCTTCCTTGCTAGGATTGAGACGATATTTGTTTATTCTCTATTATCTGTGTTTTCCTATATATCTATTCGGCTGCACCCTCTGCTTTGGTTTTCTTAATCTACCCCTTCGTCTCTCAACTGTCATAATCCCCTCTGGATCAGTGCATTAATCATCTCAAAATGACTCAAAATAACTTCCTCAACGTGTATAAGGGAGACGATGCAGTCCGACAATACTTCGACCCCGACTCTACACCTCCTCTGCCGCTTGTCGAGCTACCCGCATGTCTCAATCCATACCACCAAGATGGTGTCCATATCTACGCCAAGATGATGAGTATGCACGCGGCAAACAACGTAAAATGCATGCCAGGTGAGTAGAATAACGCCCAAACAGCCATTTTGCTTACCACTCTACCTTAGCCATGGATCTTCTCGAGAAGGGGGTGGTGCCTGGCAAGACCAACACTATAGTTGAATATAGCTCTGGCTCGACGGTCATCTCCATGTCATTGGTCGCCCGGGCAGTTTACGACATATCAGATGTTCGAGCTTTTCTGTCCAACAAGACAAGCGACGCTAAACTCAAGCTGATGAGGTTTTTCGGCCTTAACTTGTAAGATGGTAATCACGCCAAAGATATGATATTTATGCTAATAAATACCTCGCTAGAACTCTATTCGGTGGCCCTTCACAGCCAGAACCAATTGATGAGCGTGGGGGAATTCGCGCAGCGGAGAAACTATCTCAGCAGGCTGAAGACATCATAAATCCAAATCAATATGAAAACGACAACGTGAGACTCTTACGTCTATCTAATTGTAGGTGTCTATAACTGATTTATTGTCTTAGAACTGGAAATCACATGTCAGATGGACAGGCCCCCAGATTCTAAAGCAAGTAAGTGCTGATTTTTGTATGTCATTTTGGGACCTAGCTTGGAGGACGGGATATGACTCTACTCAATCACCAACATACTCGATTGCTAATGTTGCGTAACCATAGCTACCCGAGATCAACCTGATTTGTGCTGGCATGGGGACATCCGGTGAGTTCCTCAATCTTTCTCGTTTGCACGATGCTTAAGGCTAATTTCTAACAGGCACAATCACTGGTCTTGGTACATTTTTCAAGGCTGCTAAACCTTCGGTGTTTCGGTTAGGGTATGTAGTTTGAGGTCAGATCGGCTTATCAACAATCCTGTACTAACTAAAATAGAGTTGTTACAGCTGCGGGTGATCGGGTTCCTGGCCCACGTTCATACGCCCTGCTAGCCCCTGTCAAGTTTCCGTGGAAGGAGGCAACTGATCATATTGAGCATGTGGGATCTTATGACTCCTACTCTATGTCGCTAGATCTGTGTCGTCAGGGAATCATCTGCGGCCCTTCATCTGGCTTTAACCTCAAGGGACTGTTCCAATACCTCGAGAAGTGTAAGGCAGACGGGTCGCTGACTAATCTTGCTGGTCCTGACGGGAGCATTCACTGCGTCTTCCTATGCTGTGATCTGCCTTACCAGTACATCGATGAGTACTATGACAAGTTAGAAGAGACGAGGTTCCCGCCCATTAAAAATCAGGTAGACTCGACCCAAATCTCTGACATAATTTGCTTTGAAGCTCGCTAACCTACCTGCCTTAAGGAACTTACCAAGGTTGACAAATATCGGTACGATGAAGCCTGGGAGCGAGAATGTTTCGATGTGCTTCAAGACTTCTTCGAGGTTCCAAACATGTTCAACTTGCTACATAGTATTCGGTCTTCCTCCAACCTGTCCCTTCAGGACATCCTCATACCCAAGGCCGACGCTTCCATTATCGATCTGCGTCAGCCTTCAGACTTCAACTTGTACCAAGTGCCAGGATCAACGAGCCTTCCGATCGCACTACCTACAAACCCGAGCCCTTTCTCAGATCCAGCAGTGCTGGCAAATGCATGGACAAAGTTGGAGGAGGTTTTTAATTCTCCTGACACGCATATTTTACGTGCACTTCATGATAAGAGAGTATTGGTAGTCTGTTATGATGGTGACACTTCTAGAGTGGCTACAAGTGTATTAAGAGCAAAAGGATACGCAGCGGATAGCATAAGAGGCGGCTTCTCCAACTTTACTCGCCTAGAGCAAGCTAATGAGCCACTCAGCACTTGCGCTACGAAGGTAGATGAAGTAAGAGTCGGGCCTACAAAGGTAGCAGGATCTTGAGGATGTTTTCTTTATCGGTAGCCATCGCATGCAAACTTTTACACTCCAAGCCTAGGTCCCGAACGATTTGAGCCCTGTTTGCGACCTAATATCATGTAGCATGTGACAATGGATATTGCCAGCATTGAAGTAGTTGGTCGCTCGGCGCCTATAGAATTTTTGGCGTCTTCGATATCCTGTTTCGGGTAAAAGGAATATTCTGCTCTTGGTCAAGCAGCTTGAAGAGTTGTTGTAACTATCAGAGACGATCTAGGAGGACCAGATATCAGCTTGTCGTCCATGATGGCGTCAATCCACTCGGCGACTTGTAAATACGATAGCTCGCAGTGTACTGTAATTATTATTATTAGCATTGACATAGCTGTCTCTGGTATATTGTTCAAGAAGAAAGCCCGGTTATCAGGGACAGGAAGAATAAGACCGCTCAGCTGCCATGCATGGAACAAGTCTCTGACGATGCTGTACTTGATATGCTTGTTCCTGGTCCTAAAATTCTCAGTCTGGCTGTCGAAGCCATAGGTCGTGATTCTAGACTTGCTGTAGTGGTCCCTGGCTTATTCCAGGCCTGCATGCACAGCAACTAAGCCTATGGCAGTAACAGACTTGGGCTGCAAGTCATTAATGCTAGTTTTATGTGACAACACAAGTAACATTGGTATTCCCTAATCTTGTTTTGGATCAATAGAAAGGCACGTGGCGCTGTGACTGGAAATCGGGGGACCACAGAATGCATCAATGACATTTCTATCAAACACCCCGTTGATTATAGTGCTTGTATACTCGTTGTTTTGTGGCCACTGCGACGTAAATAGCTTTTGGTGAGTTTGTCTTCGGAAATCAAATGCTGTTCCCACCTACGGTTGCGCAGAGCAACCGCTTCTCTCCCTAGATCCGGCTTAATATTAATGCTCTCTGATTTTCATTTTCCAGTTCCTCCATCTTGTCCACAGCTACTACAGCCAACAGCTCTATTCTTTTACTAGATATCGCCTTCTTATCAATGTTGGCACGCATTCGCCGGAATTGAGAGGTGCCTTGAAAGATATACTTCCTCTTCATTTTCTTCCCCTATCTCCTCGGGCGCTCGCAGAGAAAGCTCTTCCACATTTATCGTATCACTCTTCATCTTGGATCCTCACTCTGTGTGTAGAAAACACAGAAATTCTTATCATAAGGCGTTCCCCGCGAGCTTCACGCGCTCCTCATTCTTTAGGTTAGTCTACGTTGAAGCTTATTTTCTTCCTCTATACTTCCGTTATTTGTCCGACCTTGACACTTACTTACCACCCATGCCACCAACTAGGCATAGCCGCTTAAATCAACATCATTTCGTCAAACCCGGTTTCAGAATTAGATACGATGTCTGATGATCTTACAGCCCGGACGCTAGCTGCTGCCGCCCTAGCTGCGCTAAGGAACGAGAACCAACTCAACAAGAAGTCGGCAACCACGCCTAAGACTCTGCCTAAGCCGACTCCCTACAGTGGGCCTATCATCCTCCAAGCACCGAAGAACCCGCAGGGTCATTTATCACGTTACTATAAATTGACTACGCCTGTCAAGGATCATGGAAGTAAACACGATCTTGACGTTGGCTTCATTGACATCTGGTCGGCATACAACAACCGAGGCCACTCGACCAGAACGAGTAAGCCTTGAACACTCGCCTGTATTGGGAGTTCATTGAAGCATTCACGTTTTCAGGGGTGTTCACCATATGTGAGTAACATTTATACTTTGTATAGTCTTTTCCAGGCTGATGATCAAAAAAATCAACCCTTCCTTTCTCTCATTCGCATATCTATCATTTAGTCTTTATTGAACTGCCGAGACTAACCAACTTCGTACCTAGGTCTAGCCAATATGGTGGTTCCTCTACTGCAAGTATATACACCGACGAGGCGCGAGCGAAATCACCAAAGTAAGGTCCGCTACATTACGGTTGACGAGGAGGGCAGGCGACGGATCTATGTAGAGCTCCTCTGTTCATCTCTTGCGTCTGTTCGAGTACTGAAGCAGATGTTTCGGAAGATATAGTGGTACACGCATAAGGCTCACTGTTCATGTCAGCGCTCATGTCATGGCTCGATACTGGCTTCTGAGAGGGGAGCTGGTCGTTTATCGATATGTGTGGAATATATAAGGCGGGATTAGTAATAGTAATGCTTCATCGATGTTGTTTCCGTTGCAATCCTTCTCGATAGCAATGACACTCTGTTCTTAATTGTGAAAGTTAGTTCTGGCTTAGCGAAAGTTCGTACTAGAGTATGTCTCTTTCGCTAACTCCGTCAAGCCAACTGTTTCTCTCTCCGAGTTAACATTCACACTATTCCCAATCTCATAATAGTTGCGATATGGCCACTTGCAAAGAAGGCGCAGGTAAGCCTCGAGGATGCAGATTTATAGTCAAATTCGCTTTACCAGTTATAAAAAACATTTATCACGCTAGTAATCCTAAACCCAATCTAACATGAGTAGTTGATCCTAAGTACCCAGAGGCTGATACTGAGAAATTATTCTGCGTTTCGCTGATAACCTAAACAGCATACACTCAAGAGTTGGAGTGTGAGCTCGGACTTGTAGAAGAGCTCGTGCTAGCAGAAGAGCTCGCACTAACAGGAGGGCTGGAATCGTCCTCCTCCGGAATTCCCAAGGGCGCCACTGCTGGCAGTTCCTCGTACATGCGCGTGATGCTCCCTGGCTCATGGAGGACCGGCGTTAACCCATCTTTGCATTGCGACCTCCACAGAATGCTCCTGGGGCTTGTTTCAGGGCCAAAGTCTTGCCACGTAATCAGATGTATCCAATCCTCATACCAAACTATCGAGTAGTCGGTTGCGCAGTCATCGCACGCGAAGTTGCTCTCTGGCTTGTCACGCAAGATGTTGTTATTCATTGCCATGATGAAACTGCGGCTGAGTGGTCCTCTGGAAGACCCCGGGCCCAATCTGCAAAGATGAGGGCATATTTTTATGTCCCCGAAAACGTCGAACCGACAGGTCTTCTAGGCTCGCCGTGAAAATTTCCATGTGGACTTGAGTAGAAACTTTAGTCTACCATTGTTGTGAACTATTTTAGGGGCCGTTTTGTAAAAAACCAGGGGAGCGGAGAGATAATCATTTCTAGAATCTTCATAAGCCGTTATTGATTTCCACTTATGGCAACGCAAGATTTCGTTAAGTATGGGTTTGAAATCATTGCTACGGAGTCGCGTCCATTTTAAAGCAAGTTGTACTTGGCGATTGTCGAATTTGCGGTGACGAGAGTCAACCCGAGGACCTGGATTTTCGTATGCACACGTGTTGAACTGCTCAACGGTCATCGGGCAGGATCGGAAGATGTATTCATCAACATCGCTCGTGAGGATAACTATAGGCTTGATCTCATGCGTATCGTAACATGCTTCGCACACCCACTGGCTCGGGTTTTTACGTGCACCCTTCATGAGATGTGTTAACTTGTCAATTGGGTCTGGTATCCCGACTATGATCAAGCCTTGTCAGTAGAATTTAGAAGCCACGGGTGCGAATAAGACAGAAGAATGTACCTGCACTCTCCTCAGCGCGTGACCCCATGGCGATAGGTCGAGGGTTTCAAACAGTAACTTATCGTGATCATATAGTTTCGTGCTTGTTGAATTGAAGAATATAGGAACCACTTCGAGTTTTTGATGTTGCCTACGAGGACATGAATTCGATGCATACTTGTTGGCCGTTTGAACACAATTCGAGGCTATAAGGATTGGACCTGCTTACATTCATGGGCGATGACGGTGGCATGTTGCCCTACTTTTGCCCCTTGGAAGGCGTGGGCCATGATAGCGATCATTGGTAAGTGCAAGGAACGGTGCGTTCTATGTATTGAAATGACCCGGGTAAACTTACCTACCGCCGGGGCCACAACCAGGGAAGTAATTAATTACCTCGTATACGCATCTGTTAGGCACAAGGACGCAGGAGGCTAGAGGGAGCCCATGGAGTGGGCATGTAACGAGTAGTAGCTATATAAAGGTCGGAGTCTTCCCGTCGGGACAGACTCAGGAATCAAGAATATTGAACCCTACCCCCTACGTTCCGCCTAGCAGCGACCTACCGGTGACTCATTTAGATACAACATATTCTCTGACAGCATCCAAGGCCAAAAAGTCACTTGACAGAAAAGAAAACCACTTCATCGAAAAGAGCAAAAATAAATTGACCCGCTACCAACAACCACGCTCACCTGTGATGCCTCATCGATTTCCTCTGTAACATCTCATGACAACGAGCCTTTGCTATACCGACTGGTTCTAATGCCCGCCTTATATCCTACAATGCGTTTGAAAGATGTAAAATACATGAACCTTTCGAAACGTTTCCTCATACTCGCTATGGCGATATCTCCCCCGGTGCAAAGAATAATATGTATGTATATAGCCTATGGCTGACTAGCCTACGAAGGTATCTAGGCTGCCTGGTCATTTGAGAATTCGAGTGTCATCGATTAACTTGCTGATGGCGCCGATGTTTCAACGCTCATGAACTGGCAATTATTATAAGCACATATTGGTTTGGGTTAATCCATAGCTTGCAAAAGTCCTCGTATATCTCCATCTTACCGACAAGCAAGGCGTCAAGTGTCGCAACATTTCTCGACTACGTAGATCTTCTTCTATTCAAACTCGCCTAAATCCACCATCATGACTGATCCATATGTGATAGTCATTATAGCAAGCAAGAAGACCGCTACCTTGTAAGTACATTTATTATTAGGAATTAGAAACTATAAGGACTTTTCGATTTAGAAAGTGAACATTACAGCTATTATAGCAACGAGGGTGGCTCCAAGGTTTTCATGCCGTAGACCTGAAGCACCGCCCCTTTGAGATGAAGTCGACGTGGTGGTAGAAGGTGCAGGAGCCGCCAATGTGGGAGTACTGGTAACACCGGAGCTCACACCGGAGTCCGAGCTAGAACCCGAGCTGGAGACTGAACTTGAGCTTGGGCTTGAGCTTGGGCTTGGGCTGGAGTCCGAGGTTCCCCCGGTGTTGGTTGGGATGGGTATAACGGTTGGGACTACGGTAACGGACTCTCCAAGGGACGGTTGTGAGCTTGAAACATCATCGTGGTCATCTCCCGAACGCCCAGTAGACTCGGATTCAGTCTGGCTCGTCGTTGTAGTAGCTACACCTCCGCTTGATTTGGTAAGTTGAGTACTAGCGGGTGTGCTACTAGAGGCGACAGTGGAGGAAGAAGGTTCGGCTTCGACGTTGTCGCAACTCAGGTCAAATAGGGGAGTGGTAGTAAGCTCGCTACCGACGATACCGAAGCTAGGATTCGGTGTATCAGGCGCGGCATCCTGAAGGGTATACCACCTGCGCCTGAGTTAGACATGCAACGACTACATATATCGACTTGCTTACCAGACGTTAATTTGCCCGAACATAGGACATCCGACAGTTTTCCAAAACTCCTCGGCATTCTTGGCGGACGCGACCGACTCTCCGCTCTCCTTGCCGCTGACGGGGTGGCCCGTCTCCGTAATCCAGACCGCCTTTCCGCGTGCAGCCGCCCGTGTTCTCCCTAGGGCGTCCTGGAATAGCGACTTGCTCTGGCCGATGGAATTGGGCATTGTGTTTTGAAAGTACGGATAAGCGTCCATGCCAATCCAATCAAGCTCGTCAACCACAACACTGCTGGACGAATTATCCCACCCAGTCCACGTGTCAACATGACCAAGGAGAGCGCCCTCCAAGGCGGTACCGGCAATAGTTTCTTTGACCTGCTTGATGTACTTCACGAGAACATCCGGGTCAATACCAGGGTTGGACCCAGCAGCAATACCCTGGGGTGAGTTGCGGTACAGGTCCTCGCTACCGATCGAGATACCGTCCACAATATTGGCAAAATCGTCCCCGTATTTATCGATGGAGGTCTTCAGCGCTAGGAGCTCGTTGGCAAAGGCGGCATCGCCGGCAGAAGCCCACAGACCTAACAAAAGTGAGGTCTTGGTATTGATGGCAGCAGGGATGGCGGAGATAGGATCGCTGGCAGTACCGCCTTGCTATAAACCGGTCAGGCTCAGAGCTAACAGGCAATTCGAGTGACAATAAATGGCTGAAAATATGCAGCTTACCACCATAGTGTAGAGTCGGGCGCTAGTCCATCCATTAGTACCCTTCAGATTCGCGGCAGTCGTGAACTCGGCCTCAAAATCGGACTGCGTCTTGGCTGCTCCCGTAGTAAATGTAGAGCCATAGTTGAAGCCAAGCTTAGCGGCAGACGCCATGGAGGCGAGATGTATTAATAGCGCTGCTGTATGCATGATATCGATGAGCAAACACAAACACAAGATCTGTACGTGCAAACTTCTCGGTCAAGAGAGTGTGTTGTGTGTGGCTGTAAGCAAGAAAGAAGCACCGATGGGCTAGAGAATAGGGCTAGTGAGTATGTCAAGAGGTGTCGATGCGACGAATACGAGCGAGAAGTTGCGGTTACTGGTGCTGCTAGACTTGTAAAGATGGAAATAGGGGAAAGAGCTTAGGCTATATACAGTGTAAGAAGGGTAACAACAACTTAACGAACGTAGTCTGGACCACGGCTAGTACAAAGGACTGAGCCGAGCATCAAGAAGCTGAGTTGTAAAAGTAAGAATCAGAAAGTTGGAGACATCAAAAGCGACAGTGGTTTTGGTGTTGCATTCCAAGCGAATCCCTAGCTTCCCCTCAGCGGCTCGTCGCCTGTTTCGATGCAAATCCACCCTACGTACGCAACTTGTCAGTATCGACTTTTCGAGTAGATTATCAGCGGGCCCGGGGGCCTTGTAAGTCTATGCCTTTGAAGCATTAACTGCGATATTACAGAGACGTTACAGATGCTGAACATACTGAATTCGCATACACAACAATACCGCCCCGGCTTATATCATCACCACGCAAACCATCAACATGAATGAGAATCATTTCCGTTATATCGGACTACTACTCTCTTGGTCCAAAGAAAGCGAGAATAAGTCTCATGTTCATTATCCTTGCGAATCTTGTCTTCTCTCATGAAATTCAAGAGCGAAATCCCCAACGCCAAACTTCAGGGCCCGAAAGTACAATCAGATACCTATGCATTCGAACTCAAACAAATCACCCCATTATTCTACACGGGGACCAAGGTAATGGGCCCTCGACAATTCCAGTCAAGCCCATTTGTCCTAAAACATTATCCTGAACCATGGTGTTGGTCTTGATGACCCCATAATGCGTTGCCGAACTTAACCTGGGTTGAATTCCTAGGATTTTGAGGCACAGCCATCCCAGCCCCTCCAGCGAATTGACCACTATACGCACCGCCTTCATCGTAAGCATAGTGCTGCGGCACAGCAGCTCCTATGTCGCCCCTATCATCATATGGAACGTAAGTGGCAGGATGATGCGACGGGCCTGGCTCTGCGATTTCGTTGTACGCATGTGGATGCTGTACTGAGTCCTGGTACGGACGCGCTTGTCCTCTATACCCACTTCCAGGATTTGGCTGGGCGTTTGCTATAAGCCCGGCGCTTTCCTCCGGTAAGGGGTCGCTGGGAGCATTGGGCAAGCCAAATGTACTCCGGCGGAACTGAGATGCAATTGGTAGATGGTCCGTACTTTTACCATCACGGTTACCTGAGTAGCTTGTATCGGCTTTGAGTTGATAGCTTGGATCCTCGTGGCGACGCTTAGCCCCTACGAATAACCACCTGATCCCCCGGCCGAAAGCCTTTACAATGTCCCATACGTTGAGGGCGTCACCAAACGCTTTGAGGCCGGCGAATCCCCCCTTCTTAGGTCCATGCTCCTTTTCTCGAGGTGGTATCCCGCCTGAAGGGTCAGGGCTAGGGTAGAAAGTGACCTTGGCGCCTTCTTTGTACTGGGCGTAGGGAAAGGACCATAGGTGAAGTATTGCAAATAGAGCCATCTCGACGCAGAGAAGCAAGCTAGGGATCCCTACTTTCAAGTCCGGATAAGCGAGCTTCTCGTTCGGGCTTACAAGGTGAACCGTAGATGAGGTGGCTAATGAGATCGCTATTGTTTGCCAGAAAGACAAGAAGACGACAAGCTTAATGGCCAATACTTTCAAGCCCAGCTTGTGCTCAGCTAAAGGCTGCCTGAACTGGGAATAATACTGGAGTATGCAGTACATCGCGATTGTGACTGCGACAGCTTCGATTACAATAACCTAAGGCAGAATTAGCGGTGCATCGAGATTATTGGCATATTAATTAGACATACCCAGACATGTGCAAATACGGGGCTGTTAGAGCTCTCACAATATCGGTCAAAATATTGTGTCACAACAGCAACGATAGTCATAGCAACGCGTATGAAACAGTACTGATAAACGCCGATCCATATTATGTTGAACCAGGTCAACCCAGATTTCGGTACTCTCCAACAGCCACGCTCACCACCGCAGCACTTGGCGAACCAGTTAACGGGTATAATCCACGGTTTGATAGGGTGTAACTGGCGAAAAAACTGTTTCTGCTCGTGGAGATCGGGAGCCACGAGGTGGCACATTAGGGCGAAAAAGGACGCAATGGCGAAGGCTTCGTAGGCTTCACTGATGACTTGGTAATACGTAGCGTGCCAATAGAACCAGAGAGACAAAAAAGCCGACGTCGCGTAAATGGGTACCATGAAGAGTATTCGAATGATGCTGCCGTTTGTTAGCTTCTGGCCACAGGCTATTGCGACTAGAGGGGGCGCACTGTTTTTGTTCACGGGGTTTCGTGTAGTTGAGAGCATGTTGCCACATGAGGTAAAAGCTCACGATGTAGGCGACTATGGTCGAACCACCAGCAATGATCAAAGCCAGCTGGTGGAAGGTGAAATTCCCAGCGAGCTTCTCCTCGGACCCAACTGCATTGTAGACAGACGATCAGCATGACAAACACTTTGGATCTTACCAGCAGCTTGGCGCCATGCCTCTCGGCACGCGGGGAGGCTAGGGCAGCAAAGCTTGT
Organism: Xylaria sp. 218_066; assembly: GCA_019843955.1. Classification (NCBI taxonomy): domain Eukaryota; kingdom Fungi; phylum Ascomycota; class Sordariomycetes; order Xylariales; family Xylariaceae; genus Xylaria; species Xylaria sp. 218_066. The sequence continues at coordinate 307,610 of JADKYC010000017.1, forward strand.
TTTGGACAAGATACGTACTGCGCATATCCTCCAGAGTGGAGTTACATGTTGTGTTCCAGAAGCCCATGGTGTTGTGCGCACTGCTGTGCGAGAGATGCAAGCAGCTGGGCCGTTCTGAGCACTAATAAGGCAAGTTCGAAAGGCGTTGGGCCGCCGCCGCGATGCGCGTTCGCCCACTTCGACCTTCACAGAAATCTCGACGTGGCAGTGGCGACTGCGTTAATGCCGTAGATTTGTCTATGGAATATGCGCACCGGTGTACGCTCTCCGTCGGAAGTTGAGGTGGTAGATATGGTGCGTCGATAGTCGGTGGATGTCTTGAAACGCTAAAACCGCCGGGTGCGAACAAAGAGCGAGATTAGGGTCGTGGCGGCGCCTAGGGACAATTCGTGAGTTGGTTTGCGTGAGAGTGTGAGTGAGCGATGGATGAGCAGCAGAATGGTTCTCGCGCTTCAAATCGAAGCTTCGGAAAGGTATGTGAAATCCTGTAACGATGGAGATTCGAGGATTAAAGGATGGAAATGAAATGAGCAAGGAAGATCATTCCAACCTTAGGTGTGTACTTTGAGCTTGGCGGCAGGTGGCAGGGGCTTAGACTGCCACCTAAGCAGAACCTTGTTACGCCTAGCGGGATTCACAGGTGGTGACTGGCTGATGAGCCTCTGGACTGCGCCTAATCGGGGCCAATTGCGTAGCCAGCCGCTGCCGTGAAGTCCGCGAGAGGTAACCTTAACTACACCTGTGCATATAATTGCGGGGCATTCCCTTACCATGCGCTTAGCTGCGACAGTGATGCTGTGGCTGAGACCAGTAGTGTGTACATGCGGCATGGCTACGCTACTGCATGTAATTCGACGTTGAATTAGGCGGATGACGCAATACGAACAATCTCAGGACTCAGGACTCAGATATGTATGTACCTCATCAACACAGCAACTGACTATAAACCCGCCATTATCGCCAAGTTCGAATTGTAGGAGCCTAGTTAATTTCATGACATTCCCATATTCGATCCAGAGGCAGATAGTCATTTTCGAATGGTACTACAGTACTTGTAGATTCCCGCTGCGCCTCAGGAATTGATTGGTTACTGACGGCTACCTAGACTCGTTGGGGTTAACAATTTGAAGCTTTGTGGAGAGAAAACGTCTTGATTATAAAGTCAAGCCGTATATTCTTTATACTACACATCTTGCGATCGCGCCCTTCGAGTCAATCTTCCTACCACGACACTCTTTCTCGCCGATGAATGTAGTAACTAGCCGTGTATGTGACTAATAGACATAGCCGATAACGCACGCCAAGGAACTGGTAACACTATAAAATCCGAGTTAGACTCTCCAGCATCATAGCGAAATGCAAGTAGAAACATCTAAACGCTGAACTATGGTCATCCTTGCCACTCTGCCACGTTGTAACGCTATTCTTTGACTATTAGATTCGCAATCACATTGTTCATCATGGCGCCAACATCGTCTCCCACTGCCCTCCTCCTCATCGATGTCCAACAGGCCTTCAACGAGCCACCCTTCACCGGGAGGTCAACTCCCGACTTTGAAGCCAACATCATCAAACTCCTAGCGGCATTCCGCGCCGCCGGAAACACCCACATCATACATATCTGCCATCACTCGCGCTCCGAAAGCAGCTCTCTACACCCATCACAACCTGGGGTGCAATTCATGGAATACGCAACGCCGAAGCCGGGCGAAATGGTGAGGTCCAAGAACGTCAACTCGGCCTTCATCGGCACCGATCTAGAGAGTGTCATCAGGGATCTTGGCATTCAAAAACTCGTCATTGTGGGCTTGACTACCGGCCACTGTGTTAGCACCTCGGTTCGAATGGCCTCCAACTTACGCGTCGTTGACCATCCGCACGGCGGCACTGCGCCGGGACGGACTCCGCCAGGGGAGATTATCCTCGTCTCGGATGCAACTGCCATGTACGATTGGACCACCACCGAGGGCAAAGTTTATGACGGCGAGACGTTGCATACCATGAACTTGGCGACTGTGGATAACGAGTTCTGTGTGGTACGAAACACAGAGGAGGTAATACGTTCGCTCAATGGCGCAGATCAGTAGACGTGAGCTGGATAGAAATAAAATGAGATCCAGTTGGAAACATTCCACATTAGGAAGTAGTTTGTAACATCGAAATGAGAACCCTGGCTCATGGGATCATGGTGTTGTGTTGTTAAAAGGAGTGGAGACTCAAACAAGTAGGCAGTCAAGTAGCTGCCCCCGTTAACCCATTGTATTGTCAGTCGAGGTCCAAATATTGAGAGTTATTCTAGTAGCGTAAACGAAAACAAAGGCTATATAAACTGAAGCTCCACATCACCGAGTAGGTAACAAAGTCTTCATAATTTGCGTAGGCCCGCCACTTGCCATAATTCTCTATCGGAGCACTTCCTGGTTTTGCCAAGAAAGCCTCAACCCAACTATCTCTCAGCAGCCTGATTTGAACGCTGTGTGGTAAGAAATCTCGTTTCCAGCCCATCATTCGGGGAAGAATGGAAATCAATCGGTATGATGGAAGACAGGATTATAGGTATTCCCTCGCGTCAACTATTCGAATGATATAGCTTCATAACGTCTTTTGCTTTGAATCGGTATCATATAGAGATATCACACGAGGGGTTGTCCAAGATACTAAGATAGCACGTATCCGAAAACCACGGGTCGGTGCCTCCGATATCATGTACCAAGTAAAATCGACGATTCGCAGACTCAGCTACTCGCTGATTTCCCGATCACGAAAACGGGCGATAATAGCTAGATGAGCAAGATCGAGTGAACGAAGTGTATATAAACTTAGATCGCTGTCAGAGAAATTAGTCCTGTGTGGCCCTGAAGCTATAGTAGCTTCTTGCAATTCGAACACTATTTAGACCCCTAGATTCCTAGCCCTTTTTACAAGAGATCTATCTATTCGAAGCATTTATTAGATAACAGGGCACGGGAAGAGGGTCGAGGTGAATTTTCTCTCATGCTTCACAGTTACTGATACTCATTCCGGTATTATTTTTTCAAAATTGTACTTTATATTGCGATATAGATCCAATAGAGTCTCCACTTATTGTTAGTGCTCTGAAAGGATCGTTTGACAGACAGATCTTTCGCATCATCGGCGGTTAGCTTGATACGGTAATAACTTTTATAGTTGTAAATCTGACCTTGACTACCACCTATTTAGATTTAACAAGATCTTCTACTTTGAATCAGCATCAGACTAACCCGAATAAATGCTAAGGAACATCAAGGGAACGCGACCTGCTTATCAAGAATATGAAGATGATGCCAGTTGAGTTGGGGCCATTGGTCGCTTTCTGAGCGATATCGAAGTGTGGCAGGTATCACTAATAAACGCCAATTGGACTTCTGATTCATAGCGGCAGTTATGCTGCACAAGCATTAGTAAATGATGCCAGAGATTCGATAGGATACCGCCGCGACAATATCCTTGTAGGCGCGTTAGCTCGGATATATTTTCTCACGTGATGAAAACTGACTTGTAGCATTTGCGTCTGGTATTAGCCGCACAGCAGAGCGGAGTATCCTGGTTGCGGCTTAGTGAGTTATTAACAGTAGTTCGCAGTATAATTAGGTGTTTAGAAATATGTCTATCTTTATGTTCAGAGACTAGGACAAGTGCAGTTCTGAAGCTTTTGGATGCACGCACTTCTCGTGAAGATTATGAGAACAAATTGTGCAAGTGCCACAAGGCACTGCAAAGCCCAGAACATGAGTGGTACTCTATAGCAAAATCTATGATGGTGGAATGGAATGACTACAATAGCTGAAATCTTCTTTCTCGTTAGGGGATGGAATAATCATTGCAGACGATGAATGTTCTCACGTACTGTTATCCGGAGACTTGGAGGTCCGTAAGCCCGTTCGAGGCAAATCCCCATTTTCATACTTGTTATCTATAATCCCTCATTTTCTTTCTGAATTGGAATGAGATGCAAAAAAGTATTGACACAATTTATGGACTTCAGTGTACTTGTAGAAAAGGCGAGGAGGTTAGCTTCTCCTAAATGGGTTAAGTAATTATGGATAGACGACCCAACGCGGTACCTGCCGGGACGGGATGTGATGTGTCCCGGGGTGCATGCAACATTGGAGGGACCTACGGTACCTTATGCAAAATATATAGATCCCGATGCAACCACACCTGCAATCCTCTTTTGTTTGTCGTAGCTCTACGCTCAGCATGTCAACTTACCTTGAATACTTTGCTATTTCTACCATAAACCAGGCACCATCCCGTCGTCGTGAAAGGCCTATTAGATCCTAGCACCGAATTCATAATTATCTCTCTTCTCGTCTGTCGTCATGGAGACTGCGCCACGACCCTTTACCACCCCGCCAGAGCAAAGGGCAACCGTGCGTGCCACCCTAAGGCGACAGCTTTGTGTCGTTCCACCTCCTGTAGGGGGTATCGACCTCGGCGGTAAAACCGCCATTGTGACAGGGTCGAATGGTGGAATCGGCCTGGAGTGCGCTCGCCAACTCTTAGGTCTGGGCCTGTCCCGACTCATTCTGGCTGTGCGCAATGAACAGAAAGGCCAGCAAGCAAGAACTACATTGTTGTCAGAGCACAAGCTTCCAGATGACGCTATCGACGTTTGGAAACTTGACATGCTATCCTATGATTCCATCATCGCTTTTGCCGCGCGAGCAGGGACACTGGATCGCCTGGATATTGCAGTGCTGAATGCTGGTATTTTCAACCAGAAGTTCAAGATGGTCAACGCACATTCGGCATCGAGCCACGAGGAAACCATTCAATTGAATGTGCTATCAACCACGTTACTTTCCATCTTACTACTCCCTGTTTTAAGGTCCAAGAGCCCGTCGCCGTCAAATGCTCCTGGTCGCCTGGTTGTTGTATCATCCGATGTCTCTTCATTCGCCAAATTCAAAGAACGGGACCAACAGCCCTTGCTGCCCATCTTCAATGACCCGAAGCTTTTCGATGGCTGGGAGCGCTACTGCACATCCAAGCTCCTCGGTCAGCTTGCCATATCCGAGCTGGCTAAACGAGTTGATCCCTCAATTGCAATAATCACTTTGCCCAACCCTGGCCTGTGCTACGGCACGCACCTTGGGCAACTCCCAGAAGCTAATGTCGTCGACATGATTGGTAGTTTTATTAAACGTATCTTTGGACGCCGTCCATCAGTGGGGACTAGAACAATCACAGCGGGCGCGGTTAAGTTCGGACGCGAAGCCCATGGACAGTACGTCGAGGACGGCAAGCTGGAACCGTAAGATAGCCATTTCATACCATTTTACCAGATGATATCCACTATAGCTGACTAAAAACACAGTTTGGCACCCTTTGCGTACGAGGCTGAAGGCGAGCGCGTCGCCCGACTTCTTTGGGACGAGATAATGCAAGAATTATCGTTTGCCAAAGTGGAAGAGACACTAGAGGGTTTGAAAACACCCTCGCCAGAGTAGTCAAGGATGATTAGCATTATTATCGGAAAGACGAGCAATAGCTGCTATCTGAAATAAGGGTGTCTCCAGCTCCTTTTGGTAGCTCGAAACTCTAGTAGCCAATTCTTCAACTAGCAATAGTAGTTATTTCTTTTCCAAGTTCTCTTTGATAACACCTAGCTCCCCCGAGATATGGCTAGAGAGTTCAGGGAAGGAAGAGGTCTCCAATCCTCCAAGGACAGCTATGTAAGACATATTGTTTCGGCCGCAGCCAACCAAACCACCCACTGACATCACCCAAGCCAAGTATTGTCAAAACCATGTGCGGTATAAAAATGAAGATTGAAAGAACACGCTGCATGTAGAATGACGAAACTGACCAGATCGTGAATACAACGGAATACGGCGTTATCGCAATCGCCCTCGGAAGTGGTACCCGGGTTAAGACATTGCTCACGAGCTCAGGCTTTTCCCCTGGGCCGTTCATTCTGTACCAAACACACCAATTTGGATAGAACCACCACTTGATCAGCAATCCGTCTTCTACCATGAAGAACCCTATCATTGTTGTTGCCCATAACACCGCAGCAGACCATGCAATGATGGTATTCATTGCCCATGTCCCCAAGATGAGTAGAAGCACCGACAGGATATGAAGATTGAAGATAGCAATGCAAACCCGAGGCAGCTTCGGTTCGCAGCCCATACGCCTCGCTAGACTCTCAATATAGGCATTGTAGTCTACGAGGCTATGCATTCTGGGGCTGATGGAGTAGTATTCTTGCTCGTCCGCCATGTCACGAAGTGCCTGTGACCCGTAATCGACGGGTAAGGGGAGCGCTTCACCCTTGAGCAAAAGGGCGATGTAGCGAGACTGCATCTCTGATACGGCGGGCAAGCCACCTTGGTGGGGTCGAGCATAGCCTACGAAAAACAGCCGATCTCCCAAAAGCCTAGGAAAGCAATGAAGAAACCAAGTTCGCGGATTCGCCTCGAATTTGTATTCTTCTGGAATTTGAAGCCAGGGGAACGAGTACCAATATCCAGTACAGAGAACAATAGCGTCAAACTCTTTCAGTATCGTCGAGTCTTTCTTTCCGTCAGCGTTGGAAAACGTGCACGTCGTCCCCGATGTTGAAATGCTAGACTTCACAATAACTTGGAGTTTCCCCTGCGATACGGCCTCGCACATGCGCGAGTTCTTGGTTACGTACGTAGCCTGTTCAGAGCGCAAGAATGCAGACGTCGTACTCTCGAGATTGAACCGCTGAATTGTCGCATCGCCACCCGGTAGATTCCAAAGGAACCGGCGAAATGAACCATAAGCATAAACGTTGATGCCCGCGCTCATACGATTCGTCGTCGAAGCCTCGAGGAAGCTGTTGACAGGCTGCTCGTTGGACTTGTTCAGATTCATGCGCTCCGTCTCGGGAATAGTGTCATTGAGATAACGTGGGCCGACACATGGCGCCCTCCTGACCCAGACTGACACGTCAGGCGACAGTTCGGCCAGATCGGGGGCCATATCAGCGCCGCTTTCGCCCGCCCCAATCACCAAAACTCGCAGTTTCTGCTCCGCGACCTGTGATTTAAATGATTCATCGCACTGGTTTGAGTGAATTACCCGTCCAGAGAAACCCTCCAGGCCGGGTACGTCGAAGTTTGGTAGCTGATTGGCACCCGTTGCCACGAGGAGGGCGTCGGTCTTCACTTGCAATAAGCGGTCGTCGGACTGGCGGACTTCCAGAGACCAGAGATTATCATCCCCCAAGACAGCCTGGGAGACCCGAGAGTTATATCTGATATGCTGCTCCAGGCCGTAATGCCGCGAATAAGCCTGAAGGTACGTTAGGTAGGCTTTGCCCGAGGGGTAGTGTAGCCTAGTAGGGTCGGGAAAGTCTGAAAACGCCATGAACCAGTTCGAGACGGTGAGATGCATCTCGGGCTGAACGAACGAGCTGCGGAAAACACCGCCGAGTGCAGATGAGGCTTCGAAAATGATTGCATTATGTCCTGCTTCTCGCAGCTCTTTCAGAGCCGCGAGGCCGCATGGACCGGCGCCGACGATCACAACATCTTTCATCGTTTATGAGGTGTGCCTCTCACGATATATGCGACTATTGCTAGATAAGCTTTCAGGTACTTCATGAAAGGGTTACCCTTTTGTGGCGGAGCACCCATAAGGCTCTGCCAAGCCCAGCATTCGTATATATCGTCAGATCTATATATATATTGCTGTGTGCGTGCAAGTGACGTGGCCTACAAAGATCTATACGAAATTGTTACATCTCCCAACGAATAGCCTCGGGCAAGTCGGCAGTTAGCAGTTTTCCGTACGAATTGCTTTTTTAACATCTTGTAACCGCGCACCATACCTCACGCTAGTCCGTCACATCTTAGCGAGAACGGGGGATCCTCTCGGATATAACAGGTAAACAATTGGAGGGACTACGATACAACCTGAACGTCATAGTAGGTAGTTATACAGAACGGAAAACCAGAACGTAAGTGCAGCCAGTCAAACGTCAATATCTATCGATTGCTCTGTGACTAGTACTAAATATAAATAGCATGGGCCCACACATGCATATCTGTGTCCTACCTGCGGCGGTCTGCCGATTTGACAGGTGCATGTTAATTGGCTCAATTTAATATCAAGATAAACAGCGTGGTCAGTGTATCGTTGTCCTATACAGCGTATCGCTGTCCTATACGACGTATCGTTGTCCTGTACCTCCCCATCGGCAATACAACGTGAACTGCCTGCCGGAGCCCCAACTTCCCGCGCTGGGTTGTGAACACAGTCGAGGACGAATCCGACATGGAGAAGCCATTCAGGGTCGTCGTCGTCGGCGCAGGCCCTACGGGCCTTGCGCTAGGAAACATGCTAGCGACGGCACACATCGACTTCGTGATTCTAGAACGGCACGACCGCGTAGTCACCGAGTCCGGAGCTTGCATTATGCTTTGGCCTCACTCGACTCGTCTTTTAGACCAGTTGGGACTACTGGATGCCGCTGCAGCCGCGTCTCTGGGGCTTCATTCAAAGAGCACCATTGACCCCCTAGGTCAGCTACAGAGCGAATATCCCACGTTCCAGTGGATTGGAGAGAAGTAGGCCCATCTCATAACTACGTGCGTAGAAATGAACTCCTGTATCAGAAGATGCTAACATTGCGATCGCCCTAGCCACGGGTATCCGACTTTGCACTTACCGCGTACCCGGCTCACGAAATTGTTATATGATGGCCTTGGAGATCACCAGTCTAAAATAAAGACATCTTCGTTCATAAGTACTATAAGTGCCGATGATAATGGTGTCTGCGTCACCCTCTCTGATGGTAGCACGGAGACGGGGTCCGTCGTCATCGGGTGTGATGGTGTACACAGCCACGTGAGAGAACACAGTAAGTGCCATTGATCTTCTTTGCGGTGACGGACGGAACCGTGGATATTGATTTTTATTCATACATTGCTCATTTCAAACACGCCTTCTATCATAGGCTGTTATTTCCTTACTGACAAGTCATTCCCAGTGAATAGTATAGCAAAAGCAGATGGAATTCAATTTGAAACATCGCCTCAAGTCAACCAATTCGAATGTCTATTTGGCACGGCATCCCCCATTCCCGGATTACAGCGAGGCGTCTTCTGGGAGTCCCACGGCCCAGGCATGATCACACAATTCGGAACATCAGACAAGATAGCGGCATTCAGCTTGTTTAGGATAGTAGAGAAAACGACGGCTGAGGAGGACGATTCAGATGATCCTGAAAGCGTGCCTCATTTCTTCAAAAAGCATGGCGATAGATTCATAGCGCCTGGGTTCCAAGTCCGAGACTTACAGAAACACTGCACATGGACAAGACTGGCACGTCAACCAGAAGGCTCCACAAAGCTCTGGTATCACGGCCGGATCGTTTTGTGCGGCGAGTCGGCCGTGCAGATGTCCTCAGTCATGGGGATGGGCTTCAACGCGGCGCTACAATCAGCGGTCTGCCTCGTCAATAGCCTATACGAGGCAACACAGACGAGTCCCAATCCTACTGCTGAGGTCATCACGGGGATATTCAGGGATTACCAGCAACGGAGGGAGGCGGAGACGGTCGAGATCAAAGATGTATCTGCGAACTACATACGTGCCATGACGTCTAGCTCCTGGCTCACGATGATGATCATCAGGTACCTACTCCCGTGGGTGTGGGGAGAAAAGAGCATGATGAAGAAATTGGGCACGGAAAGCATTTCACATGGTCGGACACTAAGCTTCATTCCGTACCAGGATAAACATGGGCTTATCCCCTGGAGAAGTTGATACACAACTGTTAATGACAGCTAGGTATCTGAGGATTAGATCAAGACTCACAAGTCACGGAATAGCGGTCATCGGCAATCCGAGGCACAGCGGACCGGAACCCTTGTCGTAGTTGTGCGATCATGTTTCTTTCAGTGAGCAAGCGACATCTAAAAATTGTTAACGACACCGCTGACAGGACTTAATCTATACCCCGCTTACATACTCCGATGTAACCGTGCCGCGTCGCATCGGAGCGATGGGTTCTTCCACTCATGATCTAAGCTGTGATGTGATATATTGCATGCATAAGTATGCAGCGTACTTCTTTTGTACTGTACTGTAGTAAGCCTATCTATAGTGGCAATTACAAGTCAAGACAGGTTCTCTCAAGTACCTCACGATGTAACCTGCAGCCTTACGTCCAAAGTGCCTAGTGTATACACAAGTATGTAGATCTAGAACTTTGGGTCTCCCCATGCTTGTTGTGCAAGTGTTTACAAGCCAACCTCGGCTCCAGTCTCCCATACTTAGATACTTATCTACCATGTACAGTTAGTTACTGTACTATAGCTTAAAAAGTGGCCCAGGGAACCGGGTCGACGTGCATAACTACATATGTCCATTGAAACAAACTATAATCTCACTGCATCTTCCGAAAATGCCGTAATACATATACTTAGGGCCACATCACCACCTACTACATATGTAGGTAGTCCTGTGCTAGAGGGAGTGCTAGAGGTATTCTATAGCCCTGCTATGTAGTAGTAGGATTTTGATGCCAAGCTTAGGGTACTATGACCTGCCTTGGGTAGACAAAACTGGCCTAAACGATCCAGTTCACGCAAGTCACAAGATCCCCAATTACTTACCAAATGCCCATGAGAGGATCGTGTACACCCCCCACTGAAAATTTATTGCTGTAGGGAAGCTGGAAGCTGGAAGCTACCCCAACGTGCCAGTTCGAGAGCCGCCATGGCTGGCCGCCTCACAAGCACGCTCGGGTTCGCTCGAAACGGCCATTTGTGGATGTGGCTTCTGTCGAGCGGCAGTCTGATCATCTTCTCGCTCGCCAGCCTGCGGTTCCTGGCCTTCGACTCGCTCTTCTGCGCGCCGGGCCGCGGCCACGCCCTCCCAGGGGAATGCTTCTACTTCCTCCGCACCAGCCTGGCTCGCCTCGGCATAACGGCGCACCTGTGGTGCATCCTGCCCGCCAGCATCCTGGCCGGGGTCCAGTTCGTCCCCGCGGTCCGCAGGCCTCCGCTCCTGCGCTTGCACCGCGCCATTGGCTACGCGTCTATCGCCTTAGCCCTGGTCGGCTCGCTGTTGACCCTGCCTATCATCCGCCATACTTTCGGCGGTGATCTGTCGGCACAGTCCGCGACGGCGTTGCTCCTGGTGTTGTTCGTGGTCGCTCAGGTAGCTGGCTATGTCAAGATACGGCGCAAAGATGTTGTTCACCACAGGCAGTGGATGTTGAGGTCTTGGTTCTACGTCCGTCTCCGTCAATTACGCCCTCTCCTCGTCTTCATCTTACATTTGTAATTTCACTATATAACTAAATCATAAATTTGATATTAAACTAACATATATTCGCAACAGGCGGGATCTATTATCACAATGCGCATAATCATGACCTCCGCTGCTCTAGCCATCTCATTAATTGGCGGCTACTATTTAGCGATGCCATGTGATAAGATCAATTCCATCCTTGGAACTCGCCAGAAGACACTCCAGGCGTACCCGGAGTGCTCTCCGTACTTCACAGGACGTGACGTCGCGCGCAAGGCCATTGTCGACGCCGATGTGTTCGGTACAAATCGCGCGCAGTTCGCTGCCGCGTTCAACCTCGCGTATGGTATGAGTGCATGGCTTGCTGTTTTCTCTCACGTAGTCGGAGTAGAGTTATATGTATGACCATGAGTTCCCTCTTCCTTCTCGAACATGCTGGATACTGACGCGCAAGACAGATCCAGTCTCGTAAGAGGCCAGTGACGGCGGATCACACTATGAAGAGCAGGTAAAGATTAGCCTAGAAATTTTATCATCAGCTACAACTAGACCAATTCTTTCCAATAGTCCGCTCGAGTCTTGAATGTGAGGTACGGCCCTTCGTGCATCGACGAGAAGACATCATATAACTGGAATTCCCCTGGCTTCTCTCTTCCCGGTCCTAGATGTGGATGGCCCTCGCCAATCTTGCTCTTGTCCCCTGTCGTGGTTTCGAAGTCGAAATACCATAGAATTTTAGCAATGACTAATCCAGTTTCACCATACGCCATAGACTTCCCTGCACATCCACGGGGTCCGATGGAAAATGGCATAAACGCGTCTCGCATGCGCCTCTTGGAACTAGCATCTTTCTCGTCCGTCCAGCGTTCGGGATAATACCGGAACGGATTGGGAAAATAATCTTCGTTGTGATGTAGTGAATATACATTGACGCCTATGATTGTGCCTTTCGGGATGAAATGACCATCGACAACCAAGGGCTGCCCGCTTGGGTCAGGAGCTTGTTCTCGCCACAAGGTTCCCGGAGCTGGTGGGGACATGCGCAAGGACTCATCGATGCACGCTCTCAAGTATTGGCATTTTGCTAGGGCCGGCCCGGTGATCTCGTTGGCGCTCTTGAATACAGTTCTGATTTCTGTGGCGAGTTTCTTGTAGACGCGCTCATCTCGAGCTAAGTAGAAAAGAACGCCACTAAGAGCCGTCTTGACCGTGTCGCCAGCTAGTTTATCCGCAGTTAGCCCCTAAATGCCAGTAGCCAACACCCTTGATTCCTATACATACCAGCTGTAAGGAAGAGATTGGCCTCAGCCCAGAGCTCACTGTCGCGAAGCCCACCCGCATTATCTCCGTCCGCACTTAGAGCAGGCGCTACGCGGGAGAACAGGTCATGCTTAGCGTCGATCTCCTCGGCCATGCGAGATTTGATCATAGTCTGCATGAGCGCGAAATAGGGTTCGCGCAGCTGCCGAAAGGCCTTGACGGCGATGAGCCCGAGACGGAATCTCCGCGCGCCGGGGTACTGCAGGAACACACTGCTCCAGAACGTGCCCTTGGTGATCATAGTGAGCATGAATCTGTTCTTCTCCTCTGTCTGTAGTTGCAAATCGTAACCAAAGGCTAGTTGGCCCGCAATATCGAGGCCCAGTCGTCTCGTCTCTTCGGACATGTCCATACCTGCGGCCGTCGGGTTCTGGGCTGAGCGCAACAGGTTCGCGAGCAGCACGTCGACCTGTTTGACCATGGTTGGCTCAAAAGCGCGTAGGGAGGTATCTGTCAGGATCCCGCCGACGAGCTGGCGGCGCTGTCGATGTAGTTGGTTGTCGGTCGCCGTGAAGACATTGTATGTCTTCAACCCAGGCCCGAGGGCCATGTAGGCCTTGGGCTTTGTGGTTTTGTCGGTCCGGTAGATGTCTAAACCTACAAGTTAGAAGACAGGTGGCTATCAGTTCTTTGCGACTGACCATGGACGGCGGCAATAGTGCTGAACACGAGCTTATTCGGACCTTGCCTCACTACTGGGCCTTAATTACATCACTTGTTAGTGCCGTCTAAGCTGTGTGTGCACGATGATTAAACCCACCATATTTGAGATGGTTTTGCCATGTGACTAAATGTAATCGTTGTCCGAGCGTGTAAAACCCATTGTACGCGTCGGTGAACTTGGCAAGTATCGGGCCTGGATATCTACGCAGTGGGTGGAAGAGAACTTGGGACGTAACGAGCGCGGTTAACTAATACGTATGCCCCTCTGGTTAACTGGGGAGCTGTTTTCGCGGATGTCGGAGGATCATGGGTGCTTACACCGGACAAGAGCACAGCCAGCACCAACGACGGGCCATCGCTCAGCAACTGCCCAAGGGTATCTTGTATGACAATCATACTGTAATTACAGATGGAAGTCTATGCGGAAGTGTGTTTTTTTCTATCGAGGATGTGTCGAGGCTCCGCGGAGCTTAAAGACTGTTATGCTGATGCTGGGTGGGTGCTTCTTGGGTAACCAGTGCGGGGTGCGATGGGACGGGATGATACATGACATCCCCTGTAGATGCGGCGAAGATTATCAGGTATGCAGGTACTATATTTGGTTGAAATGCATGTTAGGTATCTTGGGGGCCCTGACCCTTGAGCCAATCGTTATCCCTTGAATGCGTTCACGTTGCAGGCTGAAGCTATCATCTATCGTAGTACAGTATAGAGGACACGGAAACGCAGGTAGATAATAGACGGCTCCGGCCTCCCGTGATTCGGCACCCCTTGTTTGAATCAATTTTGGTGAAGGGGGAAAAAGCTACAGCTCTTACCGATTCTCCTAGTAAAGCAGTAAAGCAGTATTTTCAAAAACGGTGTAAATTTTAAGAGGGATTCACTTATTCGTTAACGCAGGTTCACAAGTCAACGATGAATTCTTAGTATATACATGCTGTTACTAAAGCAAAACAAATACTCAGCGGGCTCTAGACCCTGATTGTTCAGGCAGAGTCTTCCCAGCCAAGTCGCTCTCGACGCTGAATTGCGTCGTTCGTACGATTCCCCCGCTCTCCGCAAGTCCAATATCATCGCTATCATTACCGCTTACAACGCCGGCCTTGTGCGCTTGAGCATAGGCAGGCGGTAGTATCCGGAGTTGGAGCGAATCTTCTTCCGTGTCCTTTATGCGCTTCTGCTCCATTTTGGAATACTCAGACCTAGGCCAAGATGCGTCGTGGGATCGTTTCTGCGACGATAACAGCCTGCTTCCTGAACTGAAGCTTAGCTTCGACTTCAATGCCGTCAGATCCACGGAGCTCAACGCCTTGGGGAAGTATGGCACGCATATGACCAAGTACCCCAGGGCGATCTCGGAAGCGCTGACCAGCATGATACCCGAGAACGTATATGTGAAGTCAGGCGACTCGGCGTGGCGGATCGTCTCGACCAGTCGGATGAGTGAGGCGGCGCAGGCGAACAGTCCAATCGCGAAAATAAACGAGATTCCGATCTTCTTTTTCGTTGACATGTTGAGCTTCCATATGACGCGTTGCGGGATTAGTAAGATGATGACGTCGGAGATGAAGTTGAAGACCGAAACTGATAGGTTGGTGTATTTTGTGTTGACCCTAGTGCAGTCGCCCTTTATCAACACATTCCAGTTCGCCTCAACTGGCGTGCATGCGACGTTGAAGGCTACCAAGAGCGCGATATAAAAGCCGCAAACGGCGAAAATCATGCCATGGCTAGCCCAGAAGACGAAGCCGCGCGAGCCGGGAGCGACGAAGATGCGGATCCATTCGAACAGGATGGCTGCTTTGATCGGCAGGATCACGCCAATGTAGAGCTGGGATGTGATGAAGACATTCTGAACCCCCCTTGTGTGAGCACTCTGTGTCGCAAAGATATGCTCGAAGAGACCGTCACTTACGCGTAGAAAATCAATGAAATCGCCCAACTTCACGTCCCATTGATGAACAAAGGCCCCAGGGACCTCTAGCATGAAATACGAGAAGACGAAATCAACAACCAAGAACGAGTAGCTTAGTATCAACAGCCCTAGGTGTTATGTTAATTCGTGGGATGTTCAATGGTACGTATGTAGTAGATTGTGGTGGTCTCTCTTACAGTCTCCTACGAATTTGAACTGTCTAAATAAGACGAAGCGCGCATAAATGCGACACAAGAATGCGATAGTCGCCAGAACGACGACTACGGTGATGATGGCGTGTCCCAGCACATTTTCGTTTGGTGGGTTCTCGAGCTGCGAAACCTGACCTTTAGGCGCCTCGAGTGCGGGGCTATTGAGGATGGCCTGCTGCTGAGCAGGCGGAAGAGAGTAAAAGTCACTCATGATAGCCCATCCTCAGCATCTGAAATGTGAGAAACAACAAAGGGCTACGACGTCCTCGAAATTCCCTGTTTCTTCTTTTACGGATGGAGGTGTGGTTTCAAGGTAGAAATGCTGAAGCCATTAGGTCGCCCTCATCCTGGATGAGCTTGTGGCAATGAGAATATTTCCACCAACGCGCATGGTAAGAGAAATCAAGCTGGGGATCTATTATTAGTAGGTATCATCGCTGACATTGCCGCTTTCGCATAAGTATGCAAGTGGAGGGGGTGAAGGGTAGCGATGAAACCAACAAACTGGAACAAAGATAATTTTTTAGTACTTGCCTTTGAGGTCTTAGTTTATACCAGGGGAGCAAAACAACATGTTCGCTCCTTCATGTGCTCTCATGCTACACGACAGATGTCTGATAGATGTCTGATACTATGTACAGTACTTTTCTTCAGTTGACGGCGAGTCTACCACGTGTAGAATTGTGCAGTTTTAGGCAAGGCACATAAGGTACCTGGTGGTACTCGAGGGTACGACATGGGTGGAAGGGTACGTTGGGTCGTCAGCTGAGCCACCAAGATACTACTCTGACAGGGTCAGCCCTAGCCAACCATCGGCCGAGTTCAAGATAACCCACATACAATAAAAAATCTATAGCGGTTTTCGTAAGCATGAAAATATTTTAAATGATATAGACAGTCTATCCGTTCGGCGTTGGCAGGTAGGTACCTGCACCATCTGCTGCATCCTGCTTGAAGACATCGTGTTCATTATAGTACAACCATGAATGTCAACGGAAACGCCTTGATTATTGGTGGAGGTATGCGATCTCCAGCGGAATCCCACGCTATTGAGAATCGACTAACAATCTATACCATTATGTAGGAGGCGGCATTGGGAGAGCCTGCGCGTTGGCGTTCGCACGATATGGCGCGGCAGCCATTGTCGTTGCTGACGTCAACCTAGATGCCGCCGTCCAGGTTTGCCGAGATAGCACGACTTGCGCCACGCATGCGCATTTCAAAGCGGAGCCCCATGCAGTCGATGTCACATCCAGGTCGTCGGTGGACGATCTAACAACGTACGCAACCCGCCTTCTCGGGCGTATAGACTATTGCGTAAATGCCGCCGGGGTACGTGGGACGTTCCGCCAACCCAACCCAACTGGAAACGCACGAGGATGGGCACACTAGTTCTCCGTATATGTACTCTAACCCGTTTGCCAAGATAGCTCGGTGCTGAGACTCAGCGAGAAGTCGCCGATGCGGATCCTGACGAGTTCGATCGACTTCTTCAGACCAATGTGACCGGTGCCTTTCTAGTCATGAAAAGCATATCGGCAATTATGAAGACCCAGGACGCCCGTTTGAACGACGCCGACTGCCCTGCACGAGGCACCACACGCGGATCCATCGTCATTATCGGCTCGGCATCGTCTTTCTCGAGCGGGCCTGGCTTGATGCAGTACACGACCTCCAAATTCGGGGTTTTGGGTCTTGCCAAGAATTCTGGTAATGGTCATGACCTCGTGTGTTCCCCCAGTTTACTGATGTTTCTACAGCTCTCGATAATGCACAATATGGGATTCGTGTCAATTGTATCTGTCCTTCGTGGGTAAATACACCCATGGTCAAGCAGGCCGTGGATAACATGCCCGCATTAGGTGAGAAGATCAACTCGATGGTTCCGCTCGGGCGCATTGCGACGCCAGAAGAAGTCGCAGATGTAGTCATATTCATGTCTAGTCCTTTGTCCAGCTACGTGACTGGCTCTGGATTCATTATGGATGGGGGTACTACTCTTACAAGCCATGCATAAACACTATGTACATACAGTACTTTCCCAGGACATCGTTTCGTCTTACGGCAATGTAACCCTAGCACACCATCTCTCTACTAGCCATGGCAAAACTCGCCTCATTTATAAGCAGATAGTTAGTGGCTATTATTGGGAGAATCTACAATCTCTTCAGAAGAGATCCCCTCGCTCCGGGCAGGATCCAGGCTTGCCAGGACTTTTAACCCCCCGTCAACCCCGCACTACCCTTGCCAGCATTAGTGATAGTCCTTGAGACGAAGCACTTTGTGACAATAGGTAGTTCTTGTTGGGACAGGTACATGCAGAATCAGGCGCAGAAAAGAGGCGCCTCATATATGATTTCATTGGCCATTCTACCCCTGGCTAGCTTCTGCAAAGGACCGAGCCGAGGAAATCTTCAAGGGATACCTATCATAGCTTATGTTAAATGTACATACCAATTCTCTATACGCTGGTCTTAGTCACTAACAATAACTCCCTCGTAGAAAATCATTCTATCATAGCAGAGTACCAACATGTCACAAACAAAAAAAGAACTAAAAGAAGGCGACATTAACGAGTATGGCCTGCCTCATAACCCCAGAGCACACGGCTATATCAGCCAAGGCTTCCCGGCACCGGGCCTACGCAGGACTGTACGCCATATTACCGGCCACAATGAAGAAGGCAAAGCTACCTTCCTGAGCACAGATTGCGGCGATCACCACTTGATCATGGGCGAGCAGCAAGCTCTCGCGAACATTCTATACTCGACTCATGAAACACCTGTGGAAATAAACGGCAATGTTGACATCCAACACGCAAAAGAGAACCCTGTACGTGTATATCATGAGATAATGAGGCTCCGCCCCTTTAGATGACGCAACCTAACCACCAGAGCCCAGCCACCACTTCACTATGAACACGGCACGGTGATGAGGATGATTGACTTTGCGCCCAACGAGATATCACCCATGCATCGTGCGCTCACAATAGATTATGGGGTAGTTCTCGACGGTGAGTTTGAGCTCATCCTGGAGTCGGGGGAGTCCAAGATCATGCGCCAAGGTGACGTGTGCATCCAGCGCGCCACCGGACATCAGTGGAAGAACTTGACTGGTGGTGGGACGTTGCCGGGACGCATGCTGTGGTTTCTGGTCGGTGTCAAAGATGTATATGCAAATGGCAAGAAACTCGAAGAGTACATGGGCCCGCTGGGAGTTTACTACGAGGGCAAAACTCACGAAGAAGTCATTGCGGAGGTCTCCGAAGCTTCGAAAAAGCAAACGACTGAGGCATAAATCAGAGGATATGTAGTACAAGAGAGCCAAGACCGGGCCAATTACACACGCTTGCACGGCTATGCATAGTCCAAACTTTACCCGTTACTTGGTGAGGATTGCTCTACATAATGCATAATGCTCACTTAGATTTTCAGCCGTCTAAAGTCGTGTCGGCCATGACAGTAATAGGAACCATGTCCACCTTCAGCCGCTCGTAGTCCGTGTCTCATCACAACTTCGCAGCGGAACCTTTGATAACCTTCAGGCCCTCGTAACACTTTTAAAGCTTCCCGATATAGCCGGAGCATGCCTGGGAAGGGTTGATCGCTGGCTAGTGAGAAAAGAACCAATAATAAATTATCGTAGGAGACGTGCGCTGAAGGATTATCACGCTCCACGACGCCACGACTTCTCATAAGTCCCGCATCTCCTTAGTGATTCAGGCAAGCGTTTGCTGCACTCAAGGACTTATTACTCGCGCTTGTGGTGTGCAGCCTTCAGTTTGTCGAACTTGAACATACCCCACAGAAGGAAACCCTACATGATCATTAACAACTCTTTCAATGGAAATACTCTGGCATCGGTTATGCCTTACCCAAAATCTTCGTGGAGCAAGCATGTCGATAAGACGTATGAGAAAACTGGCATGCCCATACCAAAACCAGACCGGCGGGCTGGATCGCAATGATTGAGATACGACTTTCTCTGCATACATGAATCTATTTGTTGTTTCTGCAATGAATAGCTTAGCGGCTTTGGTCCCGCAGGAAGATAGGAGGTATCAGGGTGAGAAATACCTGGAATCCTCCGCACATGCTCTTTAAACTCACTAGCGAGTGGTAGGTAAAACGAATCTAGCGAAGATATAGATCAGTCTCACAAAGCCTCTCGTATGCGTGGATCAATCCCATACTTTCAGGTAATTCCCTGTCCCTGTCCGTCTTTAGAAAATTGGTCCCAACTTCGCCGGAGATGATCTTTCCAAGAAAGTCTGTAAGCAATAATTGCGCAAATATGCCACGGCGAGTCTCTACCTACAGTCAAGACTTTGACTCTTGGTTCTCACAGTTAGCCTTGTCACCGTCAAAGGGGTCAGAACTTCGATAAAGAGACAGGGAGACTTACTCAAAAGGGGCCATTTCAACCCGTAGCGTGCTAGACCAATGATGCAACGCCGCTTTTGTCGCGTTATAGGATGCTATCGAATCATTATGTTTAGCTCGGTTTAGCCTAGATCTGGGCTGAATTTGGTTCAGCAATCTCACCTCCATACACGTAAGGCACAATGCCTCCAATGGAGCCAATATTGACGATAGTGCCCTTAGATCTGATGATCATGTCGTGAAATACATGCACCATCCTCATTGGTCCGAATACGTTGACATCAAACATTTTCTGCACGGCGGCGACGTCGGTGTCTGCTGCTGGCATGGTATAGCCTATCAAACTCACGTTGTTAGATAGATGCTTGTCCAGTAACTCAGGCTTCGGTGAGCATTTTCATCACAATCTTACATATTCCCCTATTCACAATGAGCAAAGGAGCTAGCTTGAATTATAGTCATCTTGGGACTTGAAGGCATACGCGTTGTTGACTAAGAAGTCAATATTCCCACCGGTGTGTTCTAAAACCTTGGATTTGAGGTCTGCAATCGACGAGTCGCTGGTCACGTCAAGATGGAACCATGTTATTTTGGCGTCGGATAAGTGCTCGCTCGACTCTGATGGAAGAATGGTCGCGATTGGAAAGACCCCGCGGCTCATGTACTCTCTCGCGAGGGCTTCACCAATACCACCCTGGCCACATCTATCAAAGGTCTTCACTCAGCCTCCACGATATTAATCCAGAGCGATAGCACGTGGGTATCCTTACCCAGTGATGAGTGCATATTTTGGGCTTTTTGTGGCCATGGCGCCGTCAACTCGACAGAATGGTAATGACGATCAATTAACAAAAGTGCTGCGTGTCAAAGATGAAAGCAATTTTGAGTACGCGCCCAGTAATGCTATACAAAGTGAGCTTAGTCGCCATGTTCCCGATGCCATGGGAAACGAGCGCGCTCGCTTGCTATTATCATGCACTAATTCCGTGGGTGGGTTCATAATTCTACCGGTAGATATTGGACTTCTGTATGCTAGCATCGAGAGAGGGACATATCGGCTACAAGCTGCTAATCACTTAACTAGTAGATCGACCCTTACCCTTGTCGCTAGTTCCACAGTCCGATGCAGGCCCTCATCACGCCCGTTATGCATACCGCCCGACATATTGCAGCGCATAAGTCCTATGTAGTAATATTATACAATTTGCATTTACTAGTATTCATGTACCGTAGCAGCGGGATCCACTGATACCTGTCAACTTAAGGTCAAAGTGCTTTCACCGCTGGAACATGACAAAGCGTCACTTCCAGCGTTACCGCCAGGACAAAGTTAGCTACACTTGCGAGAGTTTTAGGCGGTGCTTACATGTGGCTACATGCTCTATAATCTCTGGCATTGGTGTGCATATATTAGGACATGGTGGATGCATTAGTCATGCATAGTACTTCTTATTAAGAAATGCGATATCTTATATACTTCACATGTTGTGAATCCTCATCGTAGAACCAGAGTCACGGCACGCGAATATCTGTCGCCATTGGAATATCGAGCATGACTCGTGATATAGATGTTGATGTTCAAGCAGGTGATGATCTAGATGTCTCGCTGGCGCACCCATTCGAGTTGGGGAATGATGATGAGGATGGTACTGGTTCTTCCGTGCCAACACCAACCACTCCTCAAGCCGACGACGAGCTTGAAGGTCGGAAGCCCATACTAAATGGAAACCTCTCACCAGGAAACGATGAAGATCCAGTCTGTATCTCGGGGATGGGTAAGAAATCTTATTCTGCACATTTTGTACTGTTCTTAGGGATGGTCATTAATCAAAGCCATTGTCATAGCATGCCGCCTGCCAGGGGACGTGAAATCCCCTTCGCAAATGTGGGATTTTATGATGCAGAGCCGTTCCGCAAAAGGACCGGTTCCAGAAGTCCGATTCAATGTGAAAGGGTTCCATCATCCTGATGGAAATCGTGCTGGTGTCATGGCCGCAGACGGCGGGTACTTTCTACAACACGACGTACGTCAATTTGAAGCTGAATTCTTCGAAGTCAACAATCTGGAGGCTATGTACATGGACCCGCAACAACGTCAACTCTTGGAAGTAACCTACGAGTGTCTTGAGAGTGCCGGCCTCTCCCTAGATCAAGTTTCTGGGACGAATACGGGAGTCTTTGTCGGCAACTTCACACTAGATCATCAAACAATGCAAGCTAGGGATCCTGAGTATGGCTCAAGATATACAGCGACAGGAACAGGAACAGCTATAATGGCGAATCGAATCAGCCATGTTTTCAATCTTCATGGACCGAGGTATGTACGTCACCCTTCGTATTGTCAGACGGCCATTGTGCCAATGCAAGGCAGTGAGAATGCAGATACCAATGACTCCTTCTCTTCTACGGGGCTAACCCTGGAATACTAGCTTCACGATTGATACAGCATGCTCATCATCAATCTATTGTCTTCATAACGCTATTCGAGCCATCCAATCTCGCGATTGTGATAGTGCTATAGTTGCAGCAGCCAACTTGATCACCTCCCCAGAACAACATCTTGGTACGATGAAAGGGGGCGTCCTTTCCCCTACCTCGACTTGCCATACCTTTGATGTATCTGCCGATGGTTACGGCCGAGCGGAAGCAGTCAATGCCCTATATCTAAAGCGGTTGTCGAAGGCCCTTGAGGATGGGGATCACGTCTGGGCCGTTATCCGTGGAACGGCAATTAATGCGTAGGTCTTTCCCTTCCCTGCAGACCTATCGAGCCCGTTTCTGAAGCGTAATTCACCGACGCAGGAACGGGAAGACGCCGGGAATCTCCCAGCCAAGTTCTGCGCTCCAGGAAGTCGTTATTCGTAAAGCCTACACCAGTGCTGGGCTCAATTTCAACGATACAGACTACGTCGAATGCCATGGCACCGGTACTGCAGTCGGTGATCCTATAGAAGTAGACGCTCTGGCCTCATGTTTTCTCCCTCGTATAGGCAGGTCGCTCAAACTGGGCTCGGTATGTACAGCGAAACTCGGTCTTAAGATACTCGGCTTATCAAACTATCTTTCTGCATAGGTCAAAACAAATTTCGGACACAGTGAAGCGGCGAGCGGAATTACCTCCATTATTAAAGTTTGCCTCGCTTTCGAGAAAGGATATATTCCACCAACGTATGGTGTTACAACACTCAATCCGAAACGTGAGTCGCTGTGCTAGCACTCAACCCCAAAGATTGTTAGAAAACTGTGAATAACGCTTTGGATTGTAGTCAAACTTGGAGATCGACGTTTCGAGGTTGTGACCAAGGCGGATTCCTGGCCACGCGACCTTCGCAGGGCCAGTATCAATAGTTTTGGATACGGTGGCGCGAATGCTCATGTATGTACTCCAAAGCTAATCTTGGTCGAGCCTACGTCAAAAAAGGGGTTCGTCGAGAATCGTGCAATGAACTAACGCAAGTGTTTTTAGATCATACTCGAGTCGCTTCCCAGCTACTTGAATGAGTTACCGGTCAATGGACCGACTGCCTCATCGTCATCATCACCATCACTAGGACGCACTCTAATCTTCCCTGTATCTGCTTTATCGAAGAAGTCGCTTAGAATACGTTTAGAGCATATTACGCAAGTCATTAATCAACAAACAGGCCAAAACAGTCTTGACCGCCTGGCATTCACATTGACGGAGCGTCGCTCCCACTTAGGATCAAGGTCGTTCATAATCAGAGATACGGAGTCGGGAGAAATAATATTAGACAATGACGGCAATCCCTCGAGTACAACACGTCTCCCGATCGCCTTCGCTTTCACGGGTCAAGGTGCGCAGTACGCCGGAATGGCCAAAGAGTTACTAGAAACGGAAGAGATATTCTCTGCTACTATATCCGCACTTGATCGCACATTGAGCATGTTACCGGTACCATATCGACCCAACTGGACGCTGAGACAGGCACTTCAAGATCCCGCGGGAGCTAGCCAAGTGGACGACGTTTCGCGAAGCCAGCCGCTCTGCACCGCTATTCAGATCGGGCTCGTCGACGTTCTACGTAGTTGGTCCGTGAAACCTTCAGTCGTAGTTGGTCATTCGTCGGGCGAAATCGCGGCTGCCTATGCCTGCGGCGCACTCACATCGGCACAAGCTATCTTAACTGCGTATCTGCGAGGATATGCCGTGGGGCAAATGGGTCAAACTGGTGGCGCCATGCTGGCCGTTGGAATTTCCTCGGAAGAAGCAGAAAGCCTTATTAAGGAAAGGGGGCTTCAAAACGCAGTCTGTGTTGCATGCGTAAATGCACCCGAGAGCGTCACCATCTCGGGATCGGAATACGGCGTTGATATGATTGCATTGGATGTTCACTCCAACAACCCAGGGACGCTCTGCCGCAAGCTAACGACCGGAGGGAAGGCATACCACTCGTACATGATGAGAGACATTGGCCCATTATACAAGCAGCTCCTTGATCAATACGTTGGGAATATAGATACGAGTGTATCGCCGGAAACGACTATCAAGATGTACTCTTCAGTGGGATTCCTTGGTGACGAGCTTCGGGTGTTTGATGGGACAAAACCAATTCCGATGGCGTACTGGAGAGAGAACCTGGAAACACCTGTTCAGTTCGACTCGGCGGTCAACTCGTTATTGACGACTTCAGGTAATCATCATGTGATTGAAATCGGACCTCATTCAGCTCTTCGCGGTTACATCCAAAAAATCCGAGAGAGCGTGAATATCGATCTGCAACACCTATACAATCCCACATTACTCAGAAAGAAACATGCTGGTCGCCAGTTGAAATTTTTGGCGGGTCAACTGTTCGTCCACGGACACCAATTGGACTGGTCAAGAGTTAATAGCATACCAGAACGTGGCTTGAAACCTTTCCACGACTTGCCAAGTTACCCGTGGGACTATTCGGCTGGACTCTTGTGGTATGAGCCACGAGCTAGCATGGAGTTGCGCAATCGGAAATACATCCGTCATGAGCTTTTAGGATCTCAGCAACTTGCAGGAGATGGTACAAATTGGAGTTGGCGAAACATCTTACGTCTAAGCGAAATGCCGTGGCTTCGCGGGCATAAAGTTGATAGCCAAGTCGTGTTTCCTGCTACCGGTTATCTAGCCGTCGCGATCGAGGCACTTTCACAAGTCCTCGGAATATTAGAACATGGCGATGGGGATTGCACGATTGAGTTTAGCAATGTTAACATCAAGACGGCGCTAGTCGTTACAGAAAGTGACGAAACGAACAGCGGCAAGGAGTTGCACACTACTATGTCAGCACGAAAGTATTCCACCGCCACGACATCCTCTCACTGGTATGATTTCAGCATCTACTCGTGGGTAGATGGCGCTTCGACCCTGCACTGCGCCGGTGGTATTCGAGTCGAAAATACGAAGTCCTTCAAAGGCTCGGTGGAAGTTCAAGAAACAGAAATGCAAACATGGTCCCCTGAGCCTTGGTATGAGAAAGGAAGGGAACAAGGTTTGTGCTTCGAAGGAGATTTCAAGTCACTCGCCTCCCTGAAAACTGATGCCAATCGGTCCAGGCTGGAGTGTATTAGCACTACCAAGACCATCCCCCCAGCTGCACTCGATTTACATGCCATACAGTATCCAATGCACCCGATCACCATAGATGCATGTCTCCAGGCAGCCATAATGGGCAGCACAGCGGGATCGCTAGAAAAGCTCAGAGCGTATCTCCCAGTGTTCATAAACAAAGCTCGGATTCGTTCGCCGGCAAACGCCGACGGCAACAATGAAGCGACTATTCAGACACAAGCCAGGAGGACTGGGTTTGCTACGCTGGACATTGATAGCACGCTACGAGATTCCGAAGGTAAAGCCCTGGTTGATCTGGTTGGTGTAAGATTGTCGCTATACACATCCAAGCAACGCGATAGCGCACGAGAAGAACCAGAAAGCTCACGATATCCATGTCTGCGAGCGACATGGAAGCCGGATATTCAGAGAGTCCGTCCAGAGCTCACACATCTTGTAGAGAAGTATGTGTCTAAGACCCAAATGCAAGACCAATTTACTAGACTGGCTCAAGAGAGATTAGGCGCCATTGGGGTCCTGCTTGATCTTGCTGGACATAAGAATCCGGCTATGCGGGTATTAGTTCTTGGTAATATTCCAGAGGAAGCGACTGCACAGATGAAAGCCATTTTACATGACGACACTTCTTTCCGACGGTTTTCTTCTTGGCACGTCGGTCAAGTTAACCACGAAGATGAAATTCAAATTCAGGGGGATGACAAGGATCCGTACGATATCATTATTTTAGCGCACGATCATTTCTCATCGCTTAGGCATAAGCAATTGGGTGACCAATTAACCTCACTACTTTCCGAGCGTGGAAGCATTTTGGCGACGTCGACACTGGAAACGAAAGCTTTGTTTTCTGCTGAGATGTTCCAGTCCTTCGAGGTACAAGAGGTACAAAGTGAAGCGCTGCTTGTGCGACGAGCCACGAACCCGATATCTCTACAGGGCAGAGACGTGCTCATCTTGCTTCATGGGCCTTCGCCGGCAGTTCTTGATGTTGTCAACGAACTGATCAAAGATATCAATACGCGTTTTGGACCAACATCTACCGAGACAGCTTTATTTTCTGAGCTTGACCAGACCAAGCTTGGCGATAATACAGTTTGTGTATCAATGATCGAGATAGAATATCCCGTTCTGCCTACCATGGGAGAGAAAGAAATGGCATTGCTCCATATACTTACGGATTCCGTCAAAGATCTGTTATGGGTAACGGGTGCAGACATGCTAGACAAGCCTAATCCAGATTTGACGCTTTCTCATGGATTGTCACGTTCCTTGATGCTAGAACAACCGACAATGCGCTGGATGATCGTGGATGTCGGAGACGTCGGAGCTAAAGAAAGCCGAAGTATCTCTCCGATGATATTCAACTCTCTGCTCTTCCACTCAAGAGGCGATGACAAGGAATTCATCTATAGTGGCGGGTTGCCTCACATAAACCGATTTAGTCCTGACGGCGAGATCAACACCCTGTTTTCGCACCGCCTATCGTCAGGCTCGGCCCAATTGCAGCAACTAGAGTTGGGCCAAGCGTCGCCAGCCAAACTTGCCATCGGTCAGATCGGTCAGCTAGATTCTCTGTACTTCCAACAATCAAATGATGTCCCCACGCGCCCGCCACCGGGGTATGTCGATGTTTCGGTTCGCGCCGTTAGCTTAAACGCTAAAGACGTGTATATCATGAGTGGCCGCGCGGAGACAAGGAAGGGGACTATTTCGAACGATTTCAGCGGAGTCGTGACAGCTATTGGACCAGATGTCAAGGATGTCGAAGTAGGCGATAGAGTGGTCGTCATGGCGCCGAACAATTTCGGGACGGTCGAACGTGTCCCAGTGTGGGCAGTTCAGAAGATGCTGCCAGGCGAAGGCTTTTCCGAGTTGGCAAGTCTCCCCATCGTGTACGCCACTGCCTTGTATGCTTTGCATGACCGGGCTTACTTGAGACCTGGTGAATCCATCCTGATCCATTCCGCTGCCGGCGCCCTCGGCATAGCTCTCATCAATGTTGCCCGGCATATCGGCGCAGTCATATACGCCACTGCGGGTTCGGACCTTAAGCGCCAATACCTGGAACAGCAACTTGGTGTACCAAGTTCAAACATATTCTCATCGCGAGATTCATCCTTCGTGGAAGGCATTCGAGACCGCACCAAAGGTCGTGGTGTCGACGTTGTCGTCAGCTCACTGGTAGGTGACCTGATGCATGCTAGTTGGGGATGTATTGGGCCTTTCGGGCGTTTCGTTGAAGTGGGCAAACGCGAACTCCTCGACGCAGGTCGGTTGGGTATGGAAGTGTTTCTACGCAACGCCACTTTCACAGCATTTGATCTCTCGGAAATATTTTACGAAGACGATCAGCTATATCGAGACCTATGGTCAAAGTGAGTCGCTTACGGGACCCAACTCCTAGTTGCGTCGATTACAGGGCACCGTACTAACGAACCCGGATCACACAGGAAACTCTCAGATACTCTTGAACTCTACAGATCCGGAATAGTGACTCCGCCCCCAGTCACCGAATTCGATGTGAAAGACATAGGCAACGCATACCGTTATTTCTCCAACGCTGACCGAGTCGGTAAGATCGTTGTGTCACTCAATGACCCAACTTCTCGCGTCCCGGTGAGCAGCTGCCGAAATATACCGTTCGGTGAACACGCTGGTTTAACTAATTGGAATTACTAGGTCGCACTCGCCGAGTACTCAACAGTCTTTCATGCCGACAAGGTGTATCTACTCGTCGGTTGCCTCGGTGGTCTTGGTCGTTGTCTCAGTCGGTGGATGTTTGCGCGTGGTGCTCGTCGTTTTTGCTTCCTAGGTAGATCAGGGTTGCGCAAGCCGGCAGCAAAGACTTTGGTTGAACGACTACGTGGCGTTGGTGCACTTGTTGAAGTTGTAACAGGCGATGTGTCGAGTGCGTCTGATGTATCAGCTGCGGTTAATGTCTGTAATGAGATGAGCCGCTATATTGGAGGCGTTGTCCAGGCCGCAATGGGCCTTCGGGAGACATTGTTCAGCGTTATGGACCATCATGCATGGCAGACTGCGATCCAGCCCAAGTGGATGGGCACTTGGAACTTACACAGAGCTCTTTTAGGTCATGACCAAGGCTTGGATTTCTTCCTGTTGACCTCTTCTATGTCCGGCAGTATAGGAACCGCTACCGAAAGCAATTACTGCGCGGCAAATGGATTCCTCGATGCGTTTTCTAGCTGGCGTCGTAAGTTGATCTTTGAATCCTACCACGTCCTTCATCGCTACATTATTTCGAGAGCAATCGCTAACGTTAAGCTTATGATAGGTTCGCAGGGTAAGCCGGCCGTATCCGTTGGACTCGGTATGATATCCGAAGTCGGTTATCTGCATGAGAACCCTCACATCGAAGGGCTGCTCTTAAGAAGAGGCATTCAGCCTTTGTCAGAAAGAGAATTCCTCCAAGTCATCGATTTATCTCTGACTAGGAAAAGCGAAGATGATGCTTCATGCCATGAGCAGAGTCATTTGTCCGATTCGATGATATTGACGGGATTGGAACCCCACGGATTTCTCAAACTAATGGACAAAGGATACGACGTAAATCTCGAGGTTGCGCAAGATCCGCGGCTTTCTCTATTGTCGTCGGCGGTGGCAGCCGAGAAGGAGCTGCGAAGGGCGAAGGGCGCTAACGCCAGATATTCTGACTTGTCTCAAGTAATCGCTTCGGCGCCTTGGCTTCAATCGCTACCGTTGGATATCGCGCGATCTTTAGCAGTCGTCTCAGGAGCATCCTCGATTTCGACTGCGGTACTGCAGCTTACCACCCAGAGATTCTCGAATCTGATCCTGGTACCTGTAGATAGCATCGATCAGGAGAAACCGTTTTCGCGACTTGGGGTAGACAGCATGATCGCCGCCGAGTTCCGCACCTGGCTTTGGAACACGTTCGAGGTTGATGTGCCTTTCCTCGACCTGCTAAGCGCACAGATGAACATCAGCACGGTGGCGACAGTTGTGACAAAGCAACTGGAAGCTGTCAGCGATTCGGGGACAAAGTGATGACGGGAATAATGTAAGTACGCTCAATGCAAGTAAATCACACGAGCGACATCAAAATAGAGACCCAGCCCATACATATCCCCACTCGGTCAAATTACTTCTAGCTGATTTTATCTTACGTATTACCCGCTGTCATGTGATAAATTTTGTGCCCCTAAGATTTCGAAGGAGCTTGAACCTGGAGAGTGTTGGGCCACATCTGAAAGTAACATAAACTAGGGGCAACTTGCCATATTTAAGCTACATGTCGAGCATGTGTCCATATGTCCATGCAGCAGGCTTGTGAGCCAAAAACGGCAACTTACCCAACCTACTACTTATAACTCCGTATCCTACTCAAGGTTACACCGAGTGCATTCAGCTAAATGCGCAGTGTTGCTATTATTAGCCAGCTGCTCTCATCTTGCATGAATTTTGGATCCTTTCGTTTACTTACCCGAAGAAGGATTCCATCATCGCAAAAATTACCAGGACAAACCAAGCCACATATAAGCTAACAACAATTCCACCAATCACCACAGGCAAGAACCCTGATGCCATGTGCTATCCACGTGCTTATTTCCGCGCTTGCGTACTACTTGGCAGGTCAGCTAAGTTTAGTAGCTGAGGCCGTGGTGGGACGTATTTTGCTGTCTTTTCCACACGCTCTCGCTTGCCAACGCCAACATGCAGATGCGTGCATTTCACCCAATCCTCCTGGGTATCGGCGGGAAAAGGATAAAGTCCAGGTAAGTAGGTAGTCATACCACCCACCTACCTACTTTAATTATTTGAGTTGCTGTCGATCAACATATCGCTCGCGCACAAATGAGTCCTATCATTCGAAGCGTTTTGTCCTTTGGACTCTGGTGTCTTTTCGCCGATGCCACTGTCATACAGCGGTCCGATATCCGATCGCTGCTCACTAGTGCTAAGTGGTCCGATGCGACGACAATCGAATTTCCCGGGTCTGCCTCCTTTGTGAATGCTACTGAGCGATGGAATATATTCGATGAGCCAACATATGCTGCTGCCGTAAGCCCGGCGACAGAAGCCGATGTGGTTCAAGCTGTAATGAGGAATCCTCTTGATCTCATTAGGAGACCCTGACGGCTGACTCTCTATGACTAGGTGAAAATTACCACCTCGAACGGTATCCCATTTCTTGCTACAGGTGGTCGCCATGGCTACACCACAACCCTGGGAAAGTTGAAGAATGGTCTAGCTTTGGATCTCAGCCAGTTCAACACTGTCGACGTTAATAAAAAGGCCGGTACTTTGACGGTGGGCGGAGGAGTACACATTTCGCAAATATACGATCCCGTGTACGAAGCCGGTTACGAATTGCGTAAGTATCTGGTTTAAGTGGTGTCAGCGACCCAGAATTCCACTCCCAGAGCCCAAGATATCTTCAACCTCGAGCTTACAATTAGCAGAAGTAGGTACTGCATCATGCCCTGGCCTTGTCGGCCTGACTCTTGGCGCAGGCGTAGGCCCCTGGGCTGGTGTCCATGGCCTGTTACTTGATGCCTTGCTATCCTACCGCGTGGTCACGGCCAATGGAAGTGCCATCACCGTTTCCGAAAGCTCCCATTCAGACTTGTTTTGGGCCATGCGCGGTGCCGGCGGTAATTTCGGTGTTGTTGTATCCGCCACGTACCAGCTCCAGCCCCAAATTAATAACGGCCAAGTTCTCGTCGCAGACTTCATAGTCCCCGCGGAGAAGAACGCCTCGTATTTCGAACTACTCCAGTCCTATAGCGGGGGTTCATTGCCGGAGAACTTGTCTATCAGCTCGTTCATGTCTTGGAATACGACCATCAATGCTGTAAGTCATATCCGCTACCACCCACTTGTCTCAATGCGTCGATGCTATGCATAGGAGTCTTAAGTGCTCCTCTGATAAACTCCCTCTCGTCCCCGTCGTGAGAAAAGTACAAGAACTCATAAAGTCAATAGTCTCAAGTCTCGGGCACTTGGGCTTATCTAGGCCCGGAAGAGGCAGGGCTCAAAGAGTTTCAGCCATTGTTTGATCTCAAGCCTATCATCGGCGACACAACAGTGTTACCATACAACACGCTCATACAGTCCGTGGCAGGCGGGGCTGATGCCTATATATGCCTCGATGGTGGCATTCACGACGTCTATACGGTAAATGCCCGTAATCTCTCGGCACCAACCTACACATCCGTGTTTGGGCAGTATTCTACATTGTTGACCGACTATCCCGAATTCCGAGGAAGCACCATTCAAGTCGCCGTTTTCCCCAACAATGCAGCAATGGCGATACCTGAAGAATCTACAGCATATCCTTGGCGTGACACCATAGCCTACATGTACGTACGACGAATTCCCCATGAATATGGTCCCTGTTATTCTTCCAGGGATGACGCTGATTGATGAGAATTTATAGTGACATTGAACTCGGGTGGGATTCCAGTATGGATATGACGGCAATAGCCACGAAATATGGAACGAAATGGCGAGATCAATTCGCCGCCACGTCTGGGTACCCTCAGCTAGCCGCATACATTAACTCGGCCCACGGAGATGAGAGCCTTGAGTCGATATATGGCGCTAACAAGCTTCCACGCCTCTCTGCTCTTAAGAAGGCCTGGGACCCCTCAAACGTCTTTCGCTTCAACAATCCAATTCCGCTTTCTTATCATGCATAAGGACTACAAGGGGACAACGTGCTTCAAGCAAAAATTTTGAACATTGTGTTCAGTTATGACCGTGGTTCAACCAATTGCGGTTGTTAAGGACAGATACGTACTATTTCTACTGTATATAGTATAGAGTAGATCTGCA
Organism: Xylaria sp. 218_066; assembly: GCA_019843955.1. NCBI lineage: Eukaryota > Fungi > Ascomycota > Sordariomycetes > Xylariales > Xylariaceae > Xylaria > Xylaria sp. 218_066. Next base: position 339,740 of record JADKYC010000017.1, read on the forward strand.
TACCTAGGAAGGCAGAGTATATAAATAGAACAAAGCAGAGTAACTAACCGTGTGGGCCAATATTAGCGTCTAGACGGGTTGGAACGTGTGCACGAACAAGTAAGCGAATGAGTACCCAGGCCGTCACGACCATAGGTGATCGGGAGGGGTACGATGAGTAAAATTATGTGCACGAAACTTGCGCTTGTTTGCAAATCAACCCGGCTTGTTACCGTCGTGCTACCGAACTTGATGTAATGAGATTTCCGGTTTACGAATGGCATATGTTCCGTGACATAGGCTCAGAGAGTTGTCGCTGGCTCGAGAGAAGATAGAGGATGGAGAAAGTGCAGAACACAAATGGACATGCGATGTATAAGGCGAGGGGCTGATTCATGCTTGCTGCTTCTTGCCAATTAATACATATCATTGGTCGTGTATATCTCACAAATCCCATTTCGATGGGCAAGACATTAAGGAGTTGGTTCTGCGTCCATATTCATTCCGCTTCCTGTCGTCTCTTTGCCGTGGAGTTCGGCAGCTAGCTAATAACCTCCCCTCGTAAAATGCTTGTCTATTAGATCAATCTGAAGCGTAAAAGAATGGGGACGTGACGGTTTCTACCAGCGTTCTTAGCCTTGTGTACGTAATCTGGCAATGAGGCATTCCAATAAACTTGATAAATGAATTAGTGGTTTTGCCCAGCAGCTGAAAAAATGGCCAAAGCATCTCAATATGAGAGCTCACCCTTGAAACGGGCTGACCAGGCGAATCTAGCCTCCAGTGTCAACCTAGCGATTCGCCATGACAGACCAGACATCACAAACGGGTGGAATGATTTCTTTGCCCGAGATGTTAAGACAAAATCGCCAACGCATTGATCCTCACTTATGGCTAGTTGCAACCGAAGACATTGATCCACTACATGAGCATTCGGCGAAAAAGGCCTCCATCTTCTATAGTTCTTCGAAACAGTTTACATAGAGCCGCTACCAGATTCTATTCTCAATTACGCAGTCTAGCGAGAGCACACTCTCAAGCCACCCGTCCAATCTATGCACACTCGGCCACGATACGACAAACACCGAGCCGCCCTACGCTTTCTTATACAGCATAAGCCCAACTTCATCATCGTCCAGAGGGCCAATATGTTGCCAAATACGTCTCTTTTCAGCGGTTTCGGAAATTCATTCATATAGCATCGCTATTGGTATGGCCAATTTTGGCTCGGCAATTTGAATTTGCCACCCCGTGCCAAGCGGAGCCTCCGTGGAACTTTCAGGAGCATCTCTAGCAAACTCCCTGATATCTTCAACATTGCGTTAGTCCTCCGATTCCCACCCTCCTACGATCTTACCTTCAATGCAAGTGGTACTTGCAGCGCTCGGAAACGATACCCGGGCAGTGTTCGTGCGAGTGAGCTGGGGGTTTTCCGTCGCGACCATTATATTTGTTACTCTTCAAACCCTCGTGGCACTTATTAGTGTGCTTGCACTCTTTAAGGTCCAAAAACAGTTTGCTACGAGATTAAATGGGGGAAATGCGTTCCGAGAGCTACACCGAAAGTTAGACTTCCTTACGTAGCTATGGGGATTAGGGCCGTAGTGTGATAGGAATTCGAATGAGCTCAGAAGACTATGACCTAACCCTAAACACCACCTCTGACTTCCATCCCTTCTACCCTTTTCACGATGGAAGCAATATCATCTTAATGGAGACTCATGTTTGAGTGTTTATCATCCGTCGCTTTCCCTTTCTTCGTCACTATCGTTCGAGTGACTAAGGCTGTGAGGACGAGTAACAAGGGCACTCCAATACCAACACCAATACCAACCCCTAGTTTCCACTTGTTATATGTCTCATCCTCGGAAATGGTTGCCTGAGTGCTTAGATATCTCTCCATCCAAGAAGACTGCACGATGAACTGTTGCGAGAAGTCGCTTGGGTAGCTTCCTTTGCTATTAGCTCTCGAAGGGAGAGAGATTGTGATGGTATTTGAGGGTTCTCGCGTGGCAGCGTGCCAGGCCTCAGCACTGCTTGTATTGGGGTGTTGGGGTATCGGGAAGGAGTCTAGAATCTTCCCTGGTTCTAGGACAAATTCCGTGCCTGTTACATCTGCGAAGTTTGTGAGTGATAGCCGCTTCAAAATAAATAGATTAATTAAGCGTTAAAGCTTACTCATCTCCCAAGATATATTGCTGCCTAAGCTCCATACCAATGTTACAGGATCTTCAATCTGTGGTGATTTCTTCCAGGCAATCGTATATATAGCGTTTGATAGCAGGAGAGCAGCGTTGACAGCGCGACTTGGGGGAGGTTTCATTGGGTATGCATCTGGTGGGAATGAACAGCTCTCCCCTGGGTCCGAAGGGCACCAGAGAAAGGACTGAAGACAGAGGTCGTCGCTTGGACACTCGCGCTTTGAGATGTCCCAGCCTAGGGCTACGGACACAAGCAGCGCAGCGGTCGGGAGTGAGGAAGGCTTCATTGCGCGATGTCTCACAGTTCAAATTCGCGACGAACGTAAAGATAGGATAGCTTGGGCAGAAAGTGATGATTATATATACAAATATATATAAAGAAAATGTATATTTGATAGCTTTCGTCATTCATTCCTCAGTTCTGGGGCATGTTTCGAGGCTTTGTAGCGCATGTTGGTCCTAAAATCCGAATTGCGTAGGCCAAGAAGGACCAAATGCGAACTTCTGCGAAGATTGGCACTAATTTTAGTAATATTTGACCATTGATGATAAGCACGTTGCGTTGTTGGTTTCGAGCTGCGTGACGCCCTCTATTCTTATTCGTTGCCGCAATCAACCTGCTGCACATCACAAGATCTACAATAACAGGCCCACATTAAGGAAATTTTGGTAACCAACAAGTAGCTATATTTTCTCAAAGATGTCAGAGGTGGAATCAAAAGTCTCGCCTTCATAATTGTGTGGCTATTATTGACCTAGACCTTCCCTCGTCATTGAACAGAGACCACGGGATATTGAACTTTATGCTGGCCTATTGTCTTACAATCAATATCCTACCATAGTTCCAACGTCAGGTCCTCTTTATGACACACTTAATATTTAACGAATACAATTTCATAGTCCCCCAAAGGGATTCACTTTCGTTTATGAGTCTAAAGCGCTCAAGAATAGAAACAATATTTGATATAATCTCAAAGCAACTTGGATTTAGTGAAATGAACACCGCTTTAATAACCTCTGTAGCTGTGGCAACAAGGAGAGCGCATTTAAGATAGGCCAATCATCTAGGTACACTCCTCCCAGACGTCGCAGAATCCTTGACCACCACATGCCCTGATCTGCTTGCAAGGATTGTTGTCTTTTGTGCACTAGTCATAAATGAAATCCATATTAGTATAGTATAGTTATATGAGAGTTCTGGGAATGCTTGGACCTACGGTGGTATCACCACAGCTACCCAGAATTCCAGAGTCACCAAGGCACTCATTGGATTGAACGGCGCAAAACTAATTTGCAGAAAATGTGAGCCCGCGATATTTATACGTTAGAGAAAGGAAGATTTCTCACTCCAGCTGTCTCTCGAGAGACGAGGATGGCCTTTGCATAGGCAATGGCGACAAGGACTGACGCAGAGATGAGGACCTTGCTGAAATACATGATGAGAAAAGTATTATATGGGAGTGGGCCACAAAGTATAGTATGCACAGTTCGCTATAAGGATATGGTTAACAGCGTTTTCTTTAATGCATGCCTTGATAGACCCTCATATTTATAGCCATCCTGACACGAATGATCTTTAACCAACTAGGTTTCCTTAGGAGGCAGAAGCCATTGCGTCAAATGTCAAATCAAGATGAATCAACGCACCTACCCAACATGAATTCATATCCTTAGGAGCTATTTTTGGTCAGATTTTCAACGCCTCTCCCTCTTCAAATTTCAGATTATTGGGAAGTTTTTGATATCAAGTTTTAGGTTCTAGCCTCTCTGTTTACTATTGGTCGGTTACCTGTATGTCTAAAACTAACAACCTGGATTTACGGCGAAGTAGGTGCATTCCCCCTTACGCGACACCGGCAATCCTATATTTTACGTACTTGATATCATCATTTGCTAACAGTGAACTGTCAAGACACATTTTGATCGTGATGACACGCTCTAGTACTTGTTAACTGCCATTATTGACGTCTGGTGACGTTGTGAGGATGCACAGTCCATCTCTTGGTTTCAAAGAACCAACAACTTTTCGGTCATTTGCCTCACTCAACATGGGTTAACATGAACTGGCAGTGACTGTTCCGCTCCTTATCACACTCGTTACCCAATAAGAGTCTTTAATTGTCCTTCTTTGCTTTGTTAATACGTATATGCGAGAGGCAGATATCGGGAATCTACGACTATCGCCACCTCCGCTCAGAAATTAGAGCAATCCTAAGACGCATGTGTTGCCAACAGCACAATAGTCGATTAAGATCCCCCCAGCATCATGACGAATAATCCTTCTGACTTCAATGATTTTAACAGGTACACTATTAGTTAGCCCCTGAGGGATACCGTAGCGGGTAGAAGATAGATATACGATGGGAGGTGTATTGCGATTGCTCTTCGTTCCAGCAGTCCATATGATATCATGGCAGTACCTTCTAGCAGTTTTAACTGGCTATATTTAGAAGAGCAGACAATATATAAGATCTGACCATCTACCTGTTCGTCACCTGATAATACGCTCCTTGTTCACCAAGACTTTCTCTTCTCAATCAGTATTGTTTTCGTCCGCCGAACTATCTCCTTCAACGTGTACTTCTTCTTATCTTGCCAGAACTAACCTGTAAGCAAAATGGCCGCAGTAGCTGATGCCATTGGTCTAGTTGGCTCCGTCCTAGGAATCTGGCAATTTTTCTCAGACAACCTACCATCCCAGAACAAGGACGCGTCCACTTACCGCATTCAAGTCGGACTCGACGGCACAGATGACGGATCTGGCGCCACCTTATCTAACTCTGGGGGGAACCTCGATAAAATCAAGACGTACAACCGCAACGGCGAGCTCATCGGTTCTGGGGGCGGGGGTAATATCGACGAAGGCGGGTATGCAGACTTCAGTGCCGAGCAGACAGGAAGTCAGCAATCTATTACCACTGAATTCTGTATGTCAAGAGCAAACCGAACTGTTTTACGATTTCTTTTTATATACACATTTCTATACTAACAATGATACTTTGTAGATGCTGGTAATGATGCCATTTGTATTGCCTACATCAGCGCCACATTTGATGAAGGATCGCAATGGGGATGGGTGGGCGATTGGGGCTACGCTTGTGGCCTCAACTGGTATCCCAGCGGATATGAAGTAAGAGAGCCGGGCAGATCAGACTAACTTTTCGTTGCTCACACAAAATTCATCTGTAGCTACAAAGTCTGAACGGAGATCAAAAGGTCGAGTAAGCGAAACAAACAAGTCTCCTTAACCCAGCCTAGAGAAGAAAGCATCTCGCTGACATATAATTATTCGCAGTGGCCCTCGTTGCACCTGGATAGACAAAGATCACAGCAACGACCTCAAAGCCGGCGTCATTGGTATCACTTGGCCGGACTTCTACCACCAAGCTGACGGGCCCGACCCTTCTGGCGACGGACGCGAGCGCTGTGGATCGAGCATGCGCGCCTGGGATGCTGACGGCGGCAGTCAGCTGTTATCCCCAGGCGGCATGCTGAAGGCGCGTTCGAACGGACCACGGGCTTCGCGCCGCTCAGATGATCGCTTGGTGGTCAGTCATCGCCAGTCGCACAATGCCACCGAACTGTGCGAATCCGAGACGAGCTATGGACCTGACTTTGTCTCAATCGTTGAAGGCGCTTATTGTAATATGGAGACTCATGAAGTCGTGCCCTTATGTGGTGAAGCAAATGGCCTTTCGAAAGATTGTTTTGCTATGGATGGGCCTGATGGGCCGGCGATGGTGGCGAGAAATGGGAAGAGGAGCCCGAAAAAGACCACCAAAGTAATTGAATGGAACTGAGTTTGCTTTTAGGCATAGTTTCTAGCGAGATCAAATCGAGACCTCACTACTGATAGATAAATAGATACAAGTGTGACGGCGCAAATATACACCTTTATTTATTCAACAGCCATTTTCATCCGTGGCAAAGAACTCTCTGTTACCTTGCTATATGTAATTACACATTTTAGTAGTCTCTAATGGAATGGTTGTGAGATGCAGGATTGAAAATATCTAGCGAAGGCGGAAAGTTGGAGAGACAAGTCGGACCCGCGCAATTATAATATACAGAGTGTGCTTCATCATAAATATCCAGCTTGAATGAGTACTAAGAGCGGCAGTCATTTATCACGGCAGACCAGGAAAGTCTCTACACGCGTACATGCGTTTTATCTAGAATAACTGTGTCGTGAGAGCACGCTTGCCCGAGACGTTAAGGTTAGTTTTCTATTACCTTCCTTAGGAATCCTATGCAGCTTAGCGCTTTATGTCCTACGAATGTTGGACTAGCACGAGAAGTAAGCTTCTATTAATAATTACCAATCGTTCATACCAAAATGCCCCTAACCATGCCACTAGCCATACCGGCATAGTTTCATAACCGTGCTTATGATTCATACATTTGAATGATTTTAAAGTTCGAGGCGTCTTGGCCACTCTGGATCACGTCATAGTAGGCTCCTTACTAATACGACACGGCTGCCAGTTTGGGACCAGAGAGTATAAGGCACGGTTATGAAAGTGAGGGGAATGTAGTTCATCATACCTTCTTCCCCTGTGCTAAGTATTTTGCGAATGTCCTGAATGAGTTTTATCAACACCTTCACCCGGCGTTTGAACTAATTCCAAAGTCTTCCAATCATATGCGGACCCAGGGACATGCAGCTGCAGAAAAGAACCTGTAGAAAGTTAGTGGTATGCACTTAACATCTCTAGCTTGTTAAACCCAGAACTCGATCGGTACGAGTATGATTACCAAAACTCATATCGACCTCATTACCAACCCCGGCAAGAGGTGCAAGCAAATTATACCAAACTGATCTGGATACAGCTCATGCGGGTCTCCCCCTCCCCCCTTTTTTTTCCCGGCCCGGGGATTTTGAAGGTTAGCACCGCAGTAAGAGTTGCATACGAATAGTGAAGAGTCCGAGACTGAGGGCCTAGGGAATTCGAAATGGAGTCCTCTATACTATCTGCGACTTACTTGCTGGAGTTCTTTGCACTGCCCTGACCTCGTATGAATTCCGTTTTATAAGCTTTGTCTTGTTTAAAGATATTGTTAGCGATAGATTGAGTACTATAATGTGATCAAATTAAAAACTACTGGTAATTTCATTCGGTATTCTTATAGTGGTCGGAACAGGAACAGGAACAATTTATCAACTATAGGTTGGATTCAGAGAGTTGATGTATAGTTGTATTTGCTCAATATTAATTTACATCCAATGACCATGGTCCTTTGTTATACATAAATTTGATCGCTGTTTCCACAATTTCGAAAAAGCGATCCTCTTCAATCTCGATATCCTTAAAATGCCAATCATCTCGTCGTCTAAGCTTTTCCTCATTTCTCTCTGTGGAAATTCTATGTCTTTCGTCTTGGGCAGTCTCTTGTTTGGTCTCAACTTCATTTCTTTTCACTGTCTCCCCCACTTCCCCGGCACTCCACTCTTCCGACGCGATGATCTTAGCATGAGTGCGGAAGTATCCGAGATTGCGCATCGCCGCAACGTTCCTGAACCCACGGTGTTCAAATCCGATTGGTAGGATCTCAACCACGGCACCAGCGCCCTGGCGCATGAACATGGAATGGGTCAACCCTGCGCCGTGAACTCCAACGAGGATATCTGATTCTTGGGCGACACGTACTTGATCGGCAAATGAGAGGACCGCGAAGTCTACCATCCCCGCGCTGATATGTGGGTTCCTTTTATTAAGTTCGGCAAACAGGGTGCTCTCGTTTTTTAAACGCCGATTCTCACGACGCCATATAAAGGTAACGATGATAGATTGTCCCTGCGCCCGAGGGAGAGGGTTGTTTACTCCGTAAAAGTCGAGGACACGACGGCTAAAAATATTCAAATTCGGGGAATTAGAACATTGACCGGCATCCGCATCGTCTTTCCAGAATGGGTTGCTACTTCCCGCCAGGGGAATAATCAAATTGAATGAACCAAGGTTCTTGACTGTAGCTTGGTCGGAAAGTAGATTGGCCAGTCGCAAGGGTCTCCTCTGCGCGAACAAAGTCCATAGGTCAAAGTAGGGGCCGTCACCACGATCATCTAGGATAATAGCCTGGGTATTTTTAGAGTCGCTTATGTCAATTCCACCCGACAATTTCAAAATATCAAGCGTCATAAAAGTTGAGAAGATCTCCATGAGGCAGTGCCACAGGTTACCTTCACCCTCGCGCTTGAGCAAAAGCAGTGTCTTAGGCGGCGGGATAGAAGAAGCGGTTTCTGCTTGGCCGGACCCAGGTGTGCCCTGCGGACCGCCCTTCTCTTTCTTGTGGCCATACTCTATCTCGTCGACAGCTGGAGAGTTTCTCAATTTCCTCACATCGACAGCGACTGAGAAAATGTTGCGGGGGCCAGTGTCGTACCAATACGCAGGTAGTCTGTCAAATGGCAGAAGTCCATCGTCTATCTCTTGCTCCGAGAACCGCCTCAGATGACAGTTTACCTGAAACTTGCCCTTTTGTACGTCCAGCACGGCTCCTTGCGCATAACAGAAAGAATCCGTCTTGTCGTTGAAGCCCGAGAATCGATGAAAACATGTTAGCTTTGCGGGAGACCCTGGGCTGCAGTACGAGGCGGCGTGGGCGCGGAAATCGTTGAAGTAGGCGGGTGAAAAGCGGGAGCAGATGCCATCAAAATCAGTTTCTGCGTAGTACTCCAGCTGTTGTGCCGTTACAGACTCATTAACCTCGGGCGATGAGGTAGCGATCGTTTCTGCCGGCCTGGACCGCCAGCTTTGGAATGTAGATGCAAGACCGTTTGATAGGTACAGCTGTGCGCTGAAGATGACAAGGGTTAGGCTGAAAATCAACAAAATCAAGGCAAAAACGAAAGATCTCCTTTTACTCAACATGGCGAAGATGGAAAAAGGAATGAGCAGCCACTCAAAATCATTTCCGACCGAAATGAAAGAACTGGAGTCAGGTGATGTAAATAGTAGGTGAAACAAAGACAAGTGAGTTGGTTTGTTCATACCGCGGAGATAGAGGAACTGAGTCTTGTGTAAGTAGGTCCGGGCGGTAGTTAAAATATCCCAATAAGGTGTGAGGAATAGGTAGGTAGAAACTTAATGCAGACTGGAGACACTGCCCCCTTTTACTGGATCCTAGAATTGGGCAAACGATCTTTTGTGTGTACCAAGCCGTGGCGGTCTCAGTGCCATGGATGCCTGGACGTTTCTGGCGTGCGCAATTAGGCATCACTGGCGGACAAGACAAGACAATGAAATGAAGTTCACCAGGTCAGGGGGAGCTCGTGGGTGTATTACATGCAATAAAGTAAGTATGCATGTAAGTGTGTAAGTATGTTGCCGCCCCGGATGAGACCTTTGTCAAACCCATTCATCTACATTACAATCAACGGCTCAGTTCCCCCAGTCTTGACTTATGTGGTTCCGCCTACTGTTGACTTGTCTTGACACCAGCCCGTTTGTACACATTGTCTAACGGCGATACGGCGAGAGGAGCTCCGCTAGCTCTACAAAGTCTCGCCACTCTCTCACACACACCCCTCCGCTCCGACACAAGACGACAACCGCCTGGTAATCCTAATCCTAATGATGGGTCGCCGTATCCTAAGACTACGACTTACACCGATGTTTTTAAACTTAACGATAATGTCACGCTCGATGACTTCGCCATTGGCGTGGCTTTATCTGACTGGTTCCTATGATGGCTCTCGGACTTGGAAGCAATTCCACAGTCTTATCCGCTCTCAAGGCTGGAAGCCGGATTGCTTCCCGGGTTTGGAGTATGTTCTAAGGTTTGACCGGAAGTGATGCTGATACGCAGTTGGACGGTGTCCTTATGCTAGACGGATACAAGGCTATACATTGGACCTCCAACCAGACCCGAGCTGCCCGACACAGATGCTCGTGACAGTCAACGATATAATCCTTTACTTTTCCAATGGTAAAGACACGAGCATTGTAGGTCCTGAACGAAGCAGCTTCTCCTGCGTTGTTCCAGACTTCCCAGGTTCGATGACTTTGGCCTACGACCCCTATTTTGAACATTCGAAAGAACTATCAGTGATCGCTGCCTTGGTCAACAATAGTACACGATGTTATATACTGATGGGGATGTGTCAATCAATCTTCAAAATGGGCCTTCCATCCGCGTCCCGAATAGCGAGCTCGTGATCCCAGAGCGTATCATTGATGACTCTACGGGCATGATTGTGGCCAATTATTCGCGTTCTAATCCCATAAAATTCTCTTCAGGACTTTAATGGATATGACCTGAGTCAGCCGGGACGAATGTTCCTTTCCTCAGCTTACGTTATGGTAAATCAAGGCAGCGGACAGTTCACGATATAGGCTGCCAATCCTACTAGAGTTGAAGATCTTGTGACCGTCGATAGTATAGGGAAGGATATCACCACCTTCTGTGTAGAGTCGACGGCTCCTACAAAGACTTCTAGAAGAATCTTAGAGCCATCACAACACGCTGTGTCAACAAAGCTGTCTTCCGGCGCCATTGCTGGTGTTGTCGTGGGTGAAGTGGCGGCTTTAGCCATCGTCATTGGGGTACTACTCTGGTGTCCCGTCGAAGCCAGGCAAGCACAATTGGTCAGGGTAGCCCTCAAGGTGCTACGCAAGGTATCGTGGAGGATCCTTGTATCTATTCTGGATATCCTACAAGTGTTCAAGACCCTTCTAAAATGGAGCCGGGTATGCTACACAGAAGTGAGCTCATCAGTCAGGTATTGCAATCAATGGGATCGCCAACGGCAGTTATGCCACGATTTGAGCTAAGGGGGTGAGAGGGCGAAATCCGGCATATCAACATTTATAGGAAAGGTAATAGATGGTACAACAACAAAACGCAATTTTAGCCCACACGATAAGTTAATGTGAATTGATATGCGGTATCGAGTCCAATTGTATTCAATCTCTTCTTCCGATGAACGTTGTCGAACAAGGACACCGAGTCGGTCGAACAGGCGGTTAGTCCGATTTGGCGGCAGCATGACACAACGTAGCTTAGGACGTGGGTCTTTTGGGCAATATCGTCATTCATCCTGACAGCAATGAGCTTCTCCGAGCGTGGAAGCGCCTTGCTAGGTTCTAGGGTTACTGGTCCGTATCGCCGCTGGGTGCGCTGCTGAGGGCCTTTACTGGTGTCGTCGCCCAGGGATGCTTGCCGTTTAGACTCTATTCTTATTGGATCAGTCACAATTTACAATGTGCACTCTACTCACAGCACGTATATACGTGATGGCCATCGTGAAAAAGAGCTGTTGCCAAGTTACTCTGTTAAAGATTTATTTTCAAAGCCCTAAAAGTAAAAGCAATGAAAATCTTAAAAATATCAAACAAGCTTCATGAAGTATTAAGGTAATAATATAAACCTATTCATACGTTAACAATAAATATTTGCTAAGTGTCACGATCGGCGTCCTTTACAGAGGCAAAGCTCTTATTTGGGGTCCGTAGAATATGGCTGCGTTATACACACAACACCCGCAAGGACCACCGCATGTATTAAAAAGAGGGCCCAGTGGGTCAAATGCTTTCAAGTTTTTTCACAGAATATGAGAATTGCACCCAATTGTAGCCATCATAGCCAAGACAAGTTTCATCTCGCAATACGAAAACTTTATCTAGCTATTGAAGGCTCCGGCCTTGAGACATAACGCGGGATGTGCTCCAACGCCTTCGCATCACGGGCTATGAGCTATAACGTGAGACAATAAATATTGGCTATGCCTCCTGTGATTCATGTATTCAGAAATGACTCACTTGAAGGAGGCAAGCTAGGAAACCCCAGACGTAAGAAGCGTCCAGACACGTTCCCTTGGAAGAATGCTGTGAAAATATGTAGGTGAGCCAGAGCTAGTCGGATAGATGACGCAGTGCTTGTGAGGAGCTATAGTTCCACACTTTCCTACGTCGTGAAACTTTCAACGGTCTCGCGATCATCACTGATCAGAATCTAATGACGATTTGGATCGCCTAATCGTGGTAGTCTACAGCGGGAGGTAGGAGCCAAAATGAAGAGCATCTTAGAGCATCAATATTAATGATTGGCACGACGTGTCTGGAGAGTGCTTTGATAAATTGATCCGATCGTTCGCGGGGTTAAAGTATCAACCATAGCTCTAGAGATTGCTTTTCTTGGGGCCCCAGGCTATATAGTAGCCTGGTACTCGCACAATTCGGGCGAGCTCATGCAGTGATTTCAAGTCTTGCCGGCCAACGAGGAGGCGAGAGACATGCAGCAGCTCAAACGCCCTGACTGGTAGCCCCCGCTCTCAGGCATGACAACCACCATGTCCTGAAACCATTCTCGTTTTCAATCTACTTTTCAATAGGGAGACGGCGTGCAGGCTAATGTCGGCAACACGGAATAAAAAAGGTGATGATGCCACGCATAGGCTTGAGCTGCGCGTTGTCTTCGATAATCTTGCGACGGACGAGGGCAAGGACCAGCAACCCTATACAACTTATGTTCACCATCTAGCGAGAGCATGCTGGTACGGCAGCAGGATAATGCTCCGACAATGCTCGCCTGAGGCTGAGGGCATATTTGAATTCACTCTAGGGCTTTGGGATGAATTTCTTCAACTCGGCATCACCCAAATCGACCTCGATACATGGCTCAACTTCGCTGGAATGTTCCTGTCCAGCCTTGGTAATTATTTTGTGAGCCCTCGCCGGGGTTGTCGAGCTGCCGAGCTGTTTACTAATATTGGGTTGGAAGGGTGACGGAGACCACAAGGTCATACCCGACATCTCTAAAGATGCTCTCCGCACCATGGCAAGAATTTCGCCCGAGGCAAGCGCCAAGCTCGAGTGCATGCCATATTGAAGCACATCCTCCAAGATGGGGGCGGTGTTATGCGCATAGAGCACGACGAGAAAGCCGGTACGCTCTTCGTCCGCATCGATCGTTCCAAAATTGTATCTCATGGCAAAGCCTCTATTGGACGGATGCTCTGCAAGATCAGCATCTGGCGTTCAGCTGCAGATATAGAGGCCTGCAAACCTTATTATGAGGGCTTGAGTGCCGTCGAAGGCAAATACGAACAATGGAGACAAATCGTGACATCAAATCCGGAGCCAAAGTGGAAATTTGTGCAGCGAAATACATTCATACGTGATGACGGAAAGGTTGAGCTGAAGGAGTATGAAGCTAGCAATATCGGTATTATTCAGTCGTTCTACGAGCGAAACATCTAGCTCAGCAAGACTATTAACTGAGCATTTACGGCTGTTAGAACTAGTCCTTAGAGTCAATCAGTTTACATATTAATAGTTATAAAATAATTATCATATCGTTTCTTTTATTTACATTTCCATATTCTTTTGATATATTTATAAGAAAAGCATATGTTATTTTAAAGCATATATAATTAATAAAAGTAAATTGTGCTGCCACCTTCAACGTAGAAGGACCTTGCGAGATTATGATACCACGCTGACAGGGAGCGCATACCGCAGTCAGAAACTCGAGATCTGCGTGTATACTGAGCCGTCGAGAACGCAAACAGACGATATGGGGGAGATACTATTAGGCTATAGATGCGCCAAGTAGTGAGTCACAATATCGCATGCTGCAACGGTTGAAGAGAAGCCTTCAGGGCCCTAACCTAGGAGGAATACTAACTTGCACGCATCCACGGGTAGAAGTTATCACTGAATTCAATAGGAAGTTTCTTGATCAAATATAACAGAGATATATTAGGTGAAAAAACTCGAGGAAAAACAAAAATTCGTGTATCTAACTTGCACGTGCAAGTGGGTTATCTCCCCGATTTTTGCACTGTCGACCACTTATACTATTTTGGTAATAATAGGTTCTGGTCCTTTCCAATGTTATCCATTTGAATAATAGGTATTATTTTGATTGTTATGAAAGTTGCTAGTGAATAGCACATGAGACTATTTACTATTAGTTTATAACCACGCATGGCCCTAACAGAACTTCCGGTAACCATAATCTTCTAATAGTTCATCATAGGTGCTCTTCGTCTACCCTTTGCCTGGATTGAGGGCCAATTATGGACCAGTAGTTATATGGATAACTGGTTTGCCTGCTGAATACCTAAAATTAGAGGTATCAAAATAGTTGTCACACGGAATAACCCAAGGTAGTGAAGATGCGTATATCCGATGCCAGGGGTTAGATCATCTGCAACGCGGCGGTCTACATATTCATCTACCCGTTGATTTCCTGATCACGAAAACAGGCACGATAATGGGAGATATTAATAGATGGACGAAAGCGTAGCTTTCGTGTATATATAGACCTAGATGCCGCCGGACTGAAGGGAGAAACCTGTTCAGTATGGTTTCCCTTGCGGTCATAAATGATTATATGTGAATTGACACAGTTCCGAGCCTCACCCTCGTTACAATAGTTCTTAGCTAAGTTCTAGGCATCCTATTCGTCATGAATTCACAAGAGGGAAGAACACAGACGAGATTGGCTACTACATGTAACCAGTACTGCACACTTATGATAATGATATCTTTATCATACCTACTTAGAATTTTCATATATCATCTGCAAGTCCTGCCGATAGGTACAGGATTGCTAAATATCTATGTTTAAGTACCAAGAGTGGCTATTTCTCCCTTTTCTCTCAGTGCCGCTACTAGTAAAGTGCGATAACTCATAGCACGTCGCATTTGCCATCGTATCAAACAGACCTCGAGAAAGCTATGTTGGAGGTATGGGGTAAAGTGGTTTGAGCGCTCTATTGTTGTATCGGTCTAAAGGAGGCCGGCGGGCTAGGCATGCACATTGTCAGACAAGCCTAACAATAACTGGCCTGAAAGTTGACGCTATCCCCAAAATGCCAGGATTCAGCTTTAGACCGTGACAGATAGTTGGGACACAGACAATTCAGCTACAGTATCAGACCACCTCTACCCCGGGTCTGGTACCATGAGTCGTGAGTCCCTTCCCCGCAATCCCGGTCCTGTTCACATTATACGCGTTGGGGAAGCCTACCCCAGGTTAGGGGTTCCTTAGAATTTATATGCAACTTTGGTATCCTGCAACTGTCCTGCATCAGACCCTTCCCCGGTTCATGGATCGCTGCCGATCCTCCCCCAGACCCATCAGACTAGGGACTCCCTCCGGGGAAAGGGAACTAAAGACGGCAGTGGCTCGACCACATTTTCTATAATACAGGCTTCTATCCACAGCCTACAATGTACTCATGTTTTTCTCGCCGATATTCTGACTAATGTGTTAAGGATTGAAATTATTCCTTCAGTTAATCGTAGCAGACCAATTTGAAGCAAAATGAAGAACAGCAGCTCGCTCGATACCATTGGAACGAAACATGAACATCTTCATGAGACAATAAGCCCAGAGCTAGCTATGCATAAAATAAAAACGGCAGGAAGCATCTCAATCTCGCCAGAACTGTTTGAAAAACTATACCTATCACCGCAGAACCAGGTAAAGGGAGACTTAAGGAAGAAATTCGGTAACCCAACCGCAATGTTAGTAATCAGCCCCATCAAGTCAAGCGTCAGGAGCATTAAACACTATAACTAATAAATTGCAGTGGACTAACAGGCCATGTCATCTCTATTGGCCCTCTTGCGTGCGACCTCATGGGATGGCGAGGAGCCGGCGGCAGCGGTGCAGCTAGCATGTAAGCAGCATATCCAATAATCCTTCGGCGTATCAGAGATTCATCGAGAGCTTTCTCAGCTGTACTAAGGGCCTAACATGGTTTACTCAGACCATTCTTCCTATATTTCGGTGGTGTGCTCATGACACTAGGAGGAATACTCGAGTTCTTCCTAGGAAACACGTTTCCATCTGTTGTCTTCGTCTCCTTCGGCGCCTTCTGGTTGAGTTACGGAGGCCTGTTGCTTCCTCAGTTTAATGCGTATGCTGCATATTCACCCCCGAATGCCAACTCTCCTGCAGAAGGACTGCAGACTCAGGGCTTCAACGCTAGTTTTGGTAAGAGTACTGAGACAACCGGACGCGCAACAATAAACTAATAAGTCTATTCATATCATAGGTTTTGTTACTCTTTCCATGACCATCCTATGTCTCATGTACCTTATCTGTTCTATACGAACAAACATCGCTTTCGTTGTGGTCTTCCTCACCCTGGTTCTCACATTCGGTTTGATCACGGGAGCGTATTGGGCTCTAGCTCAGGACTACACAGGGAGCGCAAGTTTTGCCGCAAACCTGCTTGAGGTAAGTTATTGAGAATTATATTTTGTAGATCCTTGACTGGAATCAGTATTAATTCTTCTGGGAAATATCAGGGTGCCGGTGCCGCTTCTTTCGTTTGCGCGGCAGCTAGCTGGTGGATTCTATTCACCGTCATGTTTGCCTCAGTCGATTTACCATTCAGCCTCCCTCTCGGAGATCTAAGCACTAGAATTCCTAGCGGGACCGACCGCAAACTTGCGCAAGCCTAATCGAGTGGGCTATCTACTCGTGATGCGTCATAGTACGGCGTACGTCTTGAACACCGTCGAATACTGTTAATGGATGCTTTTCCATCATAATATAGTTTTAATTTTTGTAATTGCACAAGGAGGGAGGCCCCTATCTACATCCCATAAGTATAGTATCTATATTTATACGGGCCTCTGGTTCTTATCTAACGAGCCTGGTTTCTGACTGTGATTCCGTAGCGCTTCGTGATAATAAACGAACTCGTGTGTATAGATATACTTGGACTTCCCGGATAGGGTGTTTCATCCGCTGGGATTGCCGTCTCGCCATTGCTAGACTTTTTCATAAAGCTCTCGCGACCGACCAGGCAGACGATGGCCTCCTTTACAGACGCAGACGCATGAAAGAATATCCGTGCAAAGACCACTAGGCAATATATCCCGTAGTCTTTGTCAACATTTGAAGGACTATCTACAAAGCCGAATGCCATTGTTTCCCATAGCGAAGAGGAGATATCGGAGACCTATAACTACAACGAAAACAGTGAGAGTCTCTTCCACTATTTGACTGATAACTCATACCATCGTTAGAACTGGGTTTTCCCAGCAGCGTATAGGCTTTCTGGGGAGACTTGGCCTTACCTAATGGGAAAGCTATTCGGCGAATTTGACCCTTGACATTCAGCTGGCTCGGACTGCGTTCCGTCGAATAATCGAACCGAGTCTGTATCTCACGTTACGGCAAGGCCGGATCAGTGCTACAAGGACCGCACAAATCCCAGACGGTGACTCCACCTTCATCAGCACGGTCACTAAAGCATCAGGCCGAACACGGGGTTGCATCTCTTCAACACCATCATATGCAGGCCAAGGGGGATGCGTACTCGGCCCGTATCGGCGGAGTATACCGTTCCGCTGCGACTCTGACCGGTGAGACTACTCCTACGTTGCTTTAACTAACAAGCCGTTTCATATATCAGGATGTTCTAAGGCATGTCCGGTTTCTTCGCCCCAACTATTGGGAACTTGTCTCCACCCTTTCACTGCGCATTCGGGTCCGGCGGCCAGAGCCCGGCCGATACTGACTCTATCCTACCGGTGTGGTTCTGGCATATCTTGTATCGGTATCCTCACAAACACTTTCGCTCGCCTGCCTAACTGCCCTATGCTCTTTAGCACGGAAGGGACGTAGACTCTCCGAGCTACTGGGGTGAACATCCGCCGCAAATAGATTTATGGCATAAGCGTATATTAAAGAAAAGGCAGGGGCTAGAGGATATGTGTTAAAAGAAAACCCGGTGGAAATAAATGCAAAGTTGGATTGCGGAGGACCGACGCGTAGCGGAAACTTGAGTCTTTAAAGCAATCTTAGTTGATGCAAGCTTGTTCTGGAAAAGCGCAAGATAACGATTCCCTCGTCCGAATATGAGGCCGATTTTACATTCTGCCTCGGAACCACCATAGTGTCCGTCAAGATATTAATTGTAGGAGACTAGATGTTGAACAGGGGCAGAGAGTACAGTTGGAATGATGTTTTCGCCCTATATTGGCATTTGACTGCTCAACATGAGCCGAAATTAACAACGCTGAAGCATTGTGAGTGCACTCACTGGCTTACTGGAGTAAAGTTCCGAGGCAACTGCTCGACTTCGGATATTCTCAAAGAATTATTCTCGTATTTGGGCAGACCTGAAGAAGTGTTCAGCTATGGTTACGTCTCCAGAATCTGTTTAAGGTGAATGGACCGACTCGAGCACATTCGTATAGGCGGTTATAGCAAATGGATCGATCAATCGGTTCCTGAATCTCCTTAAAATCTAGGGGATCCCGAAACACTTTTTTACTGTGTATAAAGCCATCTTGACAGTAAGCCAATCGTACCACCAGCCCGATCCGCTCCTGTAAAGCGAAATTCGGTCACTGCTACGCCATGTTTAGCGATGTCTCGTACCACAGGTTCGTTTCATCCCACAGTCAAAGTCTCGCAGTCGCCGTAGAAAAGACTCGTTGAAATCTAGGCAATAATAGTCGGCTCTACAAGGTTCAAGGCAATTGATAGGTACGTGCATATATACATGGACGGCCCCGTCGTTGTTTTTATTTACGCGTTAACGTTAGGTCTCCATCACACATACATAACCTCGTAAAAGCCACAGCCACGAGGTAGGGGACTCCCGGGCTGTCCGGGACGGAAATGAGTGCAGCTGAGAGTCCGGGTTTCGGATTGTCATTGCTGCTGCGCCGTGCATGCATGCATACGCGTACACGTACCGGCACATCAAATACAACAGGTCCTGACAGGGCTCTGGGATAAACCTAGTACTGCATGCTTACACCGAACATACCTAGGTAGAACATAGTACCTGCAGAATACTATATCGTTAGAAACCTGACCTAATCCTCTTCGTCGAGTTTCGATTATACTCCTCCAGCGTCTTACCTTTTTGTCGAAAATCACGTGTGCAAGATTCAACAACGGTACGCTTATCTCCGAGCATCCCTGTGATGCTCCGTAAGATATGGCGGATACTGCAAACAAAAAGGATCACTAAGATATCATGTTTGAAAGTAGAGTTTGGTCCCACCCGGATCAGGCCATATCCTTTTGTTAGTCCGTTGAAGCTACATCAACTGTATCGTCAACATGTAGCATGGAGAAAATACGCACATGCATACAACTTCGTTCCTTGGGCGCTCTACAAGTGAATTTTATACCCTCTTGTGATAGTGCCCTTATGTTATCTATGTAATTGCTACCTCAACGACCACAGGCGAGGTTCGTGATCTATTGTAATCTCGCATTTATTTGTACGGTGACCCTCCCACCGCTTTATGTACAGCACCAAGAACCCAAGACGCGAGCTGGAAAACCAATCTCAAAACTCTGCTAGAAATTTCCTTCCCACCACACATTCCCATCTAATAACCACCCTAGTAGTTCGAGTACGCTCATCGAGAAATCCTGGAAATGCGAAGAATAGAATGCAGCTGGTATTATCAGCATACCCTGATAGGGATAACCACAACGGTTCAAGATGCTCTTTCTGTGTGCGTATAAATGATTTTGCTCTTAAATTCCAATGTCCTCAAACGCCGTCCTGGTATCTTGTAAGGAAAGATGCAATGCAATGACCCAAGACGGAGGAAAACGCCCAGGATCCCGCCCATCATCATCGGTTGCCCCCGAATAATTCTCATCTCAACCACGCTTCTGTCAATTCTCTGGCGGATCGGGGTTGGTGGTCCGAAGCACTTTTCTTGAATAATCTTGATTGTCTTGTAGAGTGTTGATGCTCTCTCGGCTTTTATTCTCGAATCGGCTGTATATGTTCGTTGCGAAAGGATCCATGCGAGGGTCGTGAGGCATCAGTCGGCTGCTTCTTCGGCCTGACGATGATGTATTCTCTCCATCCCATACAGATGCCAAACCGGTCGTCGGTGTGCTCATCATACCAACGGAGCCACTGAGATGGCTGTTGGGCCTTGAGGCAAGCTTTTCCTCCCGCTGACGCTTCTTGCGTTGAAGGTAGAAGAAAACAGCGAGCCCCGCAAGAATAGCAACAATTCCCAAGGCACCAATTGCAATGCCAGCAATAGCACCGGAACTCGGCCCGTGACTTTCTGATGCTGATGTATCGGCGCCAGAAGTAGCACCAGGAGTAGGTATCACGGTCACTGTTTCAAGGCTAACTGTCCCGCTAGCTGTTACGGTTCGTACTGAGGTAGTCGGGTCAGGAGTGTGAGTTGTCTGCGAACTTATCTCCTGGAATAGAACATTAGCATCACTGTCCAAAACGAGCTAGTCATGTCAAACAAGTAGTGAACAACAGATTGAACTGGTCCAGCTAGGCATACAGGTAAAGTGCTAAAAGTAGTAGAAGTACTAGTAGCGGTCGAGTGAACTGCGGAAGTAGCAGTGCTCGATGTCTTTACAGTCGTGATAGAAGTTTGCCCCTGGACTCAGATACCGTTAAAATGCAACATCTTCCGTCAGCCGAAGAATCTGTGCAAACCGAATCTATAGGGAGAAACTTGTCTATGCGACATCGTACGGCCACGACTTTCCTACTCAGATAGAATTTCTTGAGATACTTACTGTCGAAGTAGATGAAGTAGATGATGGTGTGGGCGTTGTAGATGTTGAGCTTGCGCCAGCTGTACCTGAAGGTGTCGCTCCCAGCGCTATGTATCCAAACAGGTCGTCGCCTCCACATGTATCTGCTTGATAGCCGGGGCATATATCGCTGCATTCGCTTGTATCTACTTGAGACGACTGGGCAGGTATATAGTCACCGCACCAGCAATCGAACTGTTTAAGAATGGCGAAGGCAAATGACTTGGCAACACAGAAATCGTGGCATAATCCGTTGGATTGATAAATGCTGCTGTCTGCTCCATGGTCAGACTGGTGGAACATCGACTGCTCTATTAAAACAACATACTTGTAGGTGTGCTACCAGTGTTCAGGCTTGCGCAGTACTCTATGTTGAGGGACTGGGCAAATCGAGGGCCAGCCGCCAATGCCATGATGGCCACAAATGGCAGGATGTTTCGCGAGACAGCCATGGTGTAGAAGTCGAAAAGATCACTTGGATCCCTATGATGTTGCAAGAGGCTGTATTAGCAAACGTCGACATCAGTATGCTGGCCGGGGTGCAAGTTCCGTGTCGGTCGGTGACTGCGCAGCAAATCGGGGCGCCGGGACACAAACAAAGCCGGTAGTAGGGACTTACCGTGCTCTGTGAAGGAAGTAATAGAACAGTAGGTCGAATTTGGCGGCGTGCGAGCTACTCCCAGGGGGTTTGCCACGACGAGATCACAAACAACCAAAGAAACAATGATTGTCGGTTACCATTGTCGTGACCAAGCCGAGGCGAAGACCAATATTCCCAGACGAATGGCCCGGTCGTCCAAGACGACCCGGGATGTCGAGACAATGGCGAACGTCGACAATACTGCTATAGCGCACAGGATGAGTAATTCCGGATGTTTCGTCGCAAAATAGGAAGTGAGGACGGCTGCTATGCAGCTGTTATCCGGGTCTCTCGAAGAAAGGAGGGAAGCAGAAACGATGGGTTTGGTTGAAAGAGGAGAAGGGAGAAAACGTCCGGAAACAAGCTGCGGGTCCAATTGGTCGGTACCGCAGGCGGCAAGAAGACCAGGGAGGGATTAGTTAGAGGATAGGATAGAGGGCAGAGGACGGGCGATACGGGTGCGCGGTACAGCGGGATGCGACGGATGGACTGCTGCTCTGCTGCCCTGCTACAGCCTACTGTACTGTACAGAAACCATACCAGACAGACACCATAGGAATACAACTACTATGTAGAGAAATGGGTAGGCGTACGTGTACAGACTGACTATCCAGGCCGCACTAGGTAGGTAGCTCGATAGCGCGGTTGGTGGTTGGTGTGTAGTACACTTGCAGCTCTCATGTGCCAAGAATGGCGAATGGTTGACGGGGTGGTCCAAAGGTGGATTCAGCAAGAGAAAAAAAAAATACGAGTTGTTTTATGCTACAGTGGGCGTGCAGGATTGACAGGTTGCAAGTTGCAGGGTGGGTAGATCTTTATTTGGCACTGGTAGACTTCTTGGCTGCTGCACAGTAAGACCAGGCTGGTGGAGAGAACCTTCACACCGATTAACCCTGCTCGCTCATACACTACACACACGAGATAGGGCACGACGACGACTGAACTAAGTTAATTTGAGAGAATATGGGTAAAGGTAGGTAAGGAGATAAATAAGCTGGACGAGTTACAGTGCGAATTCGCCATCATTAGATACTGTCAGTAAGTATAAAAGGTACTTAATAGGCACCAGGAGATTCTTTAGCGTCTGGTTAGTCCTGCAAGCTACAACACTTCAGGTGCTATGATCCAAATTGAGAATGACCTCATTCTCCAGTTTAGGAATAGCCGAAGTACACCGGCCTATCGCATAGGTATAACGGATTGCTTTAGTATCCGCATCGAGCTACCTCTGGGAATGCCATTCTCGCCATATCGCGCGTTCACAGACAACACCAACAGACCATATCCAATAAATGTTTTCTCAGCGTGGGAATACACGACAATCAGTGCTACTAATGAATATTCTGCGCCAACTGGCACCTTGTCGTCAATCAATCAGGAACAATTCAAGAGACGCGACCACACAACCAACATGATGCGAGTTGGTGTTTCACCTGGCGAGTTCTATTGAAGTCGAAAAAGTGAATTAGTTGCATTTTGTGGAGCCTATTCTTTATCACTGACAATAAATTCGATCGGAAGGGTCACCAGCCGAGCATACAAAACGAACCAAACCACACCGGCCCTAACTATCTCCTTGATGGTACCGTTTCGGTGCCGTCCACGCTCCCAACCTGGGAAAGCAAGGCCGACTTTGACTCGACGTATATATAGCCATAGAGTGCCGTAGGTTTGTTCTGAAATATCTCTTCGACCGACTTGACTCGATAGTGACTGTCCGACATGGTGTTCGTCAAAACACGGCACAGGTTTGTCGTGTGAGACATGCAGCACCAAGTCCATCCGTATCTACCGAGTGTCTTGCTGCTGGCCACTAATACCACGAGCCCACCCTCACTCAGCCTCTACCGTCTCGTGATAGCGGTGTTTTCGTACCTAGATTGCTTCTCGTATCACACCCAGGTACCACGCCATTTTCCTGTAAGCCGACAGGTGCAACAACAGATTAATGCGCCAATCACCTCGCCTCATCGCCAATAAGCCTTACTTGGCACGAATAATGGATCACCCACCTACTTGCTTCTGTTTACGATCTGTAGTGCTAAACGGCTGCAATCTTATACTGCAGTTCTCTCATGTTCGACAGTGAGATGTTGCAAACAATAGCATTCATGATGTGCCGACCAACCAGTTTTTGAGACAACATGTGCATAGAAGTTGGAATTGTGATGTGGGAAGTGTCTCAGATTTCACCTTTCCATGTTTTCGGTAGGCATGGGCACCTTCAGTAAACGGTCGACGGCATTCACGATACCACACCATATGCAGGGATACTCCGCAAGATGCTATCAATACGAAATCACCCCGCGTTGACTCTCCAGCCCCCTCCAATGTTAGTCGGATAAACCCGTACATACGATTGGCACATGTGAAGCAGGCCACAGCGCTTATTTTGCCGCTGCACTTGGGGTAACCCGAGGGTTTGGCAAAAGGTTAAACCAGAACCATGATGATAGGTAGATGGGGGCGCTAGTATTTTAGCAAGCGAAGGTGATGTCGATGCTATGTTTTATTCCTGTATACTCCGTTCACTCATCTTCAACAGCAACATATCAATCGACGCGGCAAGCTCGCCTTCGTGCAACCTTCCTCTCCAAGTTTGGGTGCTGATTGTACAAGGGTTCTTCCAAGATGGGTTCTCCCATCGTCGCAGATTACCGAATCTTGGCGCCATTCCCTGCTTTGCAGCATTAGCACGCCGCATTGCTCCCGGCCGTATCAGCGACGACTGGCCCGACCAGGCCAGTGGACTCAATGGAGTGCTAACCACACGACGAGGTCGTCACGTGTGAACGAAGGCTAAGCCAGAACAGTTCTTCTGACTTGCAGGAGTAGATAGTGTAATTACCCCGCCGTTCGGAACACGCCGAGTATAAAGTCCTCAGTACAACCGTGACTCTTCCACCACCGTCGGTCCGATACGTACGGGGATCTTATAGGTGAAGATTCAGGGAAGTTATAGTTGCAGATCCCCGGCTGTTAAGTATAGCAAGTCCTTCGTAATCAAATATTGGATATAAAATAAGATTCATCGGCTCAATATAGTAAACTACGGTTATATCTTGGCGGGAGCGGCCCGAGCAATATGGATGTCTTGGTAATTTAGTCATGGATTACCGAGACAGAAGGGCTGGGTCAAGTCGCACTTACGCCAAGAACTAACGAAATTCCAACATAGCGAAGCCATAGTTGAGGAGGTCTCACTGTGAAACCCATCTTACATTCTTTCTATAGCTATTCTAACTGGAATAGATATGAAAAGCGCCTTGCGATGGAATGGGATGCAGTTGCCTTAGGGGACGGCAAGTACCGCTCATATAGTAATGCATCGACTCTTCGTCGTGAAGTCACGACGATCATGACAATGGCTGAAGATCAGTATGGGATCCACGATAGACCCAACTTCTCGGGCGGAATTCAGCTGCTTTAGTCATTTCATGTCTGAGTCAAGCTCAACGGGAGCTAATACCGTGCCAGAAGCCGTGCTGGCAAATAGGGCGTCCGCGCCGCCTGATGATCTGGTCGCAGATTAATCAAATAAATCATATGTTCTATCATGCCCACCTGGATCCGAAAATACAGTCGCGCGTGTTAGTTATACGGTACAGCATTAATCCACATGACTGGCAGTAGCCAGGCACACGGAGCAGCTTTGCGTCATTCCTACAGCCTTAACTGGTGCCTGAATGACTTGTGTTACGACAGTTGGCTAGCTAAGCTGATCGACGGCATCATGAGGGATGTTGATCCCGTATAGATTTGCGATTGTTTGATCTGCAACCCATCCTGGGGACTTTTAAGCTAACAGACGTCAAGCAATCCGGCATTCCTATGACGACGGTAATTGGGACGTTTGTTTCATACGGAAGTCGCCCGCGACTATCAAGAAGCGAAAGCAGTCATTAAACGCCGTGCGACCGCTATTGGTGATCGAGAAGCCAAATACTATCATGACTAAACGTTAAGCGACATGAGCAAAGATTAGCTTTCACCTAGCGCCAAACAGCTAGCAGGATCTTGAAATAAGGATCATCTGTTAAGGGTGTGGTGGATGATCCTAGCGCCGATCTGGTGCAGATATCTAGCTGGCTATTGGGTGAGGCTTTGGCATCATGTTTTGTGACTTGGTGTTTTGGTTACAACGGTCTGTTTCCTCATCCGAGCCTTTACTACAAGTGGTAGGTACATACCCTAATATGGATGCATCCATTAGTCTGTAGGGTAGGTAGTGCCGGGCGAGGGGCATGACTGTGTTCGCAAGCGAGACCAACCTGCATCTGCAACTCTAATAAAGAGAGATAAGACAATCCCACGCGCGGATGGACATGTCTAGCAGTTCATGTTTCAATATATAATGACAATACGCACATTTTGACCTTGCTACGTCTACGGGAGAGTCTCCTCACAACTGACAAATGCATTTATATCCCGCTATTTTTGCTGGTCGCTAAAGTAATGGAAGTGGTTAGGTTGTTGCCCCGTGTAGGTATTGAAAGTAATTCACTTGCTCGATCAATCACCAAGCAAAAGTGATAGCTCATAAACACGGCATATCGTAGGTTATGGTAACTGATACAACGGTATGCTATATAATTGGATTTATCTGGCCTCAGTAGCCCAGGCGGTGTAAATAAAAGCCATGCCTTTCAAGCAGGCCGTATTGTCCATGGTATCTATCTACGTGAAAAGCTATATAAACCGCGAAGCAAACGCATAGCCTGAACAAATAGGGTAAAACAAACATACAACGCAAGACATGAGAGACCTCCCAAGTCTTATGCTCTTAACAAGTTCCCAACAAAACGCCAATGTTCCCAATCAAATGTACTAGATCCGCCCATTCCTTCCCTTCCAAAACGCCAATCGCTCCCGCTCAGCTTGAATTGCTATCGTACGCTCATGGCTCTCTCTTCGAGGATTCAACCATCACCTTCCTCGAGTAGGTGATCCACGTGTAGGCGTTCCGCGCGTGGGGGAGCCCTTCACGGGGGATCCGGCAGGGCTACCTTCGCGCGAACTTTTGCTCTCAAACTCCTCGACCATTGCCCGGACGCGCCTGGCGGTGGTGTTACCGCCTACGCTTCTCAGCTCATTGCCGCCACGAAGGTTGCTCTCGCTCCGGTAATCGACACTCTTTTGTATGCTTTTCCCCGCTCGCGCCTTGTTGCCGGTTCGGAGGGCAGGAGGGGTCAAGGCGGGTGTGATCTGGAGGGTGGAGGTGCTTCCTGATGGACGCTCGTATCGTATCGCTTCTGCTGATAACACGTCTGCGTCGCTGTGGTGTGAAAATGTCGATGCGGGAGTGTGGGCTGCGCTACGCGCCTGGTGCAGCTCAGCCCCTAGCTTGTCGATCTGTTCCTCAAGTGCCCAGGATAAACGGTCCACGTCGGATTTCGTATGATGCTGGTGTTGAAGTAGTGCAGGCTGTGGGGGAAAATAGGACTCGGAATCGCGTGAGTCTGCGTGTCGCGGTGGACGTGTTCGTGGCTGTGGCGGCCGCGATATCCGAGATGTTTCGGGTAGGTCTTTGCTGGCTTCGATGCGCTCCCACTCAGCATCCAACTCACGGCGTAATGCTTCCTTCTCGGCGTCAATGCGGCCCTGGTTTAAACCAGAAGCTCGCTCTCTGTCCTCATCGCCCAAGGGACTCGGCGTCGGTATAGGACGCGAGGGAGTTTCCAATTTCCCTGTCATTGATACACCTACACCAAGTGGTTCTTCAGTCGTCCATTGTTGCTCTCCGCGGCCTCTCCGATCTTCGTCTCCCTCTGCATCCACTAATACAACATCGTGCTCGCTTTCAAAATCCGGCTCGGGATTGGTGACTCTCAGGGGCTCCTTAGGCACCGTAAACATGACCTGCACGAGTCGCTTCTCCACAGCCTTCTCGATGTCCCACTCGTCGTCATCAGGGTGTTGGCCCTCTCCCTCCGCTCGACGCATCGGTGCGTATTGTGACGGACCTCGACTCGGACCAGCGGCGTCTGATTCCCAAGCAGCTCGGCCGCTTTTCCTCCGCAGTAGGCCATCGGCTGCAATACCACCTATCCCGCCCAAACTTCCTAAGCGCGCCTCGAAGTCACTAGCTTCAACGACGCCGCCTTGAAACGGGCTGTTCTCGTCAATATCGCCTGACGGACTAGGATCGGAGCCAGGATTGGTGAAAACGCGACGTAGACTACCGAGCCAGCTGCGCCGGGGCTTATCCTTACTAGGGCTCCCGGGTTCCTGAGGTCCGTCTTCCATCGCGTCCTCTCCGTTTCTCCCTCGGCCCAAAAGCAATCCCGGCCCCTCAGCTTGCAGATTTGGGAAACTACTACGCGCCGTGTTGTAGCTCGGCGCCGAGCTCGAGCTACTACTGCCTCCCCGTCCTTCTGTGGTTGCGGCTAGCGCCGCGGCGACCGCAACGCCGAAGCCAGGGCGTAGCTGGCGGAGCAGAGACCCTGAGCGGCTTAAATTGCTGCGGTTTGACTCTGAGATATTGCTCTCTGTACGCGAACCGTCTTCTTCAGCGGCGCCGTTGAACCCGCGGCGCGAGGGTGATGTCCGTCCGACTCCGGCTGTGGTCATGGTGCGGTTAGTAGTGGCGCGCCCACTCAGCAGTGCGTCCGCTGCATCCACATCGGTCATCCAACCTTGGACCTCTGGATCGGTTACAGAAGCACGATTTCTTTCTTCAGGATTGGGTGTTGGTGAATTCCGGGCCGGAGGCGGGAAGGAGATTGGGCGCTCGCGAGTTGGTGTCAAGAACGGATCCGAGTACGCGCCACTATCGCGTCGCTCATCACGAATGGGGCTTATCGCTTCTTCGCCTATATCTCCGTTGTCATCTTCATCCGCTTCAAATATGGGGTTCATGCCTATCGGACCCCTTTGATTCGAGACTGGTTCGTAAGCACCGGAAGAGGCCGATTGATGCTGTCCTCTGGCCGCACGGGGAGCAATTGGCTTCCTATTTACCTGCATCATCGGCGGCACAGGAGGAGCCATATCTCCAAACCAGTTATGGCGGCTGCTGTCCAGGCTGGCCCGCCCGGTTTGTACGCTCTGGTAGCCCAGCGACCGGCCACCACGAGCGTAAGGATCAGGGCCGCCCACATACCAGTTACCATCTTGGTCATATTCTGTCGAGAATTCATCGTGACCGAGGAAACGAGAGTTATCTTGGGCGAGGGCACGGATCGTCGAGTCTCTAACTGCCCGGCCATCCCGTTGACGTCTACGATAGAATAAATAGGCCAAAATAGCAGCCACTATGAAGAGAAGCCCAAGACCCAAGCCAAGACCTAAACCCAGACCAAGTTTGGGGCTATTATTCGGGTTGACTGTGCTTCCTGCCGGAGCATTTCCGGCGAAAGATGGATTGGTGTAGCTGTCGGACCATGCCATTGAAGTCAGATTGAGGAACGTTGCTGTGCTGCCGCTACTTTGTCGCTTATTATTGCTCGCAGATGAAGCAATCGTGTGGCCTCCGTAAACCATCATCACATTTCCGGGGAGCAGTGTGGCACCATGGCCGTAGATGCCATTACCCGAAGGCTGCGAACTCGGAATAGACCACTGCCATTCCCCGTCGCCACCATAGTCTGATCCAATTTGAAGAACAGCGAGCTGGGGAAATGCCGCCTGGGTTAGATCGCCAACCCAGCCCCCGTATATAACTAAGGCTGTCCCATCATCATTCAAAATAGCCGTATGACCGGATCGGCTATCCACGCTTTCAATATCTGTGCTCGGGGAGCTGGACCCTGCCATGCTGATATCGGACACAAAACTCCAGCTCTCTTCCGGAAGACTCCAAATTGCCACTGTACTCATGTTGATGAATGCGTATTGCGTGTGTCCGCCAAGCAAGACGTAGTTTATCTGTTGTGATATAGTACCCGATCGATTCGAAAACGATGGACTTAAGCTGGTGAATGTAAAGCCCGCCTCCGAAATTGGTGGACCGCTACTTTCTATTGGCTCAATTGTGTAGCTCTTGGACTCAGACGTCGAGGGTGAGATTTTGACCATCTGGTTCGAATAAGTTGCGTTTGACTGAGAACTGGTTGGATCCGACTCATTGCTAGGGCACATGCCGCCGTAGACAAAAGTGTTAGCTGGCGATGTCTCCGGCTCTAGCACGGTTGAAAAGCTGAAGCCAGCCCCCAAGAAACCTGGTCCCATTTTGATCCATTTGGCATCATCAGCTGGTTTGGCATCTTCCTGAGTCCATGATGTCGAACTAACACCGGGGGCTGAGGGATTGAAGGACCAAATATTGGCGCCACTTGAAGTCGAACAGTCGCCAGCATACACGAGCAGCGATCCATTATCGGCGAGAGAGGGCACGAAAGCTGTGCTATTGCTCTTCAAGAACGGCAAGCCAGACGATAGGGTGTTCAGAGACAACGATGAAGCCACCAAAGTAGCGGAGATATTGATGGCTAGTAGGTCAACGGAGGCGTCTTGTGGCGAGAAAATGTAAGCAACTTGTCCGGTAGTGTTATCCTCGGTCTGCCCGGGCTTTGGCGCAGGTAGGAAGATGCTTGTTGGAATGTAAGGTAGCGTTTGCGCCGCGATAGTGGCAGTGAGACAGACCCATGCCGTTAGTAATGTCAAAATGCGGGTGGCCGCTATTGTTCGTGGCGGCCACGATCGTGACCCGAAGGTATGGCCGGCCAGCGGCGACAGAGACGACATCCCGGGCGGAGACTTGATCACTTCACCTCAACATTGACAAAAGCATCGTTCCCCTCTGAGCCCGGAGCAAATAGATGTGCACGAAGAAACGACGAATAAGGAGACAGTAGAGAAAGAGTAAGAATACGTGTCTCCCTATACGAGGTGTCTATGGGCCAGACTATCTATGTGCTGGCTGGGGTAAATTGATCTGAAGCTAGTAGTGAATAGGTTCGTGCCCCCGGGGGAAGGGCAGGTGGGGTGAAGCACGGACGAGGACCGTATCGTACACCGACCTACCTGAGATAGACAACGGGATGTTCTGCGGGGGGGAAGGTGAGACTTGACTTGCCCGGGAACGCGAACCGGATCTACAAAAGAATTCGACAACAAAGTCAAGAACAATTGAACAATTAACAAGTGGTGTCGATCCCTAGTCGCACAATTAATTAACATAAGAGATAGATAAAACCTATGAACTGCCCTTTACTCGGCTAGGTACATTACCACCGACTGCCTTCTTCTTGGGGCAGGTCGCGGGGCTACACGAGTTAAGGGTGGTGCTGTTTATTACCGCGTGTGATGTTGTCAGGCCAACCAATGCAACCAAGATCTCTCACCCCACTCTCTACGTAACCGTCACAAGCCAATAGTGCGCTCTACACACTCATAGTGCCCGAATCGGCGCTTATATGTACATACTTATCCAAATACCCCTCTAGACTTGGCTTTTTTTTTCTTAGCGGAGCCTTACTATTACCATCGTGACCCTATCACGCACTGGGACTGCGCCACTCAAAGTGGTAGGTGATTGTTTGACATCGCGACAAGCACACATGAAACGTTGCAAACCGATTGACTTTGTGAAACAAATGAAATCATTTCTATTTATTGAGGTCTTGCTCCTTAATATTGTCATCAACCTCCATCGGCGTCACGTGATGACGGGAGGAGTGGATAGATGTCTGTCTAGACTGTCGACTTCTTGTTGCCTGTGTTTGCAGACGCGTTCTTGTGAGCTTCGCTCAACCGCTGCCGAAGGGATGCGACCTCAAACCGGAGGTTGCTTTCGTTGAGTTGAAGCTTGTTGTAACGCTTCCGTAGCTCTGTCAAGTCACTCTCTGCTTTCTGCCGTCCCTCCTTATTATGATTCGCTTCCGTCTGGAGTTTGAATATCTTAATGTTCGGGTCCGATACCGGCTTATCTGCTAGTAGGTTGTTAATTTGTTCCTCGAGCTGCTTGCGCTCCCCTTGTGATCGATGCAATAGAGTCTCAAGGCTATCAACCTGGAGCTGGAGGCCCGGTAGCTGGCTGTCGTTATTGTCCTGGCTCTGTACAGACTGTTGGAGCTGCGCTCTCGCCTCGTCGCGTTGTTGTTGCAGAGCTTGGCAGTTCTTTTGACACTCGGTCAGTTGATTTTGAGCCGACTTTCTACCAATACCAAACTCTATATTCTGAAGCTCGTTGAAATATTCAAGCGCCACCACGGCAATCTTCTGCTTCGTGTCCTTGACTGCCCTAGACTGTGCCAGTTGGTCTTTGAAGGAATTGTACGCCCTAGACAAATTGACATCGGGCGGGGTTTTAAGGTTCTTAACCTTCTCTTCTAGACCGGTAATTACAATCTTGCTCCTTTCCGCGGCCTTCTCTGCAGCAACGAGATGGTCATACCAGTCTGTTCTGAGCACGATAAGCCCCTGGTTGTCATCTCGGAAGGTGCTGGTGTGCTGTAAGCCCCATGGTAAGTTGATGGTCTTGTTTCGTTTGCCTGTATCCCCGTTACCCTTCAGCTCTTCGTTCTCCTTTCTAAATTGGTCGCGCTGAGCCTTGTACTTATCCGACTTTGCTTTGATGCCGTGTGTGTCCAGGGTGCCGCTGTCGATTTGTTGCCGAAGGCGATTCCGCTCATTTTCAGCTGCTAACAGAGCCTTGTAGAAGGTAGTCGAGCATGCTGTGATTCCTGCATTGGTGTCCTCGAAGGTGCTTCCGTAATCGAGGCTGACGCCGTCGGGGAAGTTCAGGATCTTGCCTGTGACAACTTTCGCTTTCTTTAGATTATGGATTTCCTGTTGCATCATCTGCCTCTCTTGCTGGTTACTGGCGAGTTGTTCTCGTAATTGCTTGACTTGCTCCGGACTGCCGCTCGGCGACCTGCTGAAAGACGGATTGTTAAGAATACGCAGCGTATCGTTGTCGCGTGAGACGTCTTCTATTTTCTTCTTGCGATCTTGGATTTCCTTTCGCAACTCGCGAATTGTTGCCTGTTGGTCATTGATCTTTTCCACCAAAGGATTGATAGGGTTCTCATCGTTTTGAGCACTGATGTTCGCCTGCTTGAAGTTCTCCACCTCCTGTTTGAGAGCTTTTTCTCGCTCTTCGCCTTCTCGAATCAGCTTTTGGAGATATCTGATAGTATCATTAAGATAGACATTCTGTTTCGCGAAGTTCTTGTCTTCGTCTGAAATCTTCCCCTCAAACTCTTTCTCAATGTCCGTCAACCTCTGTATCTCGCGGTCACGCATCTGCACGGATGAATTGAGCTGAGCTACCTTCGCCTCCAGGTTACTCTTTTCTACGCTAAGTCTTAGTACCTTGACGTCGATGTCTTTGTGCTTTGATTCCCATGAGTTGACAATCTCCTTCGTGGAAGGCTGCGGTATGGTAACCACGGTGGGCCGGTTCTCCATATCCCTCGTGTGCTTAGTATTGGGGCGATCTCCGAAGGCAGGTAGAACGAAAAGGGGTCCATGACCACTCTTTCTCAATCGATAGAACCGGGTATTTAGATCAACCTTTACGATACCACGATATTTTTGTTGCTCATTGCTGGAATATGCCGCATCGCCTAATACGTTTTGATCCGCAAATACATCGTCCTGGGCATCCTGATAGGCTTCCGCCCGATCGAGCATTTGATGAATGAATGTGAACACGTCCTCTCCGGCATTAGCTAAGATCCATCTATCTTGTGGGAATATAATCTCTCGTCCGGAACGACCATCGGGTCCGTGGATGCTCATATGTTGTAGCGGGATGATGGCCTCGTTGGCGAGCAAATCCAGACTGTTCCCATAGGCGATCTCGAGTTCATGCATACGAACTACGAGATGCTGAGTATATAAAATCCATTGGCCTATTAGGGTCGTCTTGGCTTGTCTGAGCGCTCGCTGTTCATCCACTTTTTCGCTATCCAGGGGAATGATGCCGAGAATGCCACCCATAGCAGAGTATTCGTGGTCTAGGCGCTCCAGTATCTCGTTGGCATGCATTAATAGCGTCATATGTGTCTCGTAAGGGCGATACTGCTGGAATGGATGTTTCTCGGGAAACTCTATGTCTGATTTGTCAATAGGGCAGTGCCATTTGGGGCCGTGAGTATCACTGTTGCTCTTCACTAGATTCACGAGCGCATTCAGGGGTTTCTTATGCGCACTATCTTCCGTATGATAGTGCCGTTGCAGGTCGTTCAGCCAATCAAACGCTTGCTCTGCGGCAAACGGAGCATCGCCATTTGCCTTCCCTTCATTTGGTGGCCCAAAGGTGCCCCCAAACTGAGCTGGTGCGAGTAGTGAGATCAACACGGCCAAGGACTGGGCATGTTGCTTTAAGGCGAGGAGGGTTGGAGCTTTACCGGGAGTCGACAAGTAGGTGCAGTTAACATGCTCGAGCAAGTGGTAGGGAAGCTGAGGGTTGTTATGGATCAGAGCACTGTAATACGGCTTCGACCAGTGCGTACTCTTGAGAAATCCTTTCATTGTATTATAAACCTCCGTCACTTGCGCTGAGCCTGCCATTTTGTTGTTATCCCCCCCTTCATTGCTCATAGGCTGCCTGCTCCAGGCCCGCGCCTGGCTGCCCACCATCGAATTGGTAGCCATGATAATTTCGGATGCTCTTCAAGCTGTATGTAGGCTTTAGTCGGACGATGGCGGCTCCCACTTGAGCTGAGAATATGGGGTGCACATGAACCTGACCGAGGGGAATGAGGAGACAGCGAAAACGCATTCTA
This sequence comes from Xylaria sp. 218_066, assembly GCA_019843955.1. NCBI lineage: Eukaryota > Fungi > Ascomycota > Sordariomycetes > Xylariales > Xylariaceae > Xylaria > Xylaria sp. 218_066. Next base: position 373,747 of record JADKYC010000017.1, read on the forward strand.
CGATCTGTTCTTCAAAGGGAGATAAGGCAGCGCTCTAGGTTCCGGAATAGGAATGCCACGAATGATCAAAGACATTCCCGTGCTAGCTATCCATGGACAAAGACGTTCTCATCTTTGGAGCCTTAATTGTAGATGGCTCCAATGGATTCCAGTAGACATTCTGTTGGAGCATGCAAGACATGGTTTCTAGTGGGATACTGCTTGCAACATCTGTTGTTGCTTTCCACTATGTATTGCCGTTGAAGAACCGCAGGAGCCCCTAAGGTGCCATATAAACTATCTACAGAGTTGACGGGTGATACTAGGCTAGATGCGTAGTCCTCTCCGGATCCGGCCACGTCCTGCGTCTCCCAGAACATAGCTCGAGAGACATTAGAGCCATATAGTGGCGACGAACCATTGCGAGCGGATGGAATTTCTTTATCACCTGGAATTGTCTGCTAACGAACATACTGCGCTTGGTCGCAATCGCTAACTTCTGTATCTTGCCGCTCATAGGATCACGCTGCTGGAACAGTCCTCGGCGCACTGGGGGATATTGATTAGGAAATGTTTAACAAGGCTTTGAGCATGGCTTATCAGTCTCGTCAGTCTTACGCATAATCGTGAAGCTATGATGTAGTGTCAACCCTTCCTGTATCCCAGGTGCGCGCTACTACGCATAAAAGTTAAATCGTCATTAGCTAGCCATGCATATTTCAAGTCAAATTCATGTTGATCGTAGCAATTAGTCATGGCTGGTAGATGGGTTACCTCATCGCCCGATCGAGTTGTGTTTAGCTGGGTAAGTACATAGTAGTTAGGCTAGCGTTAAGGAGCTGAACTTTGTCTTGTCGGCGACAACGAAAATGGCATCCCTTTTCACCTATTGTTACCTGATAGATGTTGGGTTAGGGGATTACATAAAATGGATGTATAGGCCGGCTCCGCTAGTACGGGTTCATTTAGTTTCCGGCGTCATGCTAACCGTACGCCTATGGTAGGCCGTCGCGATGGCACTCTCCTTGCCCAACAGCTCTCATATAAGAAGCGTCATTGCTGAGTAGCTCAAGGTGACACGTCTGAAAGGTGAACTGTTTGTAGAATAGGGGCGGGTCGGGATTGATGTCATGAAGCCTTCCCCACGATAGTGGTGATGATGGCTGATTGATTGAACCAGATCTGTGTACACGTATCGAAAGCTAGTATCTAAATAGTGCGAGCAGACCAGATCCCTCCCGTTGATCATATACGCTATCTGGCATACTACTGTAGTATCTGTAGATTCGATCGTGATACCGTGTACGTACATACAATCAACATCGTGCAGGGGAAAAGGAAAAGAGAGAAGCCGCTCCAATAAAATGGATTCCCGCTTGTTGGCCTAGGTAATCCTCGAACATGTTTTGACACGGACTAGGATCTCATCGATCTCAATTCGATCTAACTAACTATACACACTACATATGTAGTATCATATGTAGTATACTACATACTACATGTGACACATGGTAATCTTCCTCATCTTGCCGCCGATTGTGTGGCCTGGTGCGATGCTACACCACGCTACGATGCACTATTGAAATGATCTACAATCTCTTCCAGCGTTACCCCTTTCATGAACGCTAGAGCAGTAGTGTAGTACGCATGCTACACTACGCATATATACCTGGCGTAGATCGGGTCCGACCTCGATTCAACAAGGTTGTGATTGGTGCTTCGGCCTAGAGCTCCTTCTCCCACGAAATCATTCTGCATCTTCTTTCCAGTCTACCAGTACCTTACTGTGGGCTGGGGAAATCGAGACCGCCGATGTTTATTGTATAATGAATATTGGTGCCATACCGCATGCGCTACTGCACTTAGAGACATCAAACCAACTACCGGTAGTACGTACTTACAAAACACACTGTACCTCACGACAAGGATTGGAAGACAAGGATCGGGGCATTTGCCGGGTTAATCAGCTCAGCCAGGGTATTGTGTGCAAGTTCCGTCATTGATCTCCACCGACGGCTTGGTTTCAAGCTTAGCTCCAAAGCTCCAAGCTCCAAGATCGCGGGTGCCCAAAATCTTCCAAGGATTTATTATCGCGACGTGGTACCCAGGTAAAGTTCTTCTGCGGTCCAGACATCTTGAGGCTTACCGCCCAATTCAATTCGGTTCTGCGTGATCAAGCAGGCCTCCCGATTTTGGCCTTGAAAAAGGCGAGCCACCCCAGATTCCGACTGCCACTGCCGTTTGCGGGAGCGTCAACGAGAGGTTCGCCAGACAACCCTTCATCCGAAACACACAACAACGAACACATACCTACACAGGTAGCAGGTAATTACCCTTCATTCTTCCACTTCACCTTTCCACCTCGCTCCCCTACTCGACCACCTACAAGATCCATTCTTGCCTTCCGCTCTATGATTACATGACTGGTTGTGTCCGACTATATGAGTACTGGTGAAGTACAGTTCCCGGTGTCTGAGCATGCGACGCTAACCAACACCAACGCATAGACTACGTCCTTTTTCTGAGCCTCCCATCTACGGCTGTGGATAGAGGTCGTTTTCGACAACATGAGCCAGCAAGGTTCGGCGCGTGATGCGCCTCCGGCATCCGCAGCGAGTATGTTCTATTAACCGATGGTATATACTAGCATTGGGCCAGTACTGATCATTTTACCTGCTAGGTCTGTATCTCACGTTGGCTCCCGTGGCACTTACTGCTGCTGTATATTTATCCATATTCTTGGTTCTGCGCAAGAGCCAGAGGCGCTTTTATGCCCCCAGAACCTATTTGGGAAGCTTACGTGAGAGGTGAGTCGGATAGATCCGTTCTTACAGGTCTATTTAGTTACATTACTGACCTATCATCGTGTAGTGAGAGATCGCCGGCCCTGCCAAATGGCCTAGTGAACTGGTTCGGCGCATTTTGGAAGATATCTGATTACCATCCGCTCCAACATCAATCCCTCGATGCATACTTGTTTCTTCGATTTCTCAAAGTTCTGGTTGTCATTTGCTTTGTGGGATGCTGCATTACATGGCCTATTCTATTTCCCATCAATATCACCGGCGGAGGCGGTCAGAGCCAGGTTGACTTGCTCTCTTACGCGAACGTTAACAAGGATACCCAGTACAACCGATACTATGCACACGTATTCGTAGCATGGATCTTCTACGGGTTTGTAATGTACATGGTCGTGCGCGAATCTATTTTGTACGTCAACCTGCGACAGGCGTTTCTCTTATCGCCAATGTACAGCAATCGGATTTCCTCACGAACCGTTCTTTTTGTTTCGGTGCCCGACGATTATCTGGACACGGCTAGACTGCGCAAAGTGTTTGGAGACTCGGTTAAGAATATCTGGATTGCTGGAGAGACAAAGGAACTTGACGACTTGGTCAAGGAACGTGACAAGGTGGCGATGAAACTTGAGAAGGCCGAGATCAAATTACTCAAGCTCGCCAATGCCGCACGCCTCAAAGCCGTCAAGAAAGGCGCCGCCGATGAGAGAGTTACAGCCCCCGCCGACGCCGAGTCTGGAAGCTTGGCTGCTCGATGGGTTCCGCCCAAGAAGCGACCATCCCACAGGCTTGGATTTTTGGGTCTGGTCGGTCAGAAGGTAGACACGATCACCTGGTGTCGGACCGAGCTCGAGCGTCTCATTCCAGCAGTGCAAAAAGAACAGGATTCGTATCGCGAGGGGAAATACAAGAAGATCAACAGCGTTTTCGTCGAGTTTACGAATCAAGCTGATGCGGAATCAGCGTACCAAGTGCTGGCTCATCACCAGGCGTTACAAATGACTCCCAAATACATCGGTGTGACACCAGGCGAAGTAGTCTGGAGTGCTTTGAAAGTGTCATGGTGGCAAAGAGTAATTCGAAGATTTGCTGTTATTGGATTCATTAGCGTCCTCATCATCTTCTGGGCTATTCCGGTCGCTGTTGTTGGTGCCATTTCCAACATCAGCTATCTGGACAAAATCTTTTTCCTCACTTGGATTCAATTAATTCCCGAAATAGTTCTGGGTTTCGTGCAAGGTCTTCTGCCATCGGTTCTTATGTCTGTTCTTTTATCCCTCGTCCCGATTGTCATGAGATGTAAGTCATCAGTTCACTGTTCCTCAGACCAAGACTAATCCGAGAACAGTATGCGCAAAACTATCTGGAGAACCCAGCCTGTCGCGAGTTGAACTCTTTACCCAGAATGCCTACTTTGCTTTCCAGGTTATTCAAGTTTTTCTAATCACAACCCTGACCTCTGCTGCTTCGGCTGTCGGGGTCAAGATTTTTGAGAACCCCGCCCTTGCCACGAGCCTTTTGGCCACAAATTTGCCCAAGGCATCGAATTTCTATATTTCATACTTTATCGTTCAAGGTCTAGGAATTGCCTCCAGCGTGCTCTCTCAGGTGGTTGGTTTTGTCATCTTCACCTTGTTGTACAAATTCCTTTCCGGGACGCCCAGAGCTTTGTACACCAAATGGGCAAACCTGAGCGCTATCTCCTGGGGCAGCGTTCTTCCTGTGTATACCAACATTGCGGTAATTAGTGAGTATTCTTTCCTTTATTATAAGTTTCGCCGTATGCTAACCATTTCATAGGTATTACATATGCAGGTATTGCGCCATTGATGCTGGGCTTTGCTACTATTGGTATTTCTCTGTTTTACTTGGCATGGAGATATAAAATCTTCTTCGTTACAGATACACAGATCGACACCCGCGGCCTTATCTACCCTCGTGCTCTGAAGCAGCTCTTCACAGGTGTTTATATTGCCGAACTTAGCATGATCGGCTTGCTTGCAGCCTCTGTGGCTATCGGCCCGTTGGTTTTGATGATCGTGTTCCTTATTTTCACTATCCTGCTGCATCTCACAATCAACAGCGCCATTGACCCGCTCCTCTACAACTTGCCAAGAACTTTGGCAGAAGAGGAGGCCGTGCGTAGCAGGCACGGATCTGTTGAGAATGGCGTGAAGGATGAGGAGCAAGCCCATAATCTTAGCAACGGGGCCTCACCCAACTCTGCCGGTAAAAAGAAGCTGGGGTTCTTTGCCAAATTCTTCAAGCCATGGGAGTACTGTGACTACGAGACAATGCGGAAGCTTGTCCCACATGATGGCTTGGATGTTTATAATTTGTACACTGACGAAGTCGAACGCGATGCTTATTACCCGCCGTCAGTTACAAGCGCAACACCGTTGCTCTGGATCCCTGAGGATCCCCTGGGCATTTCGAAGCAAGAGGTCCGCGATACTAGCAAGGTTATTCCTATCACTGACGAAGGCTGTACGCTCACGGACAAGAACAAGCTTGAGTGGGACACGGAAACTGTCCGTCCACCCGTGTGGGAGGAGAAGATCTACTACTAATATGAAATCCGAGCATACGCCGACAATCGATTTTTTTTTTTGGAACCGCGCAAGTGTACGGCTTTATCGAATACGTGCCCACAGACCATATCTGGGCTCGATAGCCTGCACGCCATAATATATAGGTTAGGAATTATGTGGAAATTATGACGGAACGTGTGTTTGAAGTAGGAGATACCTTGTGAGAGGGATTTGTAACTATTGGGGGAGATTGTTTGATACCCGTTTTACGATGAGGGGGTTGTTTAATGTCTTGTACTCAGATTAATGTAATTACTAGTTGTTGACTAAGTTGACTTTTAGTATATTGGCCACGAATTAGTTTTGTCCCTTACGGCGCACCTAATGAAAACTTAAACACGAAGACGTTCGCCTCCCAGGCGACTTTTGGCTAGAAAATATGCTCAGCGTGGTTGACATTTTGAAATCCAAGAAATGAATACTACACAATTGCTTTTGATTGCAGATGATCCACATGACGACCTCGTCGTTTACTTACAACTGTGCAGTAAAGACAGTACCCCCATCGTTCTATCCTTTCACTATTAACGTATTTATTTCAAGAAAGGCATTTTCATTTCTACGAGCTTTTGTTCAATAAAACATTGCTTGTACATAAGCAAATACAGCGGTTCGGTACCGGCTGTAGGTACATGTAGTACACTACCTGCGTAAGGTATCATCCTTGTCTCGGCTCTCCCCAGCCCGGTGTAGGCAGACTAGTACTTGATAGTCTCAATAGCTAGCTGGGGGCTTACCACAGCGTCTGCACAGCGGTCTGTTGAGGAGCCTTGCCGGGGTTTCCGCCAATCAAAGCGTATTATTCTACGTAGTAAGTCTCATGACGCCAGTTGCCAAGCACTTCCCTAAACCTATCACAGCGAACAGCGCAAGCACCGCCGCCACCTCATATCGCCGTCTGTCACTCTATCTATCTTATATCAATTACGTCGTCATCCTCACTACCTCTTATTCATTCTAGCATCGGCAGCATTTCTCTTTGTTAGCATTCTTCTAACAACCAGTCTTACGATCCCTCTCCTGCGAATCAAGAGCGCCTAATCGCCGAACCTTTCCTCTGTCCCGGTTACCATCAAATACACCGTTCGTCGACAATGAGGCTCTCCTCCGCTGTCTGCATCGTTGCGCTGTCTGCCAGCAACCTCGTCTCGGCGGGTAGCTGGTTTGGCTCCGGCGATGTGAGCGTGAATGACGCTCAGAAGGTTCCCGGCGATTCGCCTTTACAGTTCTGTGACTCGGATCACGACCAGGATACCGTGCGTATCGAACAAGTCGACCTGTCACCCAACCCACCCGTGCCGTACGTTATATCCTCCCGTTCCTCACACCTGACTTTTACTTGCGGGGATAGCGTGGCTACATAGGCTACATAACAAATTGGAAGAACCCATCCTGATGATACATCAAATCACAAGGAGCAAACGGACCTCGAAAGTACACGATGAGCTAACAGAACATTTGAATATAGAGGCACCGAACTTGTTATACGCGCCACGGGCACCGTTTCCCGGCCTATCCAGAAAGGCGCCTACGTTAAATTGGTTGTCAAGTATGGCTTGATCCGCCTAGTCAGCACCACCGCCGACCTGTGCGAGCAGGTTGAGAATGTTGACCTCGAGTGTCCCATCGAGAAGGGTGTGCTGTCCGTCACTAAGTCTGTTGACATCCCCAAGGAGGTTCCACCTGTATGTTCCATCTTTTTAACTTCTCGCCGTCTTGTGCGATGGGATTGGATGCGACCGAAATATCTAGCTTTCCCATGTGGATTCGCTGACTCTAGCTGCGACAGGGAACCTACAACGTGTTTGCTGATGTTTATAACGAGGATGACACTCCCATCACCTGTTTGCAGGCTACTGTGACATTTGGAATCGGGAGAAAGACCGATGAATCTATCGAGTCAATCGAGCAGGTTGAGGATTTATAAATCCTGTTGCAGGAATGACGACGAGAAGCTGCCCTAGTCGGCATATGGGATCAGACTGGGATATCACGTACCGAGACAACAAACAACTACCATGACGAACAAACGTATAGTTTCTTCCACACTACCCTTAGGAATAAGCAAATGAGTCTCTTTCCCTTGTTATTAAGCCTCTAGTTCTACTTTGGGCGTTGCAGGAATTCTCCAACACGGCATCACTTTACAACATAACATTATTTTTACGGTATCATCACGCGTTGTGGTTTCAGTTGGTGTATTGTCCACGGGTTGTAATAAAGGGTCTCGTATCGCATCAAGAGAACTAATATCCTTTAAGAAAATGCTTATATCACTCCACCGTGACTTTCACAATTCGCACTTATTTGCTTCTTTGAGTGATGCACTGATTGGATTCTATGTATGCTATGCTAGCCTGTTTATTCTGTAATGAAATTAGTATACACCAACCAGGCTGCCGGCTAACCGGTCGAATGCTAGTAGTTGACTGATACCAGCCATGAAGCAATTAGTACCGCTGGGAACTCGCTACCCTTTTGCCCTCATCATAATTCCTCGTACACCCTCTATTCGCCAAACAGACGCCGCACTCTCCTCAGTACACTGTCCTTTTCAGGGTCGTATGGGTGCTCTTTACTCGGAATCTCGAGAATGGTTGGAAAGGCGGCCGTGTATGTGTCGATGCGGTACCTGATCTTATCTGCGACCTAAGGATACATATTCTCATCAGTATGCTGATACTTTACGCTGGGGGCAATAAAGATGCTTGAATATAGGGTGACGAGACACAAGATTATGGCGGGGATGGGAGACCGACATGTTGATTGATGAGCACAATGCCGATGTCCTTGCGCTGCGTGGTGAAGCTCTCGAACGCGGCCTCGATGGCGGCCGTCTCCGTCTTGTTGTCGACGACCAGGAAGTTCTTTTGCGAGTCTGGGGGATTCGTGACGTGCTAGGGAGGCGCTCTCGTCAGGTATTCTATCCATTCCTCTCTTCTCTTTTCTTCCACTAGCCTCTCTGGTATTGAAGAAACGAGTAGGCGTTGGGTCATGTTCGAAAACTTACGCCAATACCGGCAAGCAGCAGGCCCGTTACTGAATCCTGAATCACATCGTCTGTTAGCTTGGCTACTTGAACGGGTGGTCATCGGCGCTAAACGTACCTCATCCCCGATTACGGCTAGGAACTGCCGGTCTTTGTAGTCTGCTTGGGACGCCGCCATGGTTTGTTCGTGTCAGACACGGCGTGCAATTCCAGGTCGTACGCGATGTTGAACGAGCTGGACCTGTTCGCAGGTTGAGCTTCGGCAACTTATATAAGTGGATGATGTAGGTATGTACCCAGGTTGCTAGGTGCAGGTGGCATTAATGGAGAGGTGGACCGCTATAATTGACCGCTCGAGCCCCGCTATTCACTCACAAAGATGCCTAGGACAAAAGGTATCCACTGCACGGCAGCTCCAGATCCCTCCCTTCCTCCACTATTCGCCCTAACGCAACATTGATAGCAACCACAACCCCTGCAATATTTTCTAACTGCTACCAACTAAGCTCCATCTGTCAACAAGAAATCAACATAGCATCTCGGAGCTCTTCATCAACGACCGAGAACGAGGCGCATAGATAACAGTGCTGTGGTCGACTAAGCTGTCGAGCTTGCAGCAAGTAACGCCGCCTCCGCCAAAAGCTACATCTGTTTACTCAGTAGCCAACATCCGCACTGAAAAGATGCCGCGACTTGTTCGAAAGAGGCCGCTCACGGAACGCGTGAAGGCCATGTTGAACCCCATGGATTTCCTACTGTGGCTTTCCGAAGAGATTGAGACGCACGAATGGAGCTCCAAGAGTGTCGGCACTCAGCTTGGCCTGGCTATGAACTTCGCTTTCTTGATCGCGCGTGCCAATAGCGGCGGTACCCGCGTCGCGGATCCTGTTTTCGACGATGGCGGTAGCAGTACAGGGTGGTTAGCTTATCTGGTAAGTGGAGGCACATTCTAGCAGCGACTACGACTGTGGGATAGTTGCGTATTGCTAACGATTGCTTGTGATGATGATAGATTGGCGCAATCGTTTGGTTCTTGATCGGCTTCTCGGGCGTCAACGCGTACTACACAATGTACCGATCGCGTACATATCGACTGTTCGAAGCCAACGTCGAAAGGAGGCCGGAATCGCACTCTGCCCGTCGTGTCCGTGTACAATCATCGCCCGTCTCGTCTTCTCCGCTACGGTTGCTGGCGGATGTCATGAGTTCCGCAAGCGCAGAATCGAGAGCGCATCCGGATAGTACACGTGATGTCTGGGAAATAGCCATGTGGGATCCGCTACCAGTTTCCCTACGCCTATTCTGCCTGTTCAGCCCCGGCCACATCTTTGTCTATATGATGTTCCTACCTCTGGTACCACTCGACGCGCGGCCGAGCGTCACCGTTTTCAAATGCCTTGTCCTTCAAGTTCTTCTGTCCGCCCAGCTTATGCTCTTCCAGTCCAGATTTTCACAACAAAATAAGGATTCGTCGGTCATCCAGAAGGAGGTTATGCACGAATACGATGCCAAGTTTGTCCATCCGCTCATGTACCCAACTGTTAGAGATGCCGGAACCCAATTTTCCAGAGACGACTTCGGCAATGACGCCGAATTTGTCGAAGTCGGTACACCCACCGTACAGCTTCGCAGGGGTTTCAAGACTCGTCCTAATCCGAACTATACAAAACATATCGATCCCGATAATGCGGGCTCAAAACAAACAAATAGCATAACAAGCTCGGGGTTGTTTACTCCGCCTGTCGCGACAAAGCCGATGAGTCAGTTTGACAGCGATCTTCGAGGCCGAACGTTTTCGGCTAAGCCAACACGAAAGAGTATTCCGGGACCTACACCGTTGAGAGAGAGCACGAATCAACCCGTGGCTTATACTTCCACCGGTACAGGGGGTGGGGGCTATCTGGGCGTGATGAATCATCCGAACTCGCCTCTAAAAAAGGCGCCAAGTCTCGGAGAACTTGAATTCAGATCTCCCCGCAACAATGGGGAAATGGCTCAACTAGAACAATACAAGTCGTTCCAGAGGGATCGTAGCCCCAGCCCCGTGAAAAGTTCGAGAAAAAGCACGGGCACCGTCAACCCCCTGTCTTCTAATGCCTGGGGCCGCCGGCAGGTTTCCTCTTACGAGAGATATCCATCCATGTTTCAGTAGTGGATGGTCGGGAGTTAATATAGAAATGTGCTTATGGGATTCGGTCACCTTGTTAGTTGGAATTGAGTTGGGCAGGAACGGGCCGACTACCGCCTCATGACTGGCTTGTCATAGTAGAGTGGCATATGCATTTGTGGCGTTTTGATAATCCATGGGTGGGAGTTTGCTGTATTTCTTCATCATATTGTTTCGTGGCTCAAGACGGTACTTTTCATGGGGGCTTCCAACCGCTTTATGGTTATTTGCTCAGGCCGTTTCTTGCTGTACTGGGGCCCAACTGTCTACCAATTTAGGTACTCGAGTATGATGACGACCGAGGCTAACGGTCAGGTGCTAAACTTTAATCCTTTTCACGTCTACTCTTGTATCTCATCGATGCTTGATGCTATATGGACGACCATTTATATTTGATCGTAAATGGAGACTATTGGACCTTCCGTAGCGTTCCTGTCCGACTGTAATAGTGAAGCCAGATGATTTCATTATGCATCTGTGTTTAGTAGTCACCTTCGCTTCACCCCTGCCCCATATACACATCATACTTTCCAAAACAAAGAAGCTCGCCTTTAGTCGAGATTTAGGTTTCTATCTAGTGAGGAGTAGGGAATCGGACTTTTCACATTGCGATAGGCTGACAGGCTTTCTTGACCAAAACAACCTCGTCCTCTAGGGCTCCCTACATCTTAGATATGTAGGAAGCATCATTAATATGACCAGTCGATATATCTCTCGAGCCTCGCTGCCAGGTAGCACTCTCAATGACTCCAGGCCACGCAGAGGATAGAGTCGTTAGTGCCTCTCAATTTTTAGTTATATCGGATAACCTGGGCTTGCCTGCTATTTTTCTCTGTTGGTTTTCTTTCTTCCCACAGACGCGAACATGGTCAAGGACGTAGCTGTCTACAGTGGCCTTCTGCCGCGCAAGCGGCGTACATCAATCTCCGGCTTTTTCAGCAAGATTCTCCCCAGCAATCGTCCCGAGCAAGGTGGTACGGCTCGTGTTCAAGACATGACGGGCGAAACCGACTCGGCCTACGAAGACTTGGGCATGAACCCCAATGAACTGACTGAATGGAATCTGGCACAAGAGCGGTCACCTGGGCCCCAGCCCTTCAGAACAAGCGCACAAAGTCAGCGCCATAGGGGTCAAAGCCGTAGTAAGCAGCGACGAAGTACTCGTTTACGGGATGATATAGGTGAATTTCCCCAAGTTCCTCAAAGAACACATAGTTTTGACGTCGCCCGGTCACCAAAGCCTCCAGGCCTCAAGCCTCCTCGCCAAGCACTACACGAAAATTTGCAGCCCATAACAAGGGAGGAGATTCAAGATACTCTTAGATCAAAGGAGGACGCCCGGAAACATCGTCGGAGCCTGAAGGAAAGCGGAGACTGGCTCGGTGTACAAGGTGCCGATCCATACTCGGGCGAGTTCGCCGTGCTCACACCCACAAGCACGCTTAGCTCAGAAATCACTCCGCCTCACACCAGACAACGATTGGCGGAGTTATCACGGAGGCAGAGGTTTGCTAAACTTGCGTATGATCAGGCCAAGTGCGAGGAAGAAACAGAGAGGGAGAAAGCCCATTTACGAAAGGCACAGTCGAAGCTTGAAAAGATAGAAGGCGCCAAAGAGGAGCTTCGACAACAACAGGAGTTCCCAACATGGATCCAGCACAAGCGGCGCTGGTCCTCCGCCGCTGAGCCCGACTTGAGTCCCATCCCACAATCTCTGAGGAGCTACGGAATTGAGGCCAGTGAGTATGGGGCAAACTCGGTCCCTATCCCATAGCTAACTGCTTGCTACAGACTCAGGCGAGGTCGCGGCGGTTCCCATTCGCAATTTCTCACGTCCATCAAAGTCTAGCAGCGGATCTGGTGCTATAGACCAATCCAAACCCGCTGACACGTTCAACAAATCCGAAAATACTGAGCCCCTCAAACATGATCACCGTCGGAGCCCGTCGACAGGTACTATTGTTCATAAGTCCTTAACGAACAAGGAGTTTCCAGATGATTCTATAAGGACTACAAAGATACTTTATCCTCCTGTGTTCTCAGATGCTTACGATTCACCAACCCAAGGCCAGAGAACCGAGAAACATTTTTTATGGAGGCGCCGCCGGAGAATGACCGATCCTGGGAAGCTGGCGAAACGTTCAAGCTCTCTGATAGCTCATTCTTCGGCGGTAGAGACAGAGGAAAGTCCCGTGTCAGATTTGAGCGTCGAGTCTCCTCCGGTTCCATTGTTGGGAACAAGGGATCACTTTTCGGATCTACTTATCCCGGACAGCCAACTCCATCTAGTGCCTTGCCCAGAGCGAATGGTGATAACGGGGAACTCACCAGATCCTATGAAGCGAGAGCCGTTGCTGGTAGCACCGACACAGGGCAGCCATAGCGAGGCTCAGAACAAATCGGCTCTCAAAGTAAAAACAAACTTTTTCAGCCATCACGAACCCCAAATCAACCGTCCACGGACCGTCTTAGACGCCAACGTAGCTACAGCGACCTCATACCAGTTGAGGTTGAACAGGAACACGAAGCCCACGCCAACTCATCAAAGAACAATCCCTCTTCGAAGCTCTTCGGCTCAGGGGAGACCGGTACAGCCGCAAGTATCGCAAATTCAGACCCACAAAACCAAGCAGACACAGAACAATGTCGACGTAGATCTCCTCAGGCACACACCAGAAACCCGGAACCTACGACAGCCAACAACCCAAAAGGGTCCGAGGGCGGTATTCCTAACAGACTATATCAGCAGTCATACAGCAGAGATTCACGAGAGAGGCCCGGGAGGATTTGCGTCCATACCCACCATCATCACTACTGGCTTCGTTCCCAACCTCCGGCCCCAACTCGAAGAAATACAGTCGCATATGGCCCGGAAAAACATGGAGGGTATCATCATAAGCAACAACGAACCTTCAGTAACGCCGAGCCCTCAAAGCTACGAACGAAAATTCTACAACACGTCAGCCACCGACGAGGAGTCGGAAGCGACTGTGTATTCCCGTCCCACAACGCCACAGAGGAACTCGCGGAGCTTCGCGCTCGCCCGCGGGATACCCGAAACAGATACTGCATCGACAGGCCTTGCGACACCAAAGAGCGTTCCAACGCCTCCGGCGGGATACCACGAGATTTACCAAGGCCAAAACATACAGTCCAAAGAACCCCAGATCAACGAGGCCAGTGTTCCGTACCACCCAAGGGCCAACGGGATCAAGCAGGTTCATCAGCGTCGGGAGCCCTACGAGGACAGAGAGGCTATGATTCAGGAGGCGGCGAGGATTGCAATACAGAGGTCGCGGGCCAAGGAAATAATCACAACAAAAGGTCGCCCGCCAAGCCCCCTAATCCAAGATACTCAAGAGGGGAAACCCGCCGTCTCCAGCATCAGGCACAACAGTGGTGGCGGTGTCATAAAGACTGATATCCCTGTTATAGACGTTGGCTTTCTTATCGAGCAAGACGCGAAGAGGAGGTATCCTAGAGATATCGCGGCCATGTTGGGATACAAAGAGGATGATGGGACACGAGGAGAGAATGCCAAACCGGGCTCTGCTGTGATTTTCGTCTCCTTTGTCATAGCGGTGGGTATGATTGCATTAGGACTCGCGTGTGCGGCCTGGTCGGTGGCTAAGCCGGCCTTTGATACGAGAAGCCAGCTCTGGAAACGCAGACGCAGGGGAGAGAATACGTGGGAGGACCATGGCGTCTTCGTCACGGCTGGGGCGTTGCTTGTCGTGGCTGCTCTTGTCGTTGCGGGTGTGGTCCGGGCTGTGCTTTGGGTTGGGTTTCACTTGTGGGATTGGGTGAGCTGAATTGTTGGCTTGGAATGTGGGATGAAGCATGTTAGGCCTTTTTCTCTCCTCGGTTATGCTGGCGTTGGCGGTATTTCCTCATTATCGTGTTTTGGCGAGTTCCCTGAAGAAATGTGGAAGGGATTCTAGTGGAAAAGGATGCGAGACGAGGTTGGGTCAGGCGAGAAAAAGTTGGGTTTAGTGATGCTGCCGTTGACTGATGGATGAGAAGTGAAGGCAATGGACTGTAATGATAAATATAATTACTTAGTAGTAATAATGGCATTTTGTTTATTTTATCTTTCTACCGTTCAATGGGGTGATTGTCGAGAGCTAATTTAATATCAACGCGGTTGATATGTCCCCGCCGCTTAACTTTGACTCTAGCGCTAGGGGCGCGACTAGTTTGCAAGTTTTGGACGGTTGGCTTGCTACTGAATTTCACGAATAGAGATGGTATAATTAGACGACTGAATAATATTTCCTAATTGTTATGCTAGCATAGGGGTAGGTGAAATAGTGTATCTGTGCGGGAATTATAAGCACTTGTGAAGTACCTAGGATGGAGTGTTGTTTGTCATGGAGTGGGCAGGAGTCCGTATCTCTATGGGCTATCATATTTGATTGACGCCCTGATACAGTTCTTAGAGCCACTAAGGAATGAGTGACCTCGCAGGAAAGGGGCGGTTTTCTTTCTTTCTCTGCATGCGTCGAGATGATGTATTCATACTTTGTTACACAGAGTCATGAATACAGTCGTATGACATCTTAAGACTTTAAGCCTCTAGCTTCCTCTATTCGCCTGATCTCCTACACCTTCCCGAGACAGCTATACGATATGAGAGGAGATAAAGCGAAGCAAGCATTGAATCAAGGGTGGCTTCCAGGATAGCAATATGGGTAGCTTTCTAATATTTGGTTTTCTGTTACCTGTCTTATAGATAACTCCGGTGTTTTAGTTTTCCATCTAACGGTTCAGTCTATCTGATCCTACGTGTCACCGATATCGTGCCATATGCAAAGGGAAGTTATAAGCCGCAGTCAATACTACCGCGGAGTATTTGGCATCCAATAGTATGGGTTTCTATACTGGGGTACATCCGGTGTATTGATTGATTGCCGAATTCGGAACTGTAGGGTTGAAAAACATCTGGCTCGGTGGCTGAGACACTGGACAACGTGAAAATAGACAGGTATGAAATTATACAACTACGGCGGGAGTATAGCCATAATGCTACCTGTCTACACGTCACAGTGTCGGATACCCCCCGCTGCTCAATTAAAACTCGGACGTTACATTTTGTCCCGATCGTGGATCCCGAAGAGGCCGTAGCATCGGAGGTGAAACCGGCGATTGCTGCTTGGGCGGGTAGCGCGACTATTTTTTAAATGAATGAAACGTATGATAGACGAGGTTTTCCTACAAGGTACGTTTACTCAAAATCTGACAGCGGCCTCTCTTGTCGTCGAATGAGCTCTTTAAGCATGCCGCCGTATCTAAGCACAGCACAAGGTAGGCTGTACGACCCCTGCATAATTGATTCTCGGAGCTTGGGAATTTTTGATGATGTTTGACAGCACTTGTTTCGTTGGCTGACGGGCATGTACTTACCCAAGCAATGCAGTGTAACCCGTATCCCCTCGTCGTGCGCGATGTCTCTGATCTTGGAGATAACGACATTCCCGGTCCAAGAAACCTTGGCCGATATCGCTTGTTTTTGGAGAAATTGTCTGGTTGGCCTCTCTCGGTATCCGTGTCGAAGTTCGCAATGACCACGGCCCAGAACATGCCGATTTTTCCAAGAAGAGTAAGAAAGACCAGAGTGAGCTGATAACAATGGAGAACATGCAATTGTTGTTTTTTTGGTCGTTGGTTCACCTATTGGACGTTGCGCTTTGCGCGTTTAGGTGGCATGCAGCCCCAAATCCCAGTTGAAATGCATTTTTGTGATAGGCACCTAATGTCCGGACCGCTCTTCTGGGGTACCAAGACACGACATGCCCTATGGCCCAGAAGGCGCCCGGCAGCCTACAGGAGGATACATACCTAGGTATAGTACATAGTACATAGTGCATCTGGAATGCCAGAGTTTGTGGCTCCGATTGCCGCTGTGGAGTAATGCAGTAGACTAGCAGAAGGTGAAAGACAATCGGAGTGAAGTCGGCGGGGGTTCGTAAGGTCTCGAGTAAGGTATGTACTTTTTTCTCATCTTGTACACTACATAGGTAGGTATGTACCTACTTGGTACATAATGTTCCTACCTAGGTATGTACTACTGAATTCGCTACATGTAGCCAGTGCTACAAGAAAACTCAATTCTTAGTTTAGCCAGAGTAGCCAGACCATGGCCTCTACTAGTATTGGCAGGTGGCGGAAAAGTCTGTGCTTTGTTGATCTTCTCAAGCACTGCTACATCTTACCAACCTACTACCTAGGTACTTACCGGATTGCGGTGACGGGCAGCAACAACCCCTCACGTGCCCTGCCATATGGCTTGGGTACTGGTACAAACAAGCGGGGGCGAATGGGGTAATGCAGCAGGGCCACAGCGAATAAATGCGGCTGTGAACTTATGCTCGGGAGCCTGACATCACCTCGTCGCTTGCCGCCTTCCGGTTGGCTCGGCTCGTTGTAAGACTGGAACTTGACGATACAGTGTTCTCCAGAGCAGTCCAGAGGAACGTCTCCACAGACGGCGCTTTACTACAGTAGCCCTTGGTAGCTTCCCCAATTTCAAGCAAGCGATGTCCAATTGCACCCAATCTGGCACCGCCAAATTCAAATTCCTACACGCTCACGTCGAGAAGGGCCGCGCCCCGCGACCGGAGTCGCTTTTGCCATCTCCGATCCTCGGCCCTGCATTTCTCTTTTAACCAAGCAAGCAAGCAAGCAGGCTGCTGAAGATCATGGTAGAGATACCTGCGCTACCAATCATCATATAAGTATTTATAGGCCATCATATCATCATTGCGACATCTTCTACATAATCAGTTGCTTCTGCTACACTTGTACATATAACTATCTTTTTGACGACTCCCCGCATCCCTTCTCGCACGTCGCCTTTGAGTTACGCCACCTTTGTGTCTCGTTTTAGCTTAACCATCTTTTCTCCTCACCGTTCATTTTGATCCCTCTTTTGCTTGATAAGGAATCCACTGGGGTGGTCTCGAAGCCCAACCGGAAAGTGTCAACAGCAGCTCTGAGGAGCGGACACATTCAAGATGCCTATCGCAGAGAAAGCGCCGCAGACCTTGTATGACAAGGTTCTTGCTGCTCACATTGTCGACGAGAAGCTTGATGGCACAATTCTCCTTTACATCGGTACGTGAGACTAGGCAGCCAATTGTATGCTTTGCGAAATGAACAAAAATTTGCTGACGTATGTGTGTATAGACCGTCATTTAGTCCATGAGGTTACTTCACCGGTATGCTGCACGCGTATATCATTTTACATCGACGTTCAAGCTGACGAGGAACACAGCAAGCGTTTGAGGGTCTCAAGACTGCCGGACGGAGTGTAAGGAGAACAGACTGCACTCTTGCTACTACGGATCACGTATGTAGCCTTCCTTTCTCTTGTTGATGTCACTGAATATGCACGATGGTTATGCCGAGAATAAGCGCGATTGGATGCTGATTGACTTCCGCTGCAGAATGTCCCCACTAAATCCCGAAAGGGTATCAAGGACATCGCCACCTTTGTCGAGGAGGACGATTCGCGGTTGCAATGCCTTACTCTTGAAGAAAATGTGAAGGATTTCGGTATCACATATTTCGGACTTGGCGACAAGCGTCAAGGTATTGTCCATGTCATTGGCCCTGAGCAGGGCTTCACTCTTCCGGGAACCACGCTTGTATGTGGCGACAGCCACACTTCCACCCATGGCGCCTTCGGCTGCTTTGCCACCGGTATCGGCACCAGTGAGGTCGAACACGTCCTGGCCACCCAATGTCTCATCACCAAGAGGAATAAGAATATGAGGATACAAGTCGAGGGCGAACTTGCTCCCGGTGTCAGTTCGAAAGATGTCGTACTCCACGCCATTGGCATAATCGGTACCGCTGGCGGTACTGGCTGTGTCATCGAGTTCTGCGGCTCCGTTATCCGTAGCCTAAGTATGGAAGCTCGTATGTCCATCTGCAACATGTCCATCGAGGGCGGCGCTAGAGCTGGCATGGTTGCACCCGACGAGATCACTTTCGAATACCTCAAGGGAAAGCCCCTTGCCCCCCCACCGGATTCGCCTGAGTGGGATCGTGCTATTTCATACTGGAAGAGTCTCCAGTCTGACCCGGGCGCGAAGTATGATATCGACGTTCAAATCGACGCTAAAGATATCGTCCCGACTGTCACTTGGGGCACCAGCCCTGAGGATGTCGTGCCCATCACCGGATCGGTACCAGACCCCGAAACTTTCCAGACGGAGGCCAAGAAGCAAAGCGGCCGGAGGATGCTTGAATACATGGGACTAACACCAGGGACTCCCATGGAGGACATTCCCATCGACAAGGTTTTTATTGGCTCTTGTACGAACTCGCGAATTGAGGATTTACGCGCCGCGGCTGAGGTAGTGAAGGGTAAAAAGATTGCACCTAATGTCACTCGAGCTATGGTCGTTCCCGGCTCTGGGATAATCAAGGAGCAAGCTGAAGCAGAAGGCTTAGATAAGATTTTCCTCGACGCAGGTTTCGAATGGAGAGAAGCAGGATGCAGCATGTGTCTTGGCATGAACCCCGATATTCTTTCACCTAGGGAGAGGTGTGCAAGCACAAGTAACCGAAACTTTGAAGGAAGGCAAGGTGCCTTGGGCCGAACTCATCTCATGTCGCCAGTAATGGCTGCCGCTGCCGGTATTGCCGGGAAACTAGCAGATGTCCGGAAATTGACCAACTACAAAGCAAGCCCACATGTCGAAGCGTTCAAAGTGGCTGCACCATCAACTAAACCACTCATTGACGAGAGCCTCGAAAATGGTGATTTATTAGCCAAAGATAGGCTTGCCGACCAACCAGAAGACAGCTCTGTAACTGCCGAAGACCTGGTCACGGAAGCTGCTGGCTCACAAGGTCTACCCAAATTCACCGTGCACAGGGGTATTGCCGCACCGATAGATCGCACCAACGTGGATACCGACGCCATCATCCCCAAGCAATTCCTTAAGACGATTAAACGCACGGGGCTTGGCTCAGCCCTCTTTAATGCCTGGAGGTATAATGACGACGGCTCGGCCAACCCCGACTTCGTCCTCAACCAGGAACCATATACCAAGGCGAAAACTCTCGTAGTCACCGGTCCCAACTTTGGCTGCGGAAGTTCTCGTGAACATGCCCCATGGGCTTTGAACGATTTTGGTATTCGATGCATTATTGCCCCTTCTTTCGCCGACATTTTCTTCAACAATACTTTCAAGAACGGCATGTTGCCCATTGCCATTACGAACGCAGCCGATCTAGAAAAAATTGCAGCGGAGGCTAGAGCTTGTAAAGAGATCGAGGTCGACCTACCGAATCAGGAGATTCGCGACGCGAGCGGCAATATAATTTGCAAGTTTGACGTGGAAGATTTCAGAAAACACTGCCTGATCAACGGTCTTGACGATATTGGTCTGACCCTGCAGCTTGAAGAGAAGATCACAGAGCACGAGAAGAAGGCATCACAGATTACACCCTGGATCGACGGCACAGCGTATCTCCGCAGAAAAGGTGGTAAGTTGCCGGTTAAGGCTGCCAAAGTGGCCATGACGAATCGTGGGCAGGAACTTAAGGACCCTATTGACTGGTAATATGGTTGGCACATATGAAACAAAAGGAATTTGGAGTTAATTCACGGCAAGGATGCCGAAAAACTGGGTTTTGAGGCGTCGATGCTGATCTGGCTGAGATCTTTTAATACTCATCCGCTACGTTTAATTGGTAGTATGAATGATATGATATCACGTTTTAGGGGCGTCGCATCTGTGGACGGTCTAACCCCGCAATCTTCAACATCTGCTCCCGACGTTGGCATGCTTGAAACTGTGACCTTGGAACTTCTCTGCCTCGAAATATAAAACAATAGAACCAAGTACTATCAGAGATTAATAGGTGATGACGAATTTGGGTTGCGTAGTTTTGCGGCGTCAGATCTCCTTAGGGTAACTAGTATTGGGATGGAACTTGAAGCTACGGTGCAACTTAGATCATATCGTACATCAGGACTATAAGCCTGCAGCGCTAAGTTCCTAGCTACGTCATTGGGATTATATACAGCAATGTGCCGCGTCTCATTAGGATTAGATATCACCGGGATCAACAAACGGTGACAAGTAATATGTTTTGATTAATAGAGTCACCTGCAGATTACAGAACGAGGTACACCTTATGGGTTCAAGGATGCCCTTTGCAGCGCAGCAAGCGTCAGCCAGCGTAGCATTTCGATAACAGCCATTTATACAATTGGATCCCTTTTCGGTTCTGAATAAGCAACCCTTGCTGGACGTGGTAGATGAAACCCAACTGGCAATAAGCATCGTTAGAATGGTGTAACCATTACGCTTCGTGGAACTATGTCTAGAAGACGGCCTAATCCTAGAATGGTGCAGTGCCGTGGGGTATTTCATCCCTCCCTAATATTGTATCTGTGAAGGACTGGCGCAAGGCTGCTGGCCAGCCCTAGATCCGGGAGAACTTCGGCGACTGCCAGAGCCGGTACACTTATTCAACAAGTCAATATATACTTCCTTGAGCCTACAGTACCCAGTAAGCTAGTCTGTCACAGTATCACTAGAGAAGCTTTCTTTATAAGTCTTCTCTATATCCGCCGCCAGCATCGTCATCGATTCGTCTCTTTTCTTTTATTCTAGCCCGAAATGCCGTATCTCACTGTAAAGGACGGTGCAGAGATATTCTACAAGGACTGGGGAAGCAAAGAGGGACAGGTCGTGGTTTTCAGCCACGGCTGGCCGCTGAGTTCGGATTATTGGGAGGGCCAGATGTTCTTCCTCGCTAATAAGGGCTACCGAGTCGTCGCTCACGACCGACGTGGCCATGGACGGTCTAGCCAGACGTGGGAAGGCAACGACATTGATACTTGGGCCGATGATCTCCTGCAGCTCATTGAACACTTGGACTTGAAGGATGTCATGTTGGTGGGACATAGCACTGGCGGTGGTGAGATCGTACGCTTCTGTGGTCAACGTGAGTTACGTGTTTTTTGAGATTTATCGAACCTGTGAAGACATTAAGTCATGCGAAAGTTTCTACTCAGCCTACATTAGCCTCGCTGACATCCTCCATTGCAGATGGAACTAGTCGAGTCAAGAAGGCCGTGATAATCAGTGGGATACCTCCCTTACTAGTGAAAACAGCAGAGTCACCAGACGGCGTCCCGATGGAGGTCTTCGACGGCTTCAGGGAGGCGATGATCAAGGATAGAGCGCAGTTTTTCCTAGACGTGCCAACCGGGCCATTCTTTGGTTTCAATCGTCCGGGAGCCAAGACGAGCCAGGGTCTTATCAATAGCTGGTTTCAGCAGGGTATGCAGTCTGGACTCAAGGCGACCTACGACTGCCTAAGAAGTTGGGAGGTAAATCTAAAGGGAGATCTCGAGAGCATGGATATTCCCGTCCTCGTGATCCAGGGCGATGATGACCAGGTCGTGCCCGTCAAGGCTGGAGCGCTTGCCACTATCAAGTTTCTGAAGAATGGAAAGCTGAAGATTTACCCTGGAGGCTCGCACGCTCTGCCGAATACTGAAGCGGATGGTATTAATGAGGATTTGCTGGGATTCTTGAAGGAATAGTATGCAACCCGCAAGATAACTGCTTGCATGGTTTCGAAGCTGTTAAATTAGGCTTATGATCTCATTCGTTACGTGCTTAAAATGTCCGATGAGAATTATATGTTTCTGTTACGGCCTCAGTCATAAGTATAAATCAATGTCAGGCACACCACCTTGATAAATGATGCAACGTCATAATTTTGCGGCTCTGGTCTGTGATGGCTTTATATTTAAGACATGCGGTCCCACTGACAAATATCAGGCAACTTAGTTGATGTCATTCTCACACTGTTGATATTTTCAGCCTCGATTAGTGCTACTGCACAAGGGCACAAAATCTACTGATGGCTAGAAGCCCTTGCCTTAAACCCCCATCCTTATGGCGTCGTACTAGGTAGTTAAGGGATACCCCTAGTGATCTAGGCATGCCAAGGCGGACACAAAGGCGGACACTAGGCCTGTTTAACAGACTTAACATTACTCCAAAGTTAAGAGCAAGTCAAGGCGCATTGCTTGTCTACCTACTTAAGTACCTCTAGGGTATCAACACATTAGCCTACAAACTATGCAGATTATTTGGCACTGCAAGAGGTATGGACCTCACATATTCTTGCCTAAGGACTACTTGCCCTATAAGGGTGGCCAATGATATACGGCAAGCTGAGCCTGCCTGTAGTTCGTTTCACTTTCATATACCCCGCACACGATACACCCCGGCAGTCTCTCCTGGAAGCGGCCTTCTAGTTGGCGTACTATGTAGTAAGTTCCTGCCCCCAAGCCTTGTAGTTTGAGTCAAAGATTAAGGGAATTTATCTCCAAGTTATTGAAAAATGGTGGAAGCGGTGCCCTTGTCTGTTCGTCTACAACAGTCCGAACCGCGACTGCGAAGAATCTTGGAGCTTATAGGAACGCCTGGTTGCTCTATTGGCGTTTGTCACTGGGGCGAGCAAGTGTGTAAAATCAATATCGGCTTACGGGATGTCGAAAAACGCTTGCCCGTACGGTCAGATACTGTTTTCCTTTTGCATTCGCTGACCAAGGCCTTCACTGCTGCCGCTATCGCCTATCTGGTCGATGAGGACCAAGTAGAGTGGACGACATCGGTTAAATCTATCATTCTAGAACTGAAAGATGAGCACCTCACGCCGCTGGACCTCCTCTCCATGCGTTTGGGGTACTGGCCCGCGAATGCCTTCTAGTGGCAGGGGCACAATATTGTGCTTCTGAAGAAAGAAGACACAGTCAGAAACTGGAATGGGCTACGACAGCTTGGAGGCTTTCGAAGCTCTTACAAATACGATAATTGGGGTGTTGCTCTGGTCGGTATTCTGGTTGAGCGGCTCACCGGCCAAGAGCTGGGACAAGTCATGAAGGAGAAGTTCTTCGATCCCTTGAAACTTAAGAATACGAAGATGTATAATTCAGTTCGTACAGAAAACTGGGCTGGGTCTTACGGGGTTCTGTCAGATCGGAGCAATGTACAAATCCCAGAAGGGTCGATCGGGGTGGGTGTTTTCACTGAAGGAGGGTCTGGTATAGTCTCCACCATCGACATGATCCCCTTGTATAGCGCCTACCTGGCAGCGCTGAAGCATCAGTTCGCCACAGGCTCTCACACGACATCGGATAATCCGTTCGTCCAGTGCAAGACAATCTTCAAGGGCCATACTTTCCTGTACCCAGATGCGAATGAGATGCTGCTGGAGCAGTCATACGGCTGCGAATGGGTTCGTTGCCGACTACCCGGTTCACTGGGCGGAATTGGTATGAATTCAACTCAAACGACGATGCCCGTGGTCTTGGAAGGTGGTGAATCGCACCTTTGCATCTATCACCAGGGCATGATGCCGGGATCGGTCTCCAATATTTCGTTAATTCCTGACACTGAGACCGTCGTTGCCGTCATTGCCAACTCGTCGCATCTAGGCGATGCGACAGACTGGATATCACAGATGATAATAGAGGAGATGTTCGAGGCGCCGATTCGAAACAATTACGAGCGAATAGTTTCAGAAGTTTCAAACAAGATTCTTGATCACCTGCCTTCGATAGGCCAAGAGCTGGAGAATAACAGACAACATGGGACCTCTCTGCCCTACCCCTTAGATGACTATAGTGGACCTTTTGGAGCAATACATTCAACTTCAAGATCGATGTCCGCGTGATCATCTTTCTATCACATTCAACGGTGCCAAAGTAGAGACGTACGACTTGAAGCATAACGAGGACAATACCTGGGTCTGGTGGATGCCTTATGACGAAAGCTGTAAGAGGGGCCGATTCGTGCATCTTGGTGATGCCAATTACTTCTTGATGCGATTTGAAGGATCTGGCCGCCTTCTGTGGCAAACTGCGGATCACGGCCCCCAAACCTGTGTGTTTGTCAGGTCTTAATTACTTGTCTACTCCGGGCAAATGATGATAAGAAGGCCAGGGGAGAGCTGACGTTCAAGATGTAGGGCATGTCTCATGCGA
Organism: Xylaria sp. 218_066; assembly: GCA_019843955.1. NCBI lineage: Eukaryota > Fungi > Ascomycota > Sordariomycetes > Xylariales > Xylariaceae > Xylaria > Xylaria sp. 218_066. Next base: position 398,297 of record JADKYC010000017.1, read on the forward strand.
TCACAAGACAAGAATAAAAATAGCTGTGATGTCGATATCCGGCTGAGACGGCAATAAAAGACGGCATGCCTCGCATCTCCCAAAGCAAGCTCTCAATATCAAAAAGCTGACATTGACTGTCATACGGAACAACCTAAGGTATTGGGAATGTATATATCCGATACCATGGGTTATATCATGTGAATTATCTATGAAGCGGTGGTCTGCATACTCAGCTACCCGTTATTTGACCGATCACGAAACTACTACTATAGTAATAAGGGCAAGATCTAGTAAACTACCTAGGTACGAATTACGCTTACTTGTGTGGCCGGCATATTAAGCCGCAGCTTTATAGTTATAGCATCACATTCCTGATAAGGTGCGCTATGAATTTTGGTAGTCTGCTAAGATATTTAAATATGTGACAGATTGGCAGAAATCGCATAATTGCGTGCGATATTCTATGGTTGACCAAGGCTTTTGCTTTTGCGCCAAGAATATGAATACTTAGTGATCTACAATGCGGTTCTAATGCTTATACTTTTCCTCTCTCCATTTCATAGGCGTCTGTCATTGCGCCACACATAATATATAGGAAATCCCGAGCCATAAACGCAATCTCGAAATTCTTATCGTTTTGAAAGATTCCCGGCTAGAATGGCTAGCGCTCTTGTTCCTAAATACCATCGCGCGCCAAACTTCTCCATAACCCCGCCCGAGGCTGGTGGTCTCCTCGAGTTAGGCTCCATCATTGCTGACATTACGAATGCAGATGAGCCACCTATCAACGAGGACTGCCGCGTCGCAATCCCTCATGATCGACTTTTTTGCAGTCACCAAAAGGGATTCACAGCCACACAGGCGCAGTTGAAATCTGGGGAGTATGGCATCGTGGCGAAACTCATGGGGCTAGAGGGCATAGGTGGTGAGCTGTCGCGGACTTACGAGAGAAGTGCTGAAGATGTCTACAGTGTGCGGAGAATTGACACCATATACTTCACTCCCACTCCTGAGTATATCCGGGAGAGCATGGGAAAGGAAGACGTGAAGGATTATGTTGAGGGAAGTGGATACGAGCCTGTTTATAGTGAGTGCTCTCGACAGCTAGCGTTTCCCCTGTGCGTTGTCCATCGGCCAGAACAGGTCATATTTTTTTATTAACTTGCAACCTCAATATACCAAACCAAAATAACTCACTCTCTTTCTTAGTGGTAACAGGGCTGAAAACGGCTAGGGGACCGAGTGTCAAGATGACGAGGGCCAATAAAAGCGGCATTACCGCTGAATTAGGCGTGGATCTCACTTCAGCTGGAGCGCCTCTAGGAGTCGGGCCCAAGTTCAATATGGAAAATGAGATGAGAGATGAGATGGGATTCGAAGATTCTACAGATTTCATTGCCGGAATCCGACTACGTAAGCTGTTATATAAGAAGCATTGGTTGCTACGAACACCCGGCGCGCTTGACTCCAAGGAATATAATAAAGGGGCTACGATGGTCGACGATGATCATTTGAGGGAAGAACAGGAAGATGAAATACTGGATCTGGGAGAGGATGAAGACCACATCGTGGAATGGGAGGTTGAGCTTATGAGTGGTGAGGAGATCCAGACGGTCAAGCAAAGAACTTATTAAATGCTTCGGGGAATTCTGTCATTTTCAGATCTTATGAATCATCTTTCAAGAGTTTTCAATGAAGAAGGCTGGACAAGACAGTCTTCCTCAAATGGATTCTCAGCACCCAATGTTTCAACTGCATGCCATATCAGCTTCAAAGCAAAATAACAATTCGGTTTACTTGACAAGGTAGCAAGATAATCGCCGTGAGTGTTTATGCTAATATATCCTAGGTGATTGTCTAAACTCGGGAATTAAATGCTCTATACACAATTGTTAGGAGGTGTTGCGCGATTAGACTATATTGTGCAATGCGAATATAGCTGGGTACTCAATTTTAAAATGCAGGCGGTTCAGGAAGCAATATACTAGGTATCTATTAGTGACTTGGCCCCTATCGAACTTTCTTCTGGCTTCTCGCTTAACCGCCGTAGCTGTAACATTTTAACAACACACTAGATTGTGCATATAAATCCCCCTTGACATAAACTCACTGGATCTAAAGGCATAATTGCAGGGTATGATTTGCACAAATACTAAGCTATCTTGAGGTAATTGGAAGCGATATGATTTCGAAATCACTAAGGCTAGAAGGACGAGGGCCGCTCGTGCGCCTGGTCCATGGATTTGCCTCCAAGCAATCAAAATGAGCCTGGCAAATGCTTATATATACCCGCAAACGACTAACGGTACCAATAATATGTTCATTTTCGCGCCAATCCGCGACGTCCGCCATTGTCTCGCCACTTGCTATCAGCTGGCCTGAATTCGCGTTCTGAAGGTACTGGATCCTCTTCGTGGTAGTAAGGATTTGGCTCGAAATTTCCTGTCTCGATCAGTTCTGACTGCCTCCCTTCCCTCGATACGATCGTCCTGTATCCTTTCCGGTAGTCGGTGTCCACGGCTCGGTACGGGGGTATTAGTGGCTTGGACGAGCGCGCGGTAGAAGAGAAATGCGAGGATCTATGAACTATTAAAGAAGCTGATTTAGTATCACTACCATCTCCGTCTTCCTGTTTTCCCTGCTTCTCTTCGCTGTGTTCGAAAGGTGGCAAACGAAAAGAAGTTCTGGCCCCAATATTAGATACCTGAATGGGCGAGGGGCTTTTAGTTCTAGATATTCTGGGAATAGCCCTCCCCCATTCATTTATTTCGTCTGGATCTTTTTCAGAGAGACTCTCAGAGATCATGGAAATGATACCCTCACTAACCCAACGCCGGATATCATAACGCTGCGTTGACTCGGGTAGGTCTGATAACTTTTGAAGCTCTGACTTGAACTGATCGGGGCTGTTCAAATTTACGGAAGTTGGGTTCTTTACCATGTGTTCTTGTAAAGGTCCTTGATCATCGGTGAAAGTAAGCGAAACGTCTTCCATAAACTCAAATAGACTAGGCGCATGGGGTATGGATCCCGGGTTTAAAAGCCGCTTTTGGGAACCTTGTGAAGTAGCAGACCTGTTATCTGCTTCGTCCTCTGGTTCGTTGCCCAAGCTGGGCAGCGATATAAATGATAGATCTTTGATATGCCCTGCGATGTGGTTCTCGAGAATTTTGGACAAGTCATCGTGATTACCCTTGCTTCCAAGGATACTAATTTTCTCAGGAATTTCCTCGCAAAGAGGACAAACGGCTTCATCGCGGAGGGCAAATTGTTGTTTCTTAACTGCAAGTGCCTTGAGCTGAAGATCGGTTGGCTCTTTCTTGCGGCTGGGGTGTGATTCAGAGTCGCGCATGTGCGCTTTCCAGTCCTTCTCGTTATCGAACTCTGCAATAGTTGGGTGTCCAATATCGCAAAACCATGTCGCACAATGCACTTTGCGCGGCCAGTTGGTTCCGTGAGTCGTCTTCAGGTGATGAGACCAATCCGATCGATGTGTAAAAAATTGTCCAAGGCATTGCGCAAAGAGACATACGTATGGCTGGATATCATTATCAACGTGGTGTCTATGAATGCGAAGTTAGCGATATGAACAACGCTTTACCATGAATAGGTAAAACATACTCCCAGAATTCTGTTGCTTGGCTACCTCTGAGCTCCCCCGCGCGGAGCGGCTTCCGACAATAGGGACAAAGCACGTGGCGTTCTCCCGGTGCTATCTTTGGTAATGAGGGATACCTTTGTGATATGGAGTCTCCTCGGTGTGACGTCCCAGAGCTACGGATGGATAGTGAAGGCTTGTTCTGGTGTATGTACTTGACAACTAAGTTAGCGTCCAGCTTGGAGGCCTGCGTGGCTTCGGTCGCAGCTCCGGACCGCTTGGGAGATTTGTCTTGTTTGGCCGTCACGGACGGTATACCTCGCAACCGTGTAGAGCTTTGAGACTCCGTGGATTGGTCTAGTGAGTCGACCACTGGAAATAGAACTTTTTTCTCTGCGCGTCTCATGGCTAGTTTCTTCTCGTGGCTGTGTCTTTTCAACATTATCTTCCGCCGAGCAGCAATTGTAGAACCGAGATATTCTCTAAGGCTCTTCCTTGCTTTCGGGAATTGCCATTTGACATATGCGATGGCGGTGTTTTTAAAGATGATTTCCTCGTCAGTTGCAAAGCTGAGCAATATGTCCTCCCCAAACACTTTCTTCGCTGATGCCTTCCGTATCGCACTTGCAAGGAAATGTAATCTATCTAGCGCAGCACCGATACTTAACATTGAATGATCCCATTCGGACCTTTTTGGTGAGGCCTCCGCACATATTCGTTGTACTTTAGAGTAATTAGTAATATGAGCCACCACGCAATATAGGACGCAAGATAGACTATACGTACATTGGCGGATATTTCTCTCAACCATCTCGAGAAGCTCTATGATCATCTCTTTAATCTCAACATACTCAGCTAATCGATCGTCAAGAGACGCGCCAATAGGAGCAAGGGAACCAGTATAATCTACCCAAAAGGCGAAGCTGTTCTTTAAACCGGGAAGATCGCGAGGTGTTGTGTTAGAGACCTCATCTTCGTATAGTTCGCTGACAGTATCAGCCTCAACCAACCGCTCAAATGCATCATAACATCTATCTGTCAGGTCATATAAGGTCGTCTCCACCGAAGTCGGCGGTGACTTTGGAGGCACTGGATCTTCCAACTCATCTTTGCCGACCATGTTACTAAGATAGAACTGGAAGACAGCTGACTTGGTTTCATTCCCCCTATCTAGAGGACCTGAAAACTCCCAAAAGAGAAATATCAATCATCGCCTCCTTAATAGTGACATGCCCGGTGGGCACTCTTTAGGGGTGGATCGGTTGACACTATCATTGGGAAACAAATAGATGGTGCTCTTGCTCAAGCTAAACCACTATACCTGACAGGCTGCGTGGGATCTCTAGGTTCGATGGTTGCAAGGGGTCAGCAAGCTGAAACGTTCGGAAAATCGGGCTTGATCTGACCGGAGCGGGGAAATCGCTGAAATACATTGTACAATGCCTGAGGCACCAGTACATCGCAATATTCTCGCGCCAACTACAATCTGCATCGCAAACACCTACGTCGGCAAAAACGACATAGGTGATGTATGATAGTATCAATGCATGGCTTCGCAGAGGCTCGCGCCAGATTCGACCTTTTTCGAGCCGTTCATCCCATCATATACTCATCCTTGCCAAGCAACCAACATGTGGCACACCACGAATCTCTCCTCATTCAGGATGATATTACGCTTCTGCGATCTGACGTTAGAAGCCTTCCTATAAAGCTCCAGCATATCGAACTTGATCGGGTCGAAGACCATGATCGCCTGGTCGCAGCTTTCGACGACATCCTATCGGCATTCGAAAGAATGGCTGTGAAAGATATTATCGAATTGATACCCAAATCCAAAGTTGGTCGGACTCTTTCACACTCTGAACTATACTAAATACGATTATCATAAGCTGACGAGGAGACTTATCGGTAAAGGGCGATATAAAAACATCAGCAACCCCGTTTCCCCGACTCGACGCGCTCCGGAGCCTCGGCATGCAGAACAGTGACGCCCGCTTTCAGTTCCCTACATCTCATAATGCAATAAAGGATTGTCATGAACATCTGAAGAAATTCGAAGAAGTATTATATTCCGTAGCGCAGGATGCGCCAAGCCGATGGGACATTGAGATTGATTTGGAGGAGTACACGGCAGCTGAGATTAGTGCGATAAAAGACGCTCATGAATTTTGTATGGCATCTTCCTCGCTCTTTGCTCAGCTTGTCGCCTCTATTGCATGCCAGGAAAACCACCTTGCTCGCCTCCATTTATCTGGGTTTCAAAGTGGGCTGGTGGAGATGCTCCTATGCAAGTGTAAGGACCAGACTTGGAAGCCTGCTTTTTTTAACCTGTGAGTTCCCTGATTTTTTGCTAAGCGCGAGGTTTAAGGATATAGGTATTTTGAGATACTGGAGCTCTTCTAAAGCCTTTCATTCGCTGATCTTGATTTTCAATTAGAGCTATGGTCCCAAAGGAGGATGTCCTGTCCAGATACCGGATTTGCTCACATACCACAGAGCCTGAGGCTCCCAATCGAAGCATGTCGTTCGGTCTATCTGCTGTTTGGGATAAAATCATGCAGGGCTGGGATAACACAAGCTGTCAACTTCCTAAGTTAAAGGATTTACTTCGAGGTGTAAATTCACGACCCGAGGTAGGCTCTAAAGGCCGATCCCTCCGGCTTAAGAAGCTGGATCGAAAACTGATTGGCGTCTTCCTTGCGTGGTCCTTGTTCATGTTATACGGCAGCCCTTGGCTTCAGGAGCAGTGGCAAGATGACGTACTAATTCTCCCATATCCCTCACCGAACAGTCACATTGATAGTCGACGACCCCTAATTTCATGTATTCTCAGTAACACCCAAGGCAACGACAGGCGGCCTCAAGCGGAAGACGTTGCCGCCCTCGGGATCCTGATTTTAGAACTAGAAGCTAATGCGCAGGCCCCTTGGACCGATGAAGATGAAGATTTCGAAACCGGGGAAAAGTCCAACCTTCTCCGGCTGGCTAGGATCCTGAATGATGACGATTGGGTTGGTGAACTCTCGGATGGGTATCGTCAAGTCGCCAAGTCCTGTCTGGAGTTCGAAATTCTCGTGGAAGGGTTTAGTTTCCCGGACTCCAAGGCGGATATGAAGTGTTTGGCGATGCTATACAAGTGTGTCGTCAATCCTCTCTTCCAGCTGTTGGTATCCGATTTTGGTGCGGCGGCACAAGCTTTCCAGAATATCCCTGCCCTCTCAGTCCCCAAGAGACAGAGGCGGCAATCTTCTCGGATAAAAACAATTCTTTTCGACGAGATTGAGACTAGTAGTGGCGACATCGAGGTGCAATACGCCAAGGAGCTATGGAACAATCTGGAGCCTTTTCTTGACATGATTCGGTCAATACGCTTAACTCAACCCGGGTTCGCGGAAACGATCCAGAAGACACGATCACTAGGCCGTATACGCATCGCGATCCTTGATACTGGAGTCGATCCGACTGATAAAATGATTAAGGCTGCACTTCGCAATAGGATTCAAGATCGACGCAGCTTTGTTGGATCTGGTCCAGCCGACCACATCGACACTTACAGCCATGGAACCCATGTAGCTCGTTTACTATTGAAAATGGCGCCTTCAGCTGAGATTTTCATTGCGAAGGTATGTGAGGGAAAGTACTTAGATGGCAGCTTCATGTCATCCATAGCCAAAGTGAGTTGATAATCAAATCATTCTTCAACGTCTAATTTGCTACCCGAGAGGAGCATACAGCAAAGAGACTTAGAAGGCACACCTGCTACATCCTCCTACGCCAAAGCTCATATCCTAAATTGATATTTTCAGGGCATCGACTATGCCGTCACGCAATGGAACGTCGACATCATTTCTATGTCGTTTGGGTATTATGACCGAAAAGACGAAATCGAATGCGCCATAGACCGAGCCCTCAAAGCTGACAAGTTGTTATTCGCAGCTGCTTCCAATGAAGGCGGTAATAGAGGCAGGTCTCGTCCTGCTAGAAGCTCAGGGGTGATATGCGTGCACGCTTGCGACGGCAAGGGAAACAAGGGATTAATGAACCCAAATCCGGAGAAAAAGGCCTTAAACTTCTCCACGCTCGGCGTCGCCATAGAATCAAAGTGGAAAGGACAGACCGTTTACAAGTCGGGCACGTCTTTCGCGACGCCTATCGCAGCTGGAATTGCTGCAAATGTTCTCGAATTCGCGGGTCATCGATGTCACCTATCGCCCGGTAACATGAAACGGCTAAAAAGACGGGAGGGCATGTGTGCTGTCCTGGCCGAGATGTGTACGGACAGAGACGGGTACGACTATCTCCAACCTCAGAACCTATGGGCAGATGGTAGGAGTTCAGAAGACGTCTCAAGAGATATCCAGGATATTATCGAAGGACTATAACGATCTTGATGGGATCTTCATGTAAATTTGATATTTAATATTAAGACAACAGAGATATCCATGGAGGACACACGTGCCGGCTATGAAAGTGACAGCTATCGCTATTACTAATACTCGGTCTAGCCAGCAATCCAATAAGTAAGTCCCTTATATGACCCCAGTCCTATAAAATAGATCTAGATAATGGGTTCCCACCTCTAATGCAGGTGTCACCTTTTGCTGCGTTGAACCGATCGAAGTTCATCACATTGCATAATGTCATCTCGGAGCTACGACGATTCGGAAATAGCTGATCGGCTACCAGTGGAAGGGAAATCGATTCACTGCAGCGTGTGACTAGAAAATGGCACGAAAGGCTTGGGGCGAAGATACTAGGAACTGGAACATGATGATCGTAATGCTCACTTCAATAAGAACTAAAGCTGCTCACTCTACGGGCAATTGTAACTGCTATATGCTCGCACATCGCATAACAACCGTCGTGCCGCTTCTGGTCAAATCCTCCCGCTACTTGTAGAGCCTTATCTTTATCTACTCGTCGTCCTCCGCGTCGATAACCGTCTTCTTCCACTGGCGAGCCTGGACTTTACGCTTGAACAAGATGTCGATTTCACGGTAGGATCGACCCCTCATCTCAGGCAACCAGAAGTATGCCACAACAAGGCAGAACAAACCAGTGCCACCCCAAACGTAACCGCACTTGCCGCCGAGGTTTGCACCCTGTAGTATGTCAGCACCTGTCTCCGCAAAACTTGGAGGGGAAAGAGCCTTACCGTTGGGTTGAGAAGATAACTCGAAAGGAAGATGAGAGGAATCTCAACGATGTAGTACGAAGCACGTCCGATTCCAGTCGTGAGAGGTCTAAGGCGGATAGACGAAGTTTCTCCAATAATGACCCACGAGGCGGGGGCAGGTCCCAAAGTAAATAGAACGGAGATGATAAGACCCAAGCTTGCTTGTGCGTTAGATGCTGCGATAGACATGCCAACGGAGCCCGCAACACCAAGAGCGATGAGCAGAATAACGTTGAAGAACGAGCCCCAAAGGTAGATTGTGCGTCGGCCGAGGAACGAGGTGAGGATCCAAGAAAGCATGACGAAGATTGCTTGTAGGCCCGAGGTGATAAGACCTAGGGCGAACGCAGTGTTCGTCGACACACCCGCCTCTGCGCGTGTATTAGCATGTATGCTCACCTAAAACCCGACGGAGGACAACTTACGCTCGAAGAAGAAGACGGCCTGATTAGCGATGAGGTTACCAGTGAGATTTTGTGCCGCGTAGGCACCGCACACGATGAGGGTACGGTAGCGATCAACGCCCTTGAACAGTTCGAAGTAGCTGGGCTCCTTTTCGGACTTCTCGAGCTCGATGACACGGCGCATCATAGCCACGCTCTCACTTATTTTTTGGTCATCCAGTCTCGATCTGCGTCCAAGGCGCCCAACCGACCGTGCTGCGTCTTCAAGGCGTCCCTTTCGAACCAGCCACCAGGGCGATTCGGGCGCACAAAAAACAAGGATAGCAAGGGGGGTTGGGAATATCCACTGAAGTGCAATGGGGATCCTAGTTCGTTTTCGTTAGCGAAAGAAAGACCTGCTTACAATACGGACGAGCACATACTTGTAGGCACTTGAGTTGTTGACAGGGTTGTAAACGTAGGTGACGGCACCGACAATGATACTGCCGAACGCCCAGAACATCTGCAGCATCTGGGTAGCAGGGGCTCGTAGCTTGATCGGTACGATCTCGCTACAGTATGCCGGCGCGTTAGCAATGAAGATACCCCAGGGCAAGCCCTCGAGGATCTGGGACGCGAAGATAACCGGCAACGAATTGGCAAAATAGAACACAAAGATGAAGGCGTTCAAGAACATGAGGGCGGTAAAGGTCGCCCAACGGTACCCGATACGGCTGGTGATGGGGCCAGCGAGGAAGACGCCGATAAGCGCACCGAGCTGTCCAGACACTTGAAGGGCAGACTGCCACGCAGTCCCGATAACCTTATTGCCGGTTGCGGGGTCAATTTCACCGTAATGTTCCTTGAACGCAGGCAGGGCGATGAAGTTGCCGCAGAGAAAAACATCGTAGGATTCCATAATCTGAATACGGCATTAGCTGTGATTCCTCGTCGGAGAAAATCCGAGTAGAGAAGGGCAAGGGCCGCTCACAATGGTGGAGGACATGACAAACGCCCAAAAAGTAGCCATGGGATACGCCTTCACGGCCTCCAGCACCCCCATGTTGTGCTCCGCGTTCTCTGCCTCGACTGCACCGGCCTTGTAATCGGCCACTTGGGCCTTCTCGTCGAGATCGTACGCATGTTCATGTTGAGAGACGCCCTGCTCGGTCTTGACATCGCCGGTTAACGACATCTTGAATAGCTCGCGATGTTACCGAATTACTGGGATGGAAAGCAAGACGCCAAGCCAGCTGAGGAAAATGGATAGGGGAGATTGGGCTCTTTTATTAGATCCGCAGATCTCGTCCAAGCGTTCTAGATGGAGACCTCGGTCTTTGGACAGGCACTAGATACCATGTGCGCGTGATGCATGGATCATTGTCTTTCGATCTTGGTAAGCTTATGTCCGACCCGAGAGCTTGATTCGTTGCGCCTGTAGGAGAGACCCCGCGCGAAGGCCCGAATGCGGGGAGGCCGTGACTGATGGCAGGGAAACTAGGTAGCATTGAGTACTCATGTCCGCTCTCAGGAATGTTAGTACACGGAGAATCTATGTGTACTGGATATTATATTGTTACACCGTTCAAGCCTTGTATACGCTTACCTGCCACAAGGGGCTTCAGAATATGCCAAGGTATTAGTAGAGTCGCGTCTGCGAACGGTATGTCATATATAAAACAACATCTACTAAGAATTATTTGGGTATCTAAGAGGAAGGCGTCCGAACTATTGAGTATTGGGTTTGTAGCAAGGTAAGATATTGGACCGGCTGACATCTGGGGGTGACTCGGTGAAGCGTGGAGAGAACAATCCCCAGACCGTTTGTTCCCCGGACTAGTCCCCCAGACCAGACCCAGATTATCTCTAGAGCGGTCCCTAGTGTTTTCGCATAAGTTTGTACCGAGTTACCGACAGTCTGTTCTCTGGCTGAAGACCCTAAACCCTAATGAGACAAGTCAGATCCTTCCACGCGCTAGTTAGTTGGAACAAGCATTCAAGCAAGCTTTATCAGTTGTCTTGGTCCTCGGTCTTGGTGACACGGCCGAGACGGCTAAAAGATGGGGCAAAAAGACCAAGCCTTTGAGAAGCGGGAAGAGAGAGGTAAGGCAAAGACAAAAGATGTTCGTCGAAGTACCTGAACTAGAGACGCTGTCGCATCGCGCGATGCAGGGCGAGCGGGAGGACAAAACTAGGATGCGATGGAAAATTCCCAGCAAGTCGGTGATCGCATTATCATTCTCGGTTCCGTTTTCCTTGATCGAATTAGCGATATAATCGAATCAGCCAATCCACGCTCAGGATCTATTTTAGTTGGCCCATATTATCACTGAATCCTTGTTGGTTCGTATAGACGGACAATTCGTTTAGGAGCCTGGCGCTAAAGGGGCTGCAAGTAGAAGGCGGTTGAGGTAGGCAGAATGGATATCGTGCCAGAAATCGTGTCATTAAGCGGACAAATAACAAAGGACAGTTATGTATGTAGATTCAATTCGTACGTACATACGTATGCGTTAGCGCTAGACTGTTCCTTGGTGTTGCCTCTTCCTCTAGGATTAGAAGGACTCAACTAGAGGGCCCCCGCCGTAACGCCACAATGAGCCCAACGCTTTCGTGTCAATAAAGAACCTCCCAATTGGTTGGATACACCGAAGATGACGTCGAATCTGCCTCGTAGCAGTTGTATTCGGCCGCTCTAGAATGGGATTTCTGTGAGACATTTCAAAAGCGTGTTATAACTATGCACATCCACCGCCAAACTTTAAGTAGATACTGAAGACGGACTGGCTTGATGGGTACTTCTTCAGTCCCATTTAGGAAGTTCGCTCGCCGCGTTCTCAAAGGTCTGAGGGCTAGATTTGAATCGCACAACTCCGCGGGGTCCCCTCAGATCGAAATACCAATATATTCGCGTGGGCAATAGAGATTTACTGAGGGGTAAAAAAAGCTAACACGAAAAAAAAATGCATCATCGAGGCGGTTCGTCCGCCGTTGTTAAAATACATCATTCAGAAGATGCAAGGGCTTCGGGGTACATTCCGAGACGTTGAAAATGATTGATAGGGATTGAAATGCTCGATTTTGTTAAGCGATTTTTCCAATTATCATTGATGCCGGGATATGTGTTGTCACACCTATACACAAGATACATACCCATCTTTCGCCTCACTATTCTCAGCCTATCTCACCTGACTCGTAACATCTTCGATGATATAAAGGCATTCCATGAAGAGTTCCTTTAACTCTACTTATCGCTATTCTACAGCTTCATCCGACGCTAGTTACGCTAAATTATACGCCGGTCTAGTAGCTATTTCGTGACCATTACCTTTTTTTCCGTTGATCCCGACGCAAGTTGTTCGCCCGTGAACTAATGACACTTGTCCATCCAAGAGAGCCATGTTATCAGCGCCTCTGAAATTAGTCTAGTCAACAGGTCGCTGACCGACGATACAGTTCTCGATCTCTCCGAGAAGTTCATTTGCTTCCATATTTCTCATTTTGAAGATAGTTGGAACCCGATACTTTACTCTCGCTATGTTATCCTCCCTCCAGTTAACCACTTTTGTCCATCTGCCGAATTCTCTTTCAAACTGATCCTTTACACAATGTGATTAAGACTCTGTATTAATATCTGGAGTAAATATCTTTTGTAGGGTAGTGGACAAGTTTACTCGACGAACTTCGAATCTCCGGAGAAAAACTGCAACAAAATAACCATCACTGAACGTTAAGCTCATTGAGAGGTACCGGAAACTTATACGATTAGCTCCGACACCTCTTTGACATCTCCAAGGGAAAATTAGTCAGGATATACCCGATATTTAGCCAAATCGGTCACCGGGCTATTTTCGCTTGGGTGGAACAAGAGCTTAGAAGAGTATTCGATTTGCAATAATCTTCTATACTTTAAAGGAACTGTGGGGATTCCGTCCCTCTCCGGCCAACTGGGGGCTTAGGATCTATGTGTCTGAATATCTTCGTGTAATTACTAACTCAGCAGATAAACACCCATAGGAGCCTCGCACACAAAGTCTCACACTCGTATGACTATATACTTGGTGTGCGGATTTCCGGTCGTGTGACACTATAGGAAATTATATTAAGCACTTTGCTTTACGAATTTGCTTTCTTGTCTTCTGGGACGTCTCAAAAACACGAGTTGATGGGTATAGATTCGTGTCAGGCGACTCTTGCTGCTTAGTCTCATGTGAGCGTCTCCACACATTTGGTAGAGTGGCGCGGCGTCACTTGGCTTTTTACACTCGCGGAGTTTCCAGTCTAGGTTAGCACCTGCTGAGATATGCTGATGGTCTGCGGCTCTGTCTACTGCTCTGATGGAATACCTCTCAGTTCTTCTTTCTGTAGCTTTATAACGCGTTGGACCAATTCCAAGGCTTTTCGCTGGCCTAGTACACGGCGGCTATGCAGGAACTGTGACATCATGGCTAAGGAGTTAGAGAGCATACTGTCATAAGGTACAACCACAAGTTCATAGACGATGACATCCCTTCTATATAGCTATATATCGTCCACAAAGCTGGTTTCAGAGACCTTCGCGCGACAACAAGGTACAGGGTCTTGACGCATGAGCTTGCTCGTAACTGGAGTAGTGAAGTTGTACTTTATTCAATCCAAATGAAAATTCTTTCGCCGCCTATCGGTAGGATATTCCATAAGCAGGAGAAATCCGGTGAGATACCAAATCTATGCGATATCTAAGCTGGCTGTGCTTTTTTTCTAGACAAGTGTAATACAAATCTGACCTCTTCGATATATCATGACTGAGCTTCTTTATATACAATGTTCTTAGATATTTTCAGTCGGCAGGGGTCTGCTAACCCTTCTAACGAGATCCGTTATGTCACACGGAATAACCCAAGGTAGTGAAGATGCGTATATCCGATGCCAGGGGTTAGATCATCTGCAACGCGGCGGTCTATATATTCATCTACCCGTTGAATTCCTGATCACGAAAACAGGCACGATAATGGGAGATATTAATAGATGGACGAAAGCGTATCTTTCGTGTATATATAGACCTAGATGCCGCCAGACTGAAGGGAGAAACCTGTTCAGTATGGTTCCCTTGCGGCCATAAATGATTATATGCGAATAGAACACCAAGTTCCGAGCCTCATCCTCGTTACACGTTACAGTTAAGTATAGAATTAAACTCACCCCCCTTCTTACATCGTATACAACAATATGGACATTCTCAAACTCTTCGTTTCTACGACAAAACCCACGGTAATCATCTTGAGCAATAAAGAGATTGGTAACTACTAGCCAACAAGATTTTTAGCACAGAAGCTGCCATACACCTTGGGATCCTATGATCGGCCATATAGCCTCGAAAAGTCTTTAGCTTTGGATATTTTCTGCTGGGGAAGTCAGCAAATTGATTCAGCTCTATCTCAATCGGGGCATTCGAGGAAAACAATGTTTACCAGGGCCATCGCTCATTTCACCGGTTATGTATCAGGATCTTGACGTTGAATCGAGCATAGTCGATCTGAATGAACGACTAGAGTTAAGAAGTAGAATTTGGAAGGTAGACTAATACATCTTGGGAAATAAGGTGCCATAAGGGACGGAGGGAGTCGTGTTGTATATAAACAGACAGCGCCCACGAAGACCTTCGCGCAACAACAAGTGTCTATATTGGAGCGAGTTTAAAATCAAATATGAAAAATTGTGCCTACCTCAAGTACAGGGTTCTGACATAAGATGAGCTATACTTGGACAAAAATCGCGATGATCAAGTATGACTTGAAGAATTTTCAGCTTCTTTAAAATCTAACGTGAGTAGCCTCCAGTGACTTTATTAAAGAATCGGTTCGAAAGAAGCACGTTGTCGAAAGTTTCTAGTCCTCCCAAAATTCAAACCACAGATGATGTTGCATGTCAGATCAGAAACCCATTCAATTAATAATGCTCAAAGTTCATTCGCATCCAAGGCCAATAAGAGATGCAAGTCCTATATTCAAATACTTCATTGATGGTCTTGGATAGTCTGTATATGCTCTTCGTTCCAATTTGCAGGGAGCGGCGTAAAGGATGCACGTGAAGTTTCTGAGGTGAGATCTCTTATTTCTAATGCTCTTGTTTAAGATTAGTCGGCTGACGTCCGTAGGGGCGTTAGGGTGAGTGTTTATGTGTAAGAGCCGTAAAGGGAACAATCTTATTCGATGACCCAGGCACAAACTCGAGGTGTGGCTCGTCAAGAAAAATGTTTGCCATGATCACATGTTCAATACTCGTCTAATCTAGTCATATGTCTTATTTTAATAGCGATGATGAAAAACGCCTGCTCGCTATTTAAATATTAGAATATGTACAGTCCGCGCTTAAGGAAATGTCATAAAAATTCATGTAAAATGGATTATTTAGTTACTATGGTTCTAGAAATATAATTCTTAGCGAACTGATCATTATTGGAACCGTCTCACACTTACCCTTTTACTGTAATTCTTAATTCTATACCGACAGTGTGCAGGAGGAAATTATCGATAATCAACTATTGCTATTCACGCACCCTCATTCAAAGTTTGTGAATTCCCTTGTGTACGATACACATCCTATTTTAAGGTTTCTAAATTGCACCTTAATATTGAGGCATATGAGCGACAAGGGGCGCTCCGAGGTTTCGCAACTCGGGTTCGTTCTTACGAATCAATCCCATTACGACACGGTGCAATGTATATGACCGTCAAATTATGATATCATACCTATGATTTCTGCTCCGATATATCAATTAACTAGGTATTCTAATGAGTTTCGTAAACTGTTCTTATCTGCAGAATGCGCCCGCTAGTTAACCCGCATTGGCACTCAGCCCCCGCAACCAACTGCTCTTAGCGCAACTAGTCAGGGGAAGGGTAATTAAAGGCGTCGTTTTAGGGTAATTGATGCTGCAAGACGAATCATTGAGATATCTTGGTACATGCAGAACGTTGAGTTTCCGCTTTGTAATTCTACATATTATTACATAATACACCCCTATCCTCCTAAACATAGGATGGAAGGTTACGATCAGAGCTGATGACAGATTTCATCAACCCCAAATAGTTCATGTTGAGATCACTATCTGCGTAGAGATCCTGCTGTATCCAGAACGACTGGACTTGAGCTCGGAACGTTTCCATGCTACGCCCATAACCCTTCTTATCTGTCCGGTCGATCAAGTTCAAAATGGCGATCCTTTGCTCATCCGTACGCGCTTCGCACGCTATGATCAACAGCGGGAAGAAGTGGCGGCAATAACAATGCTTGACTGGTCCGGCGAATTGCCTGTTCACCAAATAGTCTAGATTCGTTGTCGGTTCTAGTGGGTTCTGTGACGCACGAGTCAAATAGACACGGGTAGCTACCTGATACAGCTGTACGGTAAACTCGAAGTCGTCTCTGGCGTCATCTGAATCTATAATTGGAGATGTCGCGAATGGTAGGTTATCAACTTTCCACTCTAACGCCCTGAGGCGATCCTTATACTCGACAGTATGGCTCCTCGGATCGCTCGGGTCTAGCAATACGTCCCATACTTCGGAAAGTATACTCAAGATTGCATGAGTAGGACTCTGCAGGGGCAATGTCTGTGCTTTGAGATTAGCAAATGTCAACAATGGACTGATTGATTTACACACCTTCCTATTTTCTACTAAAGGCGAACAACGGGTGATTCGAGGAACGGAAAGACTTGTTGCATCGGTGGGCTGCACAGTCGGGTACTGTTGCCGCCAGTGAAACAGGGTAAACCGCGCCATTGAATCATGATAATGGACCCAATCAAGAAGCTTCCTAATCACTCCATGATCCGGTTTGTTGCCTAACTGGGCACCTTCTACGACGTCAATGGCTCCTCGAATATACCAAAGCCACTCCCCAGTGCTTTCAGACGGTAGGAGGATCTACAAAAGACTCGTAAGCCGGCATGCTACTGAAATTATCCGGGTATCCCCAGTTTACTCACCTCAAAAGAGCACAGTATCATACAGGCAGCAACATGTTGAGCAGCTTCAACCAATCCCTGAGAAACCTCCTTCGCGGAAGCGGAGAGGGCTCCGAGCGCGGCGACCTTGAGCGACATGGTTTTGCGATGGAGCCCACTACGGTGAAGAGAGGAAAAGGCAAGTAAGGAATGTAAGAGAGCGCGTCTTGACACCGTGTCGTTAGTGAAGACCATGGGAATAATCACATCGCGTATATGTGACATAGTTGGACTGAACGTGGCCAACGACTGGTGAGCAGCATCGCGGACTAAGGCGCGAATCAAATGAGCTCTCTACCCGCCCAAATGTACGGATTTATGCTTACAATAATGTATTAATTCCATTTGTGTCACTTCTGCTTGAGGTTGAAGCCATAGCTTGACCCTAGGTAGGCCTGGATCCAGGGCTTTCAGCGTAACCGGAGAGGACAAATGACGATAGGATTCAATGTCTTCAGATATTGTATTGATGAATGGATTGCTACTCAGGTGCTGTGTCCGTATTGATGCACAGGTTACCGGTAAAACCGATACAATCGCGCGCTTCTTATCGTTTTCTCTTGGCCATGACAAGCGGAGTGCGTACCCTTCGCAATGCCGCCGAGCTTGCACACACCTACGACAACTTGGCACGCCCTGGTCGCATTGGACTTTTCGACCTGGCGTATTGTTAGGCAAATCATCGAGACACGACCAGACCTCCAGGCGGACACAATTACTAACTTTTACATGTCCAACAGCTCCGCCTCGATTTTGTTGTAGAATTGGATGACATATCCGGGATTGTGATTTATGCCGCGCCGTTGATAAGTGAAAATAGAGAGCCGGAATTAGAAAAACGGTCCTAAATTTGCGGGCTATGAATGCTTAACGCCGAGGTTTCATGTCAATGAGAAGCCTCGCTTGATCATGAAAAATCGGACAAAGTTGCTTAGGATGGAGTCGTTCTTCACGCAGGTATTGTTGACGACCAATAAATAAATGGTAGGACGTTGAGACCCCTGCTTGATACAGATGACACATGGACCCACCCTAAGCAACTTTTTCCGAATCGGCATTTGTCAGCCTAAAAAGACTTACTGCAGACCCCTACTGCACCTAACCGAAACAGCGCCACCATTTTGGTAATGATGCAGCTACTCAAACCGCCATGGAGGAGGTACGACGCCGCGATGATCCGATAGAATTGAGGATCTATCACAAACCGAGAAGCAACAGCTATGTGCTCTATAAATATGAGCATTGCGCCCACCCAAGAGTGTTAAATTTTCCAACTCGCTCATCGTCATCGTGACAAGCACGTTTTCACTCCTTCATACTTGATCTCAATTTACGCTCTTAACCCCTCAGGAAGCCAACTTCACAATGGCTACTTACTTGGTCACTCAGGCAACTGGCAACCAAAGCCAGTGGGTTATTACGCATCTCCTTGCCGCAGGAGCAAAGGTTCATGCGATTGTGCGAGACCCTTCGAAGAAGCTCCCAGATGTCTTGAATCGTCCGGGAGTGACGATCTTTAAAGGTGAAAGCGTCAATTTCGACGACGTTTCCCGTGCTGCGCAGGGTTGCGTAGGAGTCTTCTTGAACACTTTCCCCATCCCGGGAGTGGAACTACAGCAAGCCAAGACCATTCTTGAGGCATCCAAGAAAGCAGGACTCAAAAGTGTTGTTTCCTCCACCGTCATGGGCGCGGGAGACAAGGCCATGTGGGACGACGCTGTCACCGAGCAATGTGACCTGATCGGATATTACCGCTCGAAGTTCGCGGTTGATGATGCTGTGCGCACGGGCGGCCTCGAGACTTGGACAATCCTACGACCGGCATTCTGCCATTTCGACTACATGCTGCCCAGCTGCCATGGCAACTTTGCGAGGCTCGCGGAACACGGAGAGTTAGACCATTTCTACAACGACGGCTCCCGCATACCTCAGACGGATGCCCACGATATTGGAAAGTACGCCGCTGCCGCATTACAGGATCCCGCAAAGTTCGCAGGCCAGGAGATCGATATTGCCAGCGAGAACTTGACTATCGAGGAGGTCCGCGATATCCTCATCAGAGTCAGTGGCAGAGACGTTACGGCCCGGCGACGTACCCCGGCGGACGGAGAACCAGTCCCTGGCCACCGATTTCAGAATTGGGCGAATTTCAAGGACTTCAGCTCTGTAATACAAAGTGCGAAAGAAGCACAGGCCAAGTTTGGTATCCCCTTCACCCCTCTTGAAGAGGCATTGCAGAGGGACAAGAGTCGTCTGCTGGAGTGTTTGCCTGTCAAGGCCTAGTTGTGCATGTATCTGCATGCCCCTAGACCAGAGGCTTACGAGAGAGACTCGAGAAGGATCAGTAGTGAGATAGTACAGGAGTCGGAATTGAAACAGTCTTAACACATTAGCTTTCTTGATGGTTCCCTCTTGTTCCTTTATAGTAACAAGACGCAAAAATAGATATAGTACTAAAAGTCCTATCTATGGTCTCTCATCTCTAGTGATTCTATAATAATGAAATCTGGTTTACCAACTAGGGCTAACGTTAAGATCCCCAGACTCGAGCCGTGCTTTGATGGCAACGGAATTGACTGAATTACCGCTTCGGCTCGTCATAAGGCACACAGATAGAGGGAATCCGGCGTGTAGCGAGATAGCGTTCACGAAGATGATTTAGAGTCCTTCACATGACAACAAATCTCTTTTGCATACCCCAAGTAAAGGGTTCCTGGCATTTATAGGCCCACGTGAAAGTTTTTGCTATCATGGATCTTTTCCCTTCTTCATAGAAAGTTTAAATGATTGGAAGCCACAACAAAGAGGTTACTACCTCCATAAAAATCACATGGAACTAAGTAGGGGTATATGTTTGCCATAGCTAGCTACACTTAGAAGTAAGCACAACCATAACCTGTTAAAAGATATAATGACGGTGGCAGCACAACGCTAGATCAGCTCATACAAGATACTCTATGATAGCATTAGCAACCGAATTCGTTGGGGGTCGAATATAAATGTAACAAGGATGAGGCCCGGAACAGTGTTCTATTCACATATAATCATCTATAACCGCAAGGGAGCCATACGGGACTGGCTTCCTCCCTCCAGATAGCGGCAACCTAGGTCTCTATTTATATACACGAAGGTGTAGCCTTCGTCCATCTGAAATGCTCTTGCCTGTCTGCTATTCTCGTTCATTATCGCCTGTTTTCGTGATTAAATAATTAACGAGTAGGTAAATGTGCAGATCACCGCTTCATAGATGAATAACATGATCTAACCCCTCTAACGTCGGATATTCGCATTCCCACTACCTTGGGGCTATTCCGTATGACAATGAACAACTTCGACTAGAATACTGTGTGGGAATAAGTTATTTAGTCACTTTAGATTCGATCCACACTTTTCTGCTTAAATGAAAAGAAAGTGCGGAAGGCGTGCAAACGAAAATCCTAGGACCATGCGAATTATTAGCCTAGTTCTACGGTATAGCTATTCACCTTCGCTTGTTGTTATTTTTGAAGGACAGCATTTCCCTGGATTCACACCTCTAGAGCCCCACAACATGGGTGACATTATTTACAGCTCTCACCAGGGCACACAACTGCGTATATTGTATAGGACTTGTATTGGGGGGAGCATAAGCCTTTTCGGCTAGCTTTTGCCGCGAAGCCTGTCGTACAGAACTGCCCATGGTGTTGGGAATGCATTTATCCGATGCCATGGGTTATTATGATGTGAATTATCTATGAAGCGGTGGTATGCATACTCAGCTACCCGTTATTTGCCTGATCACGAAAACATCACCAGACGATAATACGCGATAATAGCAGATGAAAGAAAGGGTAGCTTTCGTGTGTATATAGACCTAGTTGCCGCCAGATCTGGAGGGAGGAAGTCAGTTTAGTATGGTTCCCTTGCGGCCATAGATGATTATATGTGAATTGACACAGTTCCAAGCCTTATCCTTGTTACAAAGCCTGCCTGTGCTGACTGGCCTCTAGCTTCCAATACGGGGTAGAGAGACTTCTAAAGCTGGCCTAAATTGCCTAATGCTCAAGAATAAATCACAAACCACTAGTCCCAAGCTCAATTACCAAATATCCAACAAGGCGGCTGTGAGGAAACGGGTGGCGGGACAAAAACATAGCGTATACGCATCGGGTATGCTTAGTATAGAAAAGGACAAGCCGGTGTAGTGGGTCCCTGAACTTTATAGAACTACCCGTCAATAGGCGCCAAGCCAATAAAAATAAACGTTTCAGGAATTCAGCTGCTACCGTGCCGCCTGTGTAGATATATTGTAATGCAAATTTCCTAATTCGTCTCATAACCGAGGAGGTAACAGAGCGTTGACCTAGGTAGCTTATACTCGTTTTGGTACAATGGGCTTGTATTCCGGCTTTAGATTTTGCTGTTTTATCATTTTCATTCCTGTAAGTTGTGACGGAAACTCAACTCGCTGAGTGCAACCACTGACGCAGCTGTAACCCCATTAAACTCGAACCATATTCTCATGAATTTGGATGAGGATTGTAGCCAAGCTCTGACATATGCAGTAGCATAATTCTAGTTACGGCATTTGTAACTAGATGGTGGGGGTGATGGGTCCAACGAGGGGCATGTGAGATGCCATAAAATGTTCAGCTACGATCATACTTTCAATACTTCAATGACCTGCCAATAATAGACAGAATTTTCTGGGATTTAGTCCAGAATATTGGCCGCCGGCGGAACGTCAAAGTATGGAAACGGAGTAAAGTTAAGTCTTTTCGGAGAGACATCCATGCTACATTTTCGGCTCTCGGGAAAAAGGTGCAGCCATCATGAAGTGAAACCTGCGATGTAGCTACTTCAATAATGTTTCTGTTGAAATACGTAGCGTGCACTTTATCATTTCAGCGATCTCAATGTGACAAATCAACACTCAAGGTTTATCCCTTGGCCCTTTAGAAAACCAGCAAACAAGAACTTAAAAGCTAATGAGAAAGCCTATAAGTAAGATCTGGGGAAAGAGATAAGCCTGAATCATGAGCATAGTCAGTAGAAACAAACTTTTGATGACGTCTCATAGTTCTGGTACCTTCATAATGTCTGAAGTACCCTGGTAGTCACCGTTCAGATCGGTGACAAGGGGCAATCTGGCGGCTAGCGAGAGACCTTATCATAGACTGACGGTTGCTGAAGAGTAATGCACATCACATTGCTTCCTGAACATATCGGACGCGCCAATTAAGTCAGGCCCAGCATTGGCTGATGATTACTATAAACCTCGAGCTAAACATGACAAATCGACAGTAGGAAAAACCAATGTATATTTGGGCGGGTTGATAGTATCACCACTCCGTACAGGCTAGATGAAATCGCAGTTCATCTATTCTTTCTTACACTTATGTCTAGTGCAGCAGCATTTGATTCTAATGTCCCTTGAAGAAACATCCAAATCCGTTATTCAATTGAGGTTTTCGATCAGCTCGTTGAGCTCTACATAAGCGGCAAGAAAAAAAACTGAAAACAACAACAAATAACATATGGGTCTATTTTGGTCGCTCCAAGACCTCTAACTAGAGCCTTTTAGGAGTTTATAGTATAAAAAGGTGGGGAGCATCGTAGAAATGAGTCCAATTATGTGGAGTAGGTTTATCCCTCATAGATCCGCAGGACTGTGACGAATGTACAAGTTCATAGAGATACATATCAGGACTATATCGCTTGTAGAAACACATGAATAGACATTTCACCAATACTACGGTGCTTTAGCTGGGCCCTAACATGCATGGGACCCTTGATAGGTGATGATAAAGAACACATCCCCCGTCTGTTAGGGGAATGAATATACACAGCAGGCATTATGTGGGTTTCATATTTTGATAGACTCCGCGCGTTGTCGACCCAAATGCAAAGGATTTGGAATTAGTTAGGAAGTTCTCAAAGAGGCGGTTAAATCCCTGAATGTCGCCGCTTTTACTTCAACACTGAGGCTGAATCCACGTCACCGAGATTTTTATACACCACATAAAAGGGACTAGTAGGGGGGGCAACCAATATATGCCATGGTTGGGTAGCATTAGGTACCCTTTGGACTCTGGATAGACAGGTAAATACGGCTCATAATAATGCCGAGCTCTCGGTATAAATAAGAGAAGCTGCTCTTTAGTAGACCTTCGATTCTAGTTTCTCATTAGATCACAATATTCAGATCAGAGTCAACATTTTATTTGAACATCGGACCTCCCTATTCTTTGCTTAGTTGAAAATAAGCGTATTTCCCCCAAACTTGACTTCCACACTCACCATTCCACTAGCCCAAATGGCCGGACCACTGAAACGGTACACCAACGATAAGGTCGGGGGCTTTGGCGGCGAAGAGTTTAGCCTCACTAACGGGAACCATCCCGTCAAGACCATCACTATATGGTTCGGGAGTGCCGACTGCATGGGGGTGAGAGCCATCGAGCTTGTCTGGACGGACGGCAAGGTACGCCATGAAGGGCAGAAATCGGGCGACTCGTCATCTTTTACTTTTGACGATAACGAGAAAACGACAAAATTGAGCGTGTTCCTGAATAACAACCGCGTCGACAAGCTTTTGTTGACAACTAAAAGGACTACATGGGGAAATGGAGGTCAGCTCCCACACGAACAAAGACTAGGAAATGGTATCTTCCTTGGATTCATTGGATCTTCTGATTATACTGGGATCCTCTCTCTTGGGGCAATCTTCCAAGAAGACTCGGACTAAAGGTACTGAGGCCTTCCTGGGAACCAATACAACCGTGAATACTAACAAGATACTTCGATAGTAGAGGTGGCGGGATTATGGGCCTTCAGAATCCTAAGATGTTGCAATTCAACATGCACATTCTAGATGTTGTTCGTGTTTGGGATTCCGCTCCTAAGGATCTTGCGATTCAACGTACGCGGCCTTAAGCCCATTATTTGAGCAGTCTTTCGACCTATCCTACCTCAATATAAATTGCATTTCACACAGACTTTTCATATAGGGTCATGCGAGCGACGACACGCACGAGTCTTCAGTTGCCTAGCTATCCGTATATGCCTAATTTAATAATTTAGGCTTCACGAAAGCGAGTGAGAGCAGGTAAGCAAAAGCGAGGTTTGCGCATACATAGACCTTAGGTCGCTGCCTCGCCAAAGAGGAGGACTAGACATTTATAGCCTTAACCCCAGATGATTATCGAAATTAGAGGTCTCTCTTGAGCCTTTGTTATATTTTAGTATATGTAGATATTTGAATTATTTCCAAAATGCTGCGACGCTATCAAAACACAGCAATGGCCCCTATTTGTTATTAGAGAAGAGCCGGGGTGTTGAGCACGGGCCTTTGATTCGTCTATCAACCCCTAAGGCGTGAAGGGCGGATAGGGTCCCCTTTTTCTTATGCAATCTGAATAATCAATACTGTAAAATATAGCAATGAGAATAGTGACAATCATGGCCACTTGGGTTTGTGTCCCGGAAGTTAGTTTTTATCACGCGGGCTAATCCAAGGTACTAAGATTGCACGTATCTGATAACCACAAGTTATTGCCTTCGATATCATTTCATTAATCTCACATAACCCGTTAATTGCCTTATCACGAAAACAGACAATAACGGACGATAATAGCTAATAGGAACGAAAGCTGAGCTTTCATGTATATAAACCTAAGTTGCCGCCGGAGCTAAAAGCAGAAAGCCAGAAGAATATGGCCGCCTTGTCTGGCATACCCTTATGTCTTTCCCTAGATTCTACCCTTCACCTACAAAATTATTAACGGTATAATGATCTCTCTAGGTTATAAGCCACAACGATGCCAAGGCAGCTAGCATGTCAGCCGCACATTTTCTCCCTGGGCCCAGCCAATAATGCCAAGACACGTATATTCATGACCCCTTTGCTTTAGCTCTGTATTACCCTTTTTGGACAAATAAAGATCTTCAATGGAGAATGTAGGGACCATCAGAAACCGCGTTCATCATCGATCTTAATTTTGAACTGTCACGAGCATCATGTCATCACAAGGGGCTCTAGGCATCGAACATGGAATAAGTACGAATAAACTGACCGATTTGACTCCTCCCGACGACACGATTTCTTCTTGCGACTTCTGCTCTAAAGTTGTCTCTGTCTTCTCAACCCCTTACGATCAATCACGTAAGATAGATCTCGGTACCTTTTCTGATGCGATTACCGCTGAATGTCCTCATTCTAAATCGCTGCGGAAAGTCAAGTTCAAGTACTTTGATGGAGTCGAACACCAGTGTGAACAAGGAACTCTTGAGATTCTGAGCTCGCTGTATTCAAATGCAGTCTCTTTGAACAAACGTTGCCTCTGCGACGCTGGTTTAACAAATACTGGGTACTCGACAGCAGGGCACTGTGACCTCGCTGTTCTGGAGAACGAACCTAGCAGCAATGGAAAGACGCGACTTATTGACAACCGATGGATTGATGTGAGCCTTATTCGAAGTTGGCATGACCGATGCCAACACGAGCACGGGAAAGGTTGCGACAACTACATAGTTGAAGGGCTAGGGAACTATCAACCCGACTGGCTGATAGACACCAACCGAGGTTGTCTCGTTTCATATAAGCCGGGTGAGCCGCTGAGACGGTACTTGACGCTTTCATACGTTTGGGGCCAGGCTCCTAGTTTTCAAGCGCTGAAAAGCAACATTGGACAACTTCAAACAGCAGGCGTACTAGTCTCGGGGCCCGTCGCTCGTCAGATCCCAAAGACTATCCGCGACGCCATACAAATAACGAAACGCCTAGGCGAGACATTTTTATGGGTGGATAGCCTCTGCATCGTCCAGGACGATGATGTAACCCGCGAAAAGACTCTACAACAAATGCACCTCGTCTATGTGAGTTCAGTTCTGACTATAATAGCAGAGCATGGGCAGAATGCTAGGCAAGGCATTAGAGGCATTAGGGGACTATCAAAACGGAGACTACACCAACAGACCCGGTTTGACATTGCGCATGACGTCGGCAAAGTTTTAGTTTTCAAGACAGACAAAGAGTGGCGCAATTCGCGAGTCCTTACAAACCCACACGATTATCATATGCGTATGTGGACATATCAAGAATATCTATTCTCCAAACGACGTCTCATTTTCGGCTCTGGGCCGGCGGCTTGGTTGTGCAATAGAGCCAGATGGCTTGAAGATGAGCATTCTCATTCTGGAGGAGCCAAACCTGAACAACCATTCCAAAACCCCATGACTGAGATTATGAAGTCGCGGGTTCCAAGTCTGCTTGATCTCGGCTATATCGTGTCACAATTTAGCGGCAGGGCGATCACACACCCTACGGACGTTCTGTTTTCATTTTCTGGTATACAGTCTATGCTACAAGATCAAAAGTTTCCGGATGGTCTACTCTATGGGCTTCCAGAATTCTACTTTGATATAGCATTAACTTGGATCCCTGGCAAATATGGAGTCGCTAGAAGGCGACTTCCAACTGATGCTGATAAACGTGTATTGCTCGACAAATTGCCCAGCTGGTCCTGGATAGGATGGCAAGGATATGTCGATTTTCTGCCAGACAATGAGTTTGAGTCTCGTGGGCCTCACTGGGCGGAGGTGTTTGGCTTCACTACCCCTGTCACTAAATGGTTCGCTTTAGAGTCCCTTAAATCGGAAAATAGGCGACCTATAAAGTCACAGTGGCACGAGTTTCGGACGTCAAACTCAACTTTGCTTCCCGAGGGATGGAGCCGAGAAAAGTTCTCTCTCAATTCTTGGAGAGCGAGAGCTTCTAGGAATGGCTCGCAGTTTCAACTTCCACCCAAGTCGTTGCGATGTTATACATATTCTCATGTTTCCGAGCCCAATTATTTTTTCTGGTATCCTGTCCCTGTGCCTCCACGCGCCGAAAGGAGGGAACGACTCAGGCAGATGCAATACCTATACTGTAAAACTACTCGGGCGTTTCTCTACCAGAGACCAGGTAGAACTCGACATACTGCGCTCTGGGACGATAATGGACTTGGGATAGGGACAATGTGTTATGGTACCAGCATAGAGCCGAAACAGAAACCTCAAAAGCTTGAATTAGTGGCTGTTGTGAGAGGGTGGCTTGCGAGAACGATGGTTAGTTACGAATTAATGAGGTGGGCTCGCAATGATAATGACTTGAAATGGTGGAAAGATCAAGAAGGTCAGAAAGTGGATTGTTATTTTGTTTTGAGTATAGAATGGGAGAATGACGTGGCATATAGGAAAGCAATAGGTTGGGTAATAGCAGAAGAGTGGGATAAGAACTCAGAGCCTATTGAGCTCATACTAGGTTAGCATGGATTCTAAAGTCTACTCCCATAAGAAAAAAACACGGATTCTTCTATGTCACTTGATTGCTACAAGACCATTCATTACTTCCAGCGTTGAAAGATAAAACTTAGATCAATTCTCGACCTACAGCTGAAGGGGCTTAGACAACGGCGTTTGACGTTTGACGTTTGAGGGTCTCCGTAGAAAGGATGCTCATCTCTTGCACTCTCGCTGAGCTCCAGTAGCAGTAGCTCTGTTTCCTCTTGACAAAGAAAACTTCTTGATCAACTTTTAGGGCATGCTATATTCCATGGGGTTCCTATCACCATATAGATAGACTAGGCTTATATTTGTGATAGGAGAACTGCATGTTTGTGTAAAATTATGCGAGTTTGAGACCTCGCATGAAGATCACATGATTGCTTACCTGATCCGCTGAGACAGAAATACGAAGCGAAGACCAGCAACTATATGCGAGATTACTCAGATATACAGATCTCTTAATTAACTAAGAAGAGGACAGAACCTTTAGGGCCCTATGATGTTATAGAAGATCATCGTAGTTCGTATCCCCTTCCAGGTTCCTTGAAAAAGGTCTTGTTCAAAACTATATGTCGATGAATGGTAAAGGTTTCAGTACGGCGTACCATCTAACAACGGCACTACTCAACGTCGTGCGGAATGCCTATGAACCTAAATTATAGCTTCCAAGTTCCACGATTCAGTATCCGTTTATAGTTTTAACAATATTGATAAGAGTGGAGTAATATATGTGTGCTGAATTAAAACTAACTAGGTTTAAGGTAAAGTTGAATAACACATGCTATAACCTACATATCCCTATGGCACCCTAGCCAACTCTAATATATACAGTAGGAGACTTATAGTACGTGAGTTATGAAAAGGAAGGCTTTGCCATCCAAATTTTAGGAATCTGATCTTGACAAACTCCAAAAAAATCCCCAAAGCACAAATCGCGTCGCACTTAAGTAAGGATACTGCTGCTCATAACATAAGCCCGAATAATTCAAACCAATATCAAATCACTACATCCGCCTTTCCTACAAGATAGACGACTTAGGACAAGATGAAGGATAGAACAATCGCATGTGCTGCGGGAGCCATTTTCGGCGTTGTCATCGCGCTCCTACGCTCGAGCGGTCTCGGCCCACCCCCTTCCGGCAATTCTTTTATCTACCAAGACTTCAAGAAGAGAATACCAACTGAGAACCATCGCTACGGCCCCTCTCCAAGTACGTAATAATGTCTTGATCAAAAGAATTGTCAAACCGACATTTGTACTAAGAAAAGGCTTAATCCCGCTGTGGATACCGTCTTAAAGTGAGCATAAGTGCATCGACAAGGTTACTACCGCAGGATAGATGCAAATATGTCCGGAAACGAAACTGTGACGGAGGAAAAACGACGTCGTTACAACCTCTTTGGTGTAACGGTATATATAGCTCGCACTTCCGCGACAGAAACACAGAATAATTCTACCGGCGAACCTAATTTCATCTGAGAAATGCAATTTGCGCAAAATGGTATCCTGATATCCAACCTATGAGCGCCAAGGTCGCGGATTTATGAAGGCTGCGAAAGTCTACAGCAGACGACAAAAAATACGGTGGTGCAGACGCCTGCGCAACAGCTGTTAAACTGGTATAAATATATGATACGGAGGTTGGATTAGTAGGTAATTCAATAGTTTACATTCTGAAGGTAGGAGCCAGACTTTAAGTACCTTGTTTGCTGGGTGTAATTGTTGCGTCATTCACATGACTTCTCCAACTACATCCCGTCGACTAAGACACGACGCGATAAACAAATAAAACGTCAATGAAACATGAACCACGTGTGAAAGAGCACCTGCATAATCATCTAAATACTGCGGTGGTATCACAAGATCTGCTGTGCTTACTTATACCGATGAGCCTATTGAGAACCTTACCAATCAAGACCCATTGGTCACTTCCACTGACACGAAGACTCCCAGCTTGGCAACCATTCCATTCATCATCAATCCTTGTACACCAGTCAACCCGTACATCTCAATCTAAAAACCGTGCAAAAATGGATGAAAATATCTCACTATTTGAAACAGCGATGCGAAAAGTCTACGGACCGTACGACCTATCTGCACAGCCAGACACTACATGGGAACCCGGAAACGCAGGTGGACACCGCGGCCGGTATCTCTGGACGGATGCTTTCGGCGTCATTAACTTCGTCACTTTATCGCAAGAGAAGTGTTCTCAGGGTTCTGCGTATCTGCACCTCGCGCGCCAGCTCGCAAATACAGTTCATGAGGTGTTGGGCCGCGAACGTGAACCACCTGGATCTCAAACCCGTCTACCTGGAGCTACCGACGAGGCTCCGCTCCGTGGTGGCTTGCGCATTGGAAAACTCGGAGCCAGCGGCCCCGATGGTGATGGCATGTACCACCATTACCTAACGCTATGGATGTACGCGCTCGACGTCCTGGCACGGGCAACGGGGGAGACACGGTGGATTGTGCTTGCCGTCCAGCTTGCGCGGGCAATACATTTGCGATTCATAGTCGAGCGTCACGGGAGAGAATCTATGGTCTGGAAGATCTCAACTGACATGCGTCACGTGCTCGTTGGGAGCAAAGGCCACTTGGACGATGTCACGGGGTTTGTGGTCTATCGCATGTTGAGGGACACAGCGCGGCGCTTTGGAACTCATGAGGATGATGTGCTGACCCCTGAGATTGAGCAATACGCCCGCATCATGGAACATGGGGATGTCTCGCTCTCGGGCGATCCCCTTGATCTAGGCATGGGCCTGTGGGTGGCGCATTTCGATCGCGATGCCGCTTGGTCTCGCGAACTGAGCTCTCAGGCCTTGGAGATTGCACAAGGGAGATTTCTAGCTGCTGCTGCCAAGCCACTAACGGCCGCGAGTCGTTTGCATCGTCTTGCGTTCCGCGAGTTCGGTGCCTGTATAGGGATTAAATGTTACGAGAAAGAGTTGGAGCCGTTGATGAAAGGAGTTGAGACTGTTTTGAGCATCTGGAAGGATAAAATGGCGGAAGACGAGGCCGACGGAGATGAAGATTTGAGGCCCATTAATCTGGTTATGTATGCCGCAGCCTTGATTCCGGGAGGTAAGTCTTCCACTATTCTGGCTCGCTCTTCAACAAACATGCATTAATAAATAACAGCCTTTCGTAAGAGCTATCTTGGAGATAGAACACGAAGTCAAGGCTCCTGACCTTGAACATCGTAGACCCCTAAAGGACTTGTACGAATACTATACCTTGAGCAATATTACAGGGTAGTATGCATTGAGTCTCGTAGCTAACAAGTCTGTATGTGTGGATAGTCAAAATATTTCATTGGTTCTTAATAGCAGATTGAAACTTTCGCAGACGATGAACCAGATTCTCCGGTACCAGCTCGTAGAAAGCTACTATAACTGGATGACGGAATTCAAACTCTGTTGGTGACGTGCTTTCACTATCGCTGCTAACACTGTAAGACCTAATACTACTATCCAATAAGATTGCTCTAACCAGTCGTTACATCTGGTCAAGTCATTCTAAGACTCGCATGACAGTACTTCATGGAAACCTCCAGGACCCTTCGTATAGTATGTTGTAGATAACCTCGGCTCGGCTGCTTCCCCTGTTTGTATTGGATGATAAAGCTGGAGTTTCCCTACGCCTCGGTTTTCTAAGTACTGCATAAACCAAAGATAGAAGAAGAAAAAATCTGCCATAGCAATAGGAGATCTCCGAATGTTTATAACTACTTCTGAGTGCGCAACTACGACAATAATATAGTAGGCCCAAGTAGATGCTTCGAAATTTGGATCATTGCGCTGACTCTGGCCGCTTATTTTGAACGACTATACCGCTATGTTTATAGCAGGCATTAAGGTTTGCCAAGACGTCTAGTGCAGGCACCGCTCTCAGCCACTTTTCACGGAGGACAGTATTATAGGACGCATCGCATCATGAAACCTAATTAAGAACATTTACATCTTCCTTAACGGTTGACTTTACTATATCTTGCCTGCCTCCCTCCCTTTTCAATCTCTTCTATTCTTAATTCAAAGTTACGTTGTTCAGGATCCTCAGTTCTGTATATCACATAGTGTGTACTCTCTTAGCATATCAGCTCAGTTAGCGAGTCCGTATCTCAATGGAACTCTCCATCGAAGCCATTGTTGCCATCATATCGTTGTTTGTCGCACTTCCCCCCATTGTGGTTATTCTCGCGCAGTTAATCAATCGTTATCGATCTCGTCGCACTCAAGGCGAACCTTTAGGTCCGTTTAGTTCTTTACTGTCACCATAAACACCAATCTTTTTTGTGTTGAACTATTATAATTCCTCCCTAGCGCAACACAAGTTGATGCGGTCCACTTTTATTTGACATTTAGGTTCGTGGGGTACTTGAGGCTAACTCGACGGAAACATCTTGGCAGATTTAGCTGAGCTAGAACTCGAGCCTGCCCTTCGGACATCCCCACTACCACCACCACTGCCGCCCTGGCGCACAACATCGATCCGCATGGTTGTTGAAGATTATGGCCAGAGGCATCGTTTCGAAGTCACGCAAGATCGACAGTACGAAGAACCCATCATCGACCTTGAGTCCAACGTGCCACTATTGGCAGAAAGTCAGAGTGCAGGGCACAGTAGCTGAAGGTGATGCTGATTGTCCATTGATTTGGGCGGGGCAATGTCGGAGTGGTTATGTGAAATGCACACTGGCTTCCTGAACATGAAATAGAAAACGAACAATTGCGAAAGTATATCTGCCATTACCCAGGGGGTGGATACTACCTAGTGTAGTTACTTGACACGTATTTTATAATGACCAAGCTATAATCAACCCCAACCCACACCCTTTATGACCAGGATCCCGTCAACGACAGAGTCTAAGCTATCTCATTTAGTTACCCTTTGTTTTGTCTATTTCTAAGTTCTATATTTGCCGAATCATTCACAATTATACTAAGCGTTGTAATTGGTAAGCTGTGACCCTGGCATAATTGTAGGATGGACTAGTGCATTTGTGAACAACATCGCCTAAACGGGCGACAAGATAAAGGTAGTGTCTGCTTAGAGCACATATCCAACCCGAGCGATGCGGCCACGAACTCAACATATGCCTGGCTATAACCACGCGTGCTGGTTGATCGCCTTAACCTCATAACATTCCAGTATATTAGAGACGCTAATTTGCCATTTAGAACACTATGTTAGGGAGTCATGAGCCGTAGAGAACGATGAGAAGCTCTTGTTGATTGATAAGATCGGTAAGCTTGAGTTCTCATCACCCAGGGTCCTTCAAAACAAACCATGTGTCATTTGTCGTAAGCAGATGCCAAGTCGTTTTCAAGATTATTGACATTAAGTGCACCACAAAACATGGATTGCCTTCGACAATGTCGACTACAGAAATGTATTTCGCAAGCAGCTTGCTAGAATCAGTTTCTACCACAGGGCTCCAACCGGTGGAACTTTGTCGGCGACCACTTCACGCTACCTCAGGCGGAGTTACACTAAGTTGCACACTACTATATGTAAAACCCTCCTACTCCAGAGCCAAATAACTTAACCTAATAAAGTTAGAAAAGTACAAAATCTATATCAAAATAAATCTAATGATACATGTTATCAGTTATAACTGCTTTCTTGTTTTTTCCATTTTATTAAGCTGAGTTATCTAGCTTTGAAGCAGGAGAGTTTTGGTGGTGTACCTACCGCTATGGTTAGCGTAAGTGTTTTTTTTATTCCGCCTCGCCTCCATACATCAAATCACTACTTGGTCCAGCAGTTCGGTTATAATAGAACTTGATTGGACAGGTCACAACTCTCACGGTAGATCACCTTCGATTGCAACCAATTAACGCCTCTTGGTTGTCTGGGGAAAGTGGGGTGGCCGAACCGAGTTTTTAGAATAACGTATCAACAAGCAGAACGAATGGTACGAACGACAGCTGGATGGGATATCCTGGGATAGCTGCCCGTATTCGGAAGTGGGGGGATTGGTGTGGGCTAGGAAAGAGCCGGTGCTCTCATTCCGCCCGTGGCAAGACCCGCAGAACTAAATCGAATCCCGGGATCTCTAATCACTCCGCCCCGACACCTCCGGACTTGGAAAGTTCCTTGTGCCTAAATAGCCTAAATACCTCCCGTCCCACCAGGTTGCTACGTATCGTCACCGATCGATCTTCTGGGGCACAATGGGTAGCCAGCAAGAAGTGACGGGGCTTCTTAGCCTGCCACCCGAGATTCGCGACCAGATCTATACCATCATCTTACATCCTGGCAATAATCGCAAGTTCCAGGCCAATGAATACGACGACTACGACTACCGAGATGCCCTCGCGCTGTTCCGCGTCAACCGACAGATCTACTACGAAGCCCGCGACATCTTCCGCACGCTGAACGTCTTCGTACGTATCGAAACCCCGTGGTCCGAGGCCGAGCAACACGTCAATGTCGTTGGCCATGTGCCCATTCTGATGCAGGGCGCGCGCGCATCGCGCTTCCGAGGACACAGCATGCAAGTCACGATCGAGACGCCCGAAGCCGGCCAGCACAACAACGACACACACCACTTCGTCATGCTCGCCGACGACCTTTCTGGCTTCACCAAGGCCTGGTTCTATTGGAACCTCTCGCACCCCGGACTGAACAAATGGCTGTCGCTGAGGCTCGTCCTGCGCGACCCCTATACACCCGATTGGGACGAAAAACATATACGCCGGGAGATCCAAAGAAAGCTACTCCTCCCTTTCAGTGATGTCAAGGGTCTGAGAGAATGCTCCGTGACGGGTGATCCGAAACCCCAACCGAAGATCGCCGCTGAGCTGCAGGCCCTGCAGGCCCTCGAAACCCCGCCGCCCGAGCAGTGCCTCGCCGAATGCATACGGCTGAAGAACGAGGGCAACGCATTACTGCAGAAGGGCGAGTTCCGCGCCGCGCTCGCCGTGTACGTTCGTGCTTGGGAGGCGATACACATCGTGGTCAAGGGGCGGCAGCGGCACGTGCACGGCGAGGCATTCTTCGCGCGCGAGTTGGTGGACGAGCCGTTCGCGGGGAAGAACGGCCAGCTCGAGCGCATGAACCTGCGTCTCCAGCTCGTCGCCAACACGTGTCTAGCCTATCTGAAGCTGGGCGACTGGTACGAGCTGCAATTCTGGGGCATGCGGACCATCCAGTTGATGCGCCAGGCTACGGGCGCCAACGAAGCGCCTATCGCGCCCGAGGACGAGGCGCTACTAGGTTTCCCTAGCGCTCCTCAAGTTGGTAAGATCTACTATCGAACTGCACAAGCCTTCCAAGAGCTGGGAGACCGTGGTGAGGCGAGGCGGCTGTTAAGGGTCGCGCAGGTCTACCTGCCACATGATGAAACAGTGAAAAAGAGCTTAGCATCCCTTGCATTGAAGATAGGATGAGTTGAAGCCAAAATTGAACACTGAACATGTTGCCTGGGCACGGAATTGATGATCGACTATGAGTTAATGAGTGCACGTGAAGAACTGGTCGTTACTTTATATAGTTTTGCACGTCTGTAGCAATAAATATGCATGACGATAGAATGTATATATGCTTAATGTACAAAATTAGAATAGACACTTCTGTCAAGCCTAGCGCCATATTAGAGAAATTGAACTGGGGTGTTTTTTTAACAGGGACGAAAGCCTTAGATTAGTGAGAAACAAGTTGGTCATTCTTCTCCTAAATGAAGGAGATTTAAACAATAGAGATATCGTTCACGCAGTCAACTCCTGTTGTTTCCCCGATCTTCTTGTTCCAAGCTTCGCTCAAGGATAGGAATAGTATCTAATACAGGCCAGAACTCCATCACACATGGAAGAAAATCAAAAGTCCAGTTTGACTGGGTAACCACTCACTCATCGATCCCATACCGGAACGAATTGATCAAGATCTTCTAAAGAAAGCGTTGTGCTCCACTCATGGTCACCCGATACGTGACCGCGCAAGATCTCCAAAGCCTCAATTTTCATGTCATGAGCACCTTTGCAGTCGCCAGCCTGGCTCATTATTTGACTCTTTACCCATAGTGCTCTGGCGTGATGAGGTTCGAAATATTTATGATGTGAGAATATTCCGATTGCTTTGTCGATCATTTGACTAAACAGAGATATGCGCCATGATGAGCTTGTGAGCAAGCTAAGTGTTATTATCGGAATTACTTACGTCGCAGCGTCAGAAGATTGCTCCTGGAGATAGTATTGCGCAAGTTTGTAGCAACATCGCGCTAGATCGGGGTCGAAATCACTGCCCGTTTGCTGGAATACTTTCAGCGATCGATGGAAATACTCGCTCCCCTCTAAGCGACGGTCTTTCAAGACGGCTTCTTTCCAATCTATGCGATAGTCTTTGGATACGATGTTTCCCAGACAATAGAGAATATGCCCAGATCTTTAAAAGAATGTTAGCCTGTTGTTTCCATCAATTGTGTAGGATGTTGAACCTGCCGTTTGCTTTTCACGTCATCTTCAATCTTGTACTCCTCTTTTCTATTGTTCAACGCCTGTAGCAACTGTTTCTCGGCAATCTTGAAGTTTCCTTTGATCATATGAATGTAGGATTCGAAAATGATTGGACTATAGAGCTGGATTCGCTTGAAGTTGGGCATCTGCTTCCGAAGGCGAATCGATTCTTCTATCTTAATTTCGGCCGCCTCAAGGTCGCCCTTTTGAATCAAGACACGTGCCAACTCAGTGTAGGCTGCGACGAGCTGGGAAGTGACGACATTGGTCTTTCGGTAAACCTCAAGATTGATACTGAAGCACTTGTCGTAGTTCTCGTAAGCCAGGCTGGGTTGGTTGCGAGTTCTCGCTACTGCTGACAGAGTCGCATATTGACAAGCCCGTAACATGGGATATATGTCTGTCCCACAAAGCTCAAAGTATCTCAGCGTAGCATTCGCCTAGTCGGTCGCCTCGTCCAAGTTGCGGTGCAGAAAGTGGTGCCTATGACTTTGTTAGCGCGGATTGCCACGTCAAGAGTGGTTGATTCACCATCCAGCTTCATTTATCATGTAGAAAAACTTCTCCGTCGCGCAGGCTAGTTTAGCATCGTTATGCAACGAATCAAACATCGTTCTCGTCTGGCCCATATGCGGTAGCAGCATGTTGCAGCGTTCCCACCGGCTTTTTTCCGTCACAGCTGGCTGAGTAGTGGGTATCGATTGGAAGTCCCAGAAGGCCATCAACAACCTTACTGTTGACCGAAACACGTCCGAAAAATTCTGAGCGTCTCTCAAGAGCTGGGCCCGGACGACCTCCTGAATGACAGAGTGAATGGCCACCTCTTGTCCCCGTCCGTTTGATGAAGATATTCGTGTGATTATAGAGAGCTGTTCTAGCTGGGACAACGAAAAGTCATATTCGCCCACCGACGGATACCCATCTAGACCCGATGCATCTTGAGTGTCCTCGAGAACGAACTCTGGAATACTGTCAGGCAAAGCAGCGATAAAACATTTATCAGACGCGCTGTTGGTCGATCGAGAGACCACAGGTTTAGCAACGGGGTTGTGTACCCATCTTGGCTGCGCTCAATCTTGTCATAGTACAAATGCCGCGCATCCTGGGACTTGTACTTGACTATGAACTTCGACGGTGTCATTTTCAGGCGTTGCATTTTTCCAGCAATCTGAACGACAAATAGCGGCCAACGCGCCAAGAGTTCGACAGCTTGTTGCATATTCTCTTTAGACTCATTGGCAGTTAGCATTGAGGGAAGCTTAGCGCGCAACAGGGACACGGCCTCGTCTTGTGATAGACAATCAAGTAAAAGGTCTCCTCCTGGGGAGGCTTTGATCTCTGATATCATCGGGTCGCAAGTGGTGATAATCACAGACCCTGCAGCCCCTGATGGCCAGAACTTCTTTGATAGGACTCTCTTGTCGTTCACGTTGTCGAAAACGATCAGCCAACTTAATGACCGGCTCCTAGGGTTCAAGGGCTCCTTGAGTGGCTTTCGAAGCCAGTCCAGGACCTGCTTCGGGTTGTATTCACCTTCATGACTTGAAGTGTGAATTGGATTCAGCAAACCCAGCTTGACGGAAGTTTCGTGATATCCAGCAAGAAGACTTTCAGCATTATTTGCCTGCCGTAAGGCAACATCGTACTCGCCATTACACTCGTGAAAGTATCTCAGTGCAGTCTGAGACTTTCCTATCCCTCCTGGCCCGCGAAGAACACAAGTTCTTGGTAGAGAGGACAAGTGAGCCTGGGCTGGTGACAAAATGGTCTTCATTGTATCTATCACTTTTCTTCGACCCTGGAATGTCTCTTTCTGCTCATCAAAGCTGCGATTTCACCAGGATATCTTTTCGAGTGGAAATGAACATGTAGCTGGCATCGGTAGAAGACAACGAGACTTGTCTTGGGACGCTTTGGCTTGAGCTCGAGCTCGGGGATAAAAGCGAAGATCTACCGACAGATTGTCGAGCCCCTATCGTTGGTAAGTAGTTTGTTTGCTCTAAACTTGGCGAGGTAAAGAACAGATATTCTTGGCTACCTAGGTTTCTAGGATCTTACCTTGGGCGCCTGGTTGCACGTTAACCCACTCATCAAGGTGGTCTGAGTTTTGGCCAATCTGGACGACAGCGTAGAAAGAAACCTCAATGTCTCGGTCTTCATGCGGCTGTCTTTTTTCGAGAGTAGATTTCTAAGGTCACAATCTATTTCTGATATCGTGTGCCTATCTTTACTTGGCCACCTGCCAACAAGGTCCTTCCCGACAAGCTATATAATAGTGTCAGCGTTAACAATCGATTATGACACGGTAATATTTACCTGGAGCCTTTTATGAATACGCCGCTACTTCGACGTGTATTTCATTTCAAAGCTCCCAAAGCAGACGAGCACCGGACATAGAGACTAGCTCTGTCTCGAGAAACTTCTGGCAGTAAGCGGCCTAGCTCCCGATGGGGTCAAGCAGGGCGATATGATATGCGTTTTTGCCGGCGGGCATTTGCCATTCATTTTGAGAAGGATTGGGACGGCCACAAATAATAGCTCTAAATGTGAGATCATTTGCATAATATTAGGCGACACTTATCTACATGGCATAATGGACGGAGAGGCCGTTAAGAAGGTTGATGAAGGTAGCGAGAGATTTCAAACTTTCAAGTTAATGTAGACTAGTCGGAGATCAATATTGGAAAGGTGTATATCGTGTCTTTGAGAAACAACAATGTAATGAGAAATCCCCTTTGAATGTAGTTATAACTTTCAACTAAACATGCTCTCGTTAATGTTTGACACCAAAACTTGAACTCAAATGAGAGAATTGTCCTTATCGCTCCTATCACCCATGTTCCACTATGCTGTTAAAATTTCGTCTTCTTTCTCAGCCACAATCAAGACAATTTATCGTTAAATAAATGCTCAAGGTGTAAATACTTTCACAACCCATCGCCTCTCTATAGTTTTTTACCAACAGCAAACTGCACGTGGTATTCGATCTACCCTACTGGTCTGCGGAATGGATGTGCTTCAGTATTAAATACGAACTCGTCCAAGTTGATCAGGCTAGGCTCGCTGAAGATGAGATAAAAGTATTTAAGAGTCTCGCCCATCCAAAACGACTCCATAGAGTCCGAAAACTGGGGAGCCTGGTCCGATGGGAGCGTAACATCCCAGATGGCGGAATTTGCGAGCTGTGTGCTTGTGCTCCTATTGATTGCCTGAAAGATCCCCCATGCCGACTCGACGAGGTCCTGTCGACCTGTCGTGCGATACAGGACAAATAAGCTCTCGATGGCTTCGGGACGCAATATATACCGCCTATCGGGGATTGAAGTGAAGCCTCGGGGAAGTCGTTCCTGGACTATGATATCGTCAACTGTAACGTCTTCGTTGTTTCCCCCTGTCCTCATTTTAACCTCTCGTCTCCAAGAGGCATCGTCCCATGTGCAATTGTCTTTAGCGGCACACGGCTTCACCGTAAAGGTTTCGGGCATAATACCGTGTGGAGAGGCTTTATAGGCCCATACACACCCTTCTACTAGTTTTGTAGCAACAACCATGTCATCGGATCGATTGAATAATTTGCTTGCGAACGCAACTAACCCCCCAAGGAAACAAGAGAGATGCTGACTTTGTGGCTCTAGTTCTGCAACAATTAACTCGTCTTCATCCTTCATGTGAAGTTGTCCGGCAATGAGGATATCTTCGTTTCTTGGTGTCATTGGCCGAAAAAGAAGACGCTTCGTAGCAGCCTCAATTGTTTTCTCATACATTGTCTGGTATATCTCCAGCTGGCCACCAATTAGTGCCGACATCTTTGGTAAGTACTCATATACAGAGTCGGCCATAGCACCGAGAGTGAAGGTTGAGCCCAAATTGAACACCATCTTGTCAGCGTCAACAGTCAGCGGCCACAAACCTGGGATGGCTGTGGAGTTCTGCTGGGCCGACATTTCATCCATGATACGCTGGATTGCATCGAACCACTTGGGGTTACCCGTGAGCTGAGAGAGATGGGTGAATTCCATCGACAGGCTCCCAATCTCGGCAATTAACGTGGTACCAGCGACCTGAAGTTCTCCTATATTCATATCCCAGCGTGTAACTGGCATGCGATTTGGGGTATCGAAAGCATGGTACAGCATCTCGCCCACCTCAACAGCCTTCCGCAGCAGTCGGAAGTCTCCGCTAAGGTCAAATGCAGCCAGAAACCCACCCAAATACCGGATGTTGGTCTCGAATACGTTTATCTCGTGCATTTCGGTGCGCGTGAAGTCGATGGTTGCTGCCGCCGAAACGGCCTCGTCAAACTCAGCGCCACGCCATCCCATGATCCAGAGTGTGTCCAGTGAGTCGACCAGAGTCGCGGCCCAGCCACCGAAAGTATCCTTGCGGCCACCAGATACGGGAGCCAATTCGTCCGAGAGCCATGCATGCTGCTTATAGGCGGACCAACATCTAGAAAATGCCTGTTTCACGGTGCGCTGGCGCTCTTCGCGTATGTCACGTGCAGCCGTTGTCTCCCGAGTAAATGAATGCTGGATGTTCGGATATCTCACTTAGATTTTGGAAGTGGTCGAATGTAATCAGGCGAGTAATTGAGGGGTATAGTCGTCCAGAAGTAGTCAGAGGCTTCGATATAGTGCAAATCCTCAGCGGACCAACTCTGAGACTGCAGAGAAGCGGTACGATTGATAGTCCATAGGTAGAATAGAATTATAATCACGATTAGTCCTGCGACGGCTGTGTACTTTCTCTTTACGACAGACATGATAGGTTCAATAGGAAGCTTTGTAACATAAAGTCATTCCCTGATCCAGCTAAGCTCCTATTGAATCATGGATTTCGAAGAGACGTGTTGGCGAAACTAGAATAGGTGCCATCCTCCAGATGTCGTAAATAAAAGTCTAGGAATAGATTCCTGGATAGTTACGCGACATGCCACAATGACTTCACTCTTCGTGCTACATCACCTAAGAAGGAAGTTAAGATATAGTTGAAACAATCTACGAACCCTAAATATGGAGTGACTAACTAGGAGCATGAGAGTTTTTCGAGAGCCGCTGTAATCGAAGTCGCTATTTCCATACTAACTTTTATCGTAGCTGAATAAGAACTAATCCTTTATGAAAGACTCCAGCATACCATGTCCAAATGTATTACAGGGTAGCCCATTCCATATAGGGGACACGTGATTACGATTTAGCCTCGCGAGAACGCCTGAAATAATTCATACAATATTAGGTTTACTTAAAGATGCCCGCTGGTATCAAATACCTTGAAAGCTACCTGGGAACATCGACTTTGACGTAGATAGCTCTATTTAACTTTCGCCGCTGAATTATGGTTGGCTCAAAATCAAGATGTGTTTCGGGCCACGTTATAAATACCCGAAGGTTGCCACAGCTCATTTTGCATCTTGTTTTTCTCTCCCACCTCGTTGCCTGAACCCAAAATCATCATCTACATAAGCAAATTAGCGATATATTATCTCTATTAGATTACCTTCAAGACCAAATTGGTCGAATATAACCGAGATGAACGCAATTCACTTCGGTACCTTTGGCGCGGTACCAGTAGATGGTATTTCCAATGTTTCGGAGATATCACGAAGCGAGGCGGATTCATACTGCAGCTATTCCGATGGCTTTGTCCCCTGTGTGAAGTGCAAGAAGAGGGAACCGGGTAGTCCGCTGTGCTGGAAATGCTGGCTCACTAGCCAACACCTTCAACAAGAAAACGACGACGAGAGACCCCGAAGCAAAGAATCGACACTGGAGCTCGCAACTCACGGAACGCATAGTATGCCATCGTCAGCACCATTAGAGAGGGAGGAGAACGAAGACTGTAGTTCAATTTCCACCGAGTCGGAAGATTCGGTGATAGATATCCAGCCATGGCTCTCCAAGTTGGACAAACCACAGTCATATGTTGACGAACAATGGAGACGACCTCTTACCAGAACCCGCACCAGGAGCCTCAGTAACAGCAGCTTCTGGGACGATGGAGGTTCTGACTCAACACGTCGCATCTGCCGTGATTGCGGCTGTAAAGACAACCGAAGTCCCGTATCCGCATCCGCAGACCATCCGTCTGCTGACTCCGATACGGCT
This sequence comes from Xylaria sp. 218_066, assembly GCA_019843955.1. NCBI lineage: Eukaryota > Fungi > Ascomycota > Sordariomycetes > Xylariales > Xylariaceae > Xylaria > Xylaria sp. 218_066. The sequence goes on from JADKYC010000017.1 coordinate 440,298, forward strand.
AACTATGTCATGGTACCACGAGCAGAGATTATGATATTGCGAGCCTCGCAGGGGAAGTTTGATGATGACGAAGGCACAATGGAAATCGAACCTAGTTTCGGAGATGTCTGGCGTGTGACGAGACGTTGGCTTGCAATTAGGACTAGACATGTCGCGAACGTGGTGAAGTGTTGGTCTACTTTAATTGCGAATTGGATAAGGCAGGCTTATAGCAGGATGCATAGAATACTGGCAATAGCTAAGAATCCAGGCCAGGAACACGAGGGTGAAGATGTAGACTAGATTGATTCTATGGGGTTTGCATCAAAAATTAGAGATGGGTGCGAGTGCTGCAATCACTTCGATATGAAGCTGTCGAGGGCTATGCAAAATTAGGGACATAAGTTGGAAAGAGCTGCGAAGTATATCGACTCTGACCTCATATTAATCCTGTCATTTTCGCTTCGAGAAGAATTTATTATGTTTTCTTTATGAAGAAATGCGCAGAGATTAATGGGCGCATGCACCGGTAAAAAAAAAGAATTCTATGATTATAAGCGACATGCTATCCATTTTAATACAACGATAATACCAAAAACGAGATTTCAACTGAGCATGGCGCGAACTTGTTCGGGGGTTATAGCCAGATGAGTTGCATCGCCTGTTTTCTCCACGACCATACTATTTTAGTCGTTGCCCGTAACTAAGCGGTCAAAGATAGCCTCCCACAGAATGACTGATGTCTGGGCCGACCGGACCGACAGGAACATGTTTCCTTTCTGTAGAAGCTTGAGAAATACATTTTTTTCCGGCAACCCAATCGTATCCCGTTCAAAATGTATGTCTAGTGACCTCAACTCCTTTAAAGTCCGTAGCGGTGCCAAGAACTCGTAAACTGCTTCCAGGCGAGGTTCCCTTAGTATCTCCGAAATAGGATTCGATGCGTTTCTTAGGAGTTCGCCGGGTTCGAATAGTCTCGTTTTGATTTTCAGACTCAGAGCCGGCAAGTTCGCATGCACTTTCAAATATTCTATCGCAGCGACCCAATTCAAGTAAAAAGAAAGGTCTGCGAACGAATGAAATCCATCCCCTATCTTTGGAATGTCAATTTCGAGAGCACGTATGTGTTGGAAGCATTGTGTTCGCATAGGCCGCATAACAAACCGGACAAATTCCAAGTCTGGAGCCTCGTACTTATCCAAAATACAGCTGTTGGCCGGGAAAATGATGGTATTACATGAATACAATACATGGATCGCGTGAACATAGAATTCCCGGCTAACTAGCATTAGGCTGGTCGGAGGGCTCCAGCACTTACAGCGAGCGGAATAGGCACTTCGTACACAGACGCAAAAGTCGGCAGGGCTGTGTTTCTCCGATCTTGATCCTGTATTGTATGTACGGAATTCTTCTGGATAAATTTTCTTTCTTGTCCGTAGTTCGTGCTTTTGGAAGCCGAGCCACTCTCGCCATAAGATTTTGCAGTCTGGGGTGATAAGATCTGTGTATTTCAAAATGGCAATCCTGATCTCGGTCGGCAGATCGAAGAAACGGAACGGGCTTTTGCGAAATTCTAATTCTGCACTCTTACCCTCTATGCGAAGCGCCGATTCCCGCGCTAGTGAAGATAGCTTTTGGCAACGTCGGGAGCTAAATCGGAGATCGCAGGCCTTGAGTGTACCTGCAGTTGCTAGTAGTGGTTGGAGAGCGCCTTGAATAAACACATCTTCGTGGGCCTCGCACACAAGATGCAACGATAAAGCACCACGGGATGTATGCGTCAAAATATGCTGTGCAGCGTCTTGCCATTGTTGAATCTTTTCTAGCAAGAATGTGCGCTGTTGGGAAATATCGTCGTCCTCCGATTGCAATTGGACGTATAGGTCGCGAAGGCTACGGCAGTGCACAGGCGACATATGTCGAAGGAAATCCAAGCCGTACTCTACGTACTCGTCGCAAACGACAATGCTGTTGTTGGCATAAAGGAACGAATGGGCTTCAGAGTTGATCAATTTGCAAGACCGAAGTAACGACCACGCATCTTCCCATCCCTCTATGGGAGGCTGCTTATGTGATGAGAATTCTTCATTTTGCCACACTTGACGTGCTTCCATGCTTGTCAGGCAGGCTTCTGGTGGTATATGACGAATGGTTTTGGTCCGTCGTTGCTCTCGGAATGGTAGGGTCTCTTCTCGGGGCACCAGGTAAATGAAGTCGTTGACTGGTAGTCCGACATAGCTGTAGACAAGCTGTCGGATATTCTGTGAGAGATTAAGGAACGTAGCCACCTCATTTTTCTTGCTTTGGCCTGTCATTTTAGCGAAAGTGCTGGTTGAGCTGAGATAGGGTGGTGATGGGGGACTAGCGGAAGGAAAAAGATGATATTTACTAACTACCGTTATTGTCAAACCAAGACCCTTATATATCGCACCCGCCAGTTAGCAAGCCACCACAACAACTCCCTCGCCTCATAAAATTTGGCGCTTGCACAGCTTGAAGCATCCCTTGAAGCATCCCTTGCACGGCTTGAAGCATCCCTTACCTCATTACCTTAGCCTATTATTTCCTGAACCAGCTGAACTAATCTATCTGGGTTGTGAATCGTTAAGTAGGCATATAACACAAACTCTTTGAGTTTACGCATAACATAGCGACTTAATTATACCAATACTGAGGGGAAAGAAAAGTAGCTAACAGAACGGCCATACTAGTTTGCAAAAGCTACAATAAACGCACAAGGCGTCTTGCGAACAAAAGAGGCAGTTTAAACCAAAAGAAAAATAGAATTGTGTGCATTAGCCGTGAATCGAACACGGGGCCCATCGATGGCAACGATGGATTTTACCACTAAACCACTAATGCTGTATGCAGATCACATGATATAATACGTTTTGTCCGGCAGTTATATATATTAAGCGTTGTGTGTGTAAAACTGCAGAATGAGTGGGCCACAGCCCACCAACCTCCAGCCACTTCAATAGGGAACAAGAGGTACCTAGCATCACCTTCTAGGCGCGGCGAATCCTATCCGATCCGCGATTACTACATTACGCTCCGAGTATGAAAAGTGGTAGACAGTAAATATATGTAGGTAGTAAGTACGTAGGTAACCTACCTAGGAAAACAGCAAGTATCCACACCGGATCTCTCGGATACCGGTACCGAAGCCGGGGGGTGCCCCGCATCCGCCGGTATCCGAGCTACTTCTGAGTCTGACAAAGAGAATCGGAGAGAAAATCGTAGATGAAGGATATATTTAGGATCAGCTATGTCTCACATTCGCACGACTGGTACTTGGCAACCGAGCGCAAATGGTGATCTATGCCATGAATTGGGGTGTCTACGATAATCATGAGCGAAGTGGCTTCGAGATAAGCTGTACCTAGTGAAGATAGGGTAGTTGCATAAGCGAAGTAATACAAGATATCGAACCGGCGCGAAATTCAGTGTGGCCGGAAAGCGCTATGGTGCCGAGGACTCAGATAGCTCTGGTTTCAAGATTGGCTGCACTACATTGTGCCAGGATGAGATATCACAGCGCGAATAGTCAATGCAGTATTGATTTGACATCCTAGCAATCTCAGCTAGGTGTCGGAGGTATCTTGATTGTTGTTCCTACTTGTCTCCAGACGACTCCCGTCGTACGTGCCATCCATCGTGTTGAATGATCTATGCAAAAGCTAGATATCTAGATCCGCCGCCTAAACAAACCCACCGGGTATGTTGAAACCGTACGCCAATGCTGCCAGCCCAATTTTCATGACACTGTCCGATGAGGGAATCATATGTCTCTAAACCCAACAACGCCGTTCGCAATGCAGAAAGAAGTTGATTCTTCCGCGATAGATGAGAGTAAGTCCCTCACGGAAAGACATTATACAAGGGAAAAATTAATACTTGAGCTCCTTGGGCTGCTCCCAGGTGAAGCTCTGGTTGGTACCAAAGTGACCAAACTTGGCGGTCTGGTTGTAAATAGGCTTGGCCAGGTCAAGCTGCTTAGCAATGGGACCGGGTCGCATGTCGAAGTTGGCCTTGACAATCTCGACAAGTTCTTCGGAAGTCTTCTCCGAGGTGCCGTATGAGTCGACGTAGATGGAGCAGGGCTCGGCGACACCAATAGCGTAACTGAGCTGGACCAGGGCTCGGCGGGCGAGCTTTGCGTGGACGAGAGACTTGGCAACCCATCGGGCAAGGTAAGCTGCAGATCGGTCGACTTTGCTGAAATCCTTTCCGGAGAAAGCACCACCACCGTGGGCACCCCAACCACCGTAGGTATCGACGATGATCTTTCGGCCAGTGACACCGGCATCGCCCTGGGGGCCGCCAATAATGAATTGTCCGGAGGGTTGCAGCTGCGGGATTGTCAGTATACTCATACTACGGCACCGAAATGCGCGGTCATCACTTACGTGTAGAACGGTCTCCGCGTCAATGTACTTGCTAGGGATCGAGGGCTCAATAATCTTGGACTTCAGTTCCTTTCGGAGTTGCTCGGTGCTGATCTCGGGGCCATGCTGGGCAGAGATGACAATGGTATGGACACGTAGAGGAACGACGGCACCGTTGTCGTGCTTGTACTCCATTGTGACTTGGGTCTTGGTATCAGGTCGCAACCACGGGCAGGTACCGTTGCGGCGAGCATCAGACATGGCCTTGTTCAGCTTGTGGGCGAGGAGGTGAGACAGAGGGTGCAGCTCGGGGGTCTCGTCGGTGGCATATCCGAACATGATACCCTGGTCACCGGCACCGAGCTCCTCGAGGGCCTTTTCGTAGTGGAGACCCTGGGCAATATCGGGCGATTGCTGCTCAATGCCGACCAGGACACTGCAGGTGTTGAAGTCGAAGCCCTTGTCGGACGAGTCGTAGCCGATCTCCTTGATGGCACCACGAATAACCTTTTGGTAGTCGATTGAAGCCTTGGTGGTAATCTCACCAAAGACCATGATCATACCAGTCTTGGTTGCGGTCTCGCAAGCGACCTTGGAGAGGGGGTCCTCCTTCAGGCAGGCATCGAGAACGGCATCTGAGACCTGATCGCAAATCTTGTCGGGGTGACCCTCACCAACGGATTCGGACTGGAGACGATGTCAACATTGGTGGTCTCAACATGACACCTATCAATTGGCCATAGGAGACTGCTCCGACGCTGACTTACGGTGAAGAGAAAAGCGCCGACATTCTTCGGCTGGCTGAAATGGCTGGTTCCGTTTGTGGCAGGCATTGTGAGGAAGAAGTAGCACACGACCGTCTAAGATACCTCAAGTATAAACTAAAAGGAAAGAAAGGAAATCAATGGAAGAGTGTGCGTGTGTGCTGGATATGAAGAGGGGAAGAGAAAGAGAAAGGGCGGGAGAGATAAAGACAGAAGTTTTTAAGGACGAGATCGGTCAACAGCGGCGCAGGAGGGAAACGCGGGACAGAGTTTCTTGTTGCCCCAGTATTATGTGCCCCTCTATCCGAATGGCGCAATGCCCTTTTTAGTTGTCTGCTGGTACTAGTCCCAATATGGTAAGAAACCCCTTGGTTCCTGGCGACTAACTGTATTTTTACGGAGTAGTGTAATTCAGATAGGGACCCTTAGGCATCGGTCAGGTAAAAGGTTGCCTTAGTAAGAAGTTCATGAGGAGCGAACATACCTGGGTACCTGTTTGGCACATTTAGAATAGAAAACCACCATGAAATGAGAAACGAAGTACATAATACGAGTTGCAATTCAGGAGATCAGTAAAACCTACAAGTCTCATTTACAGCAGTATTGTATCAGCGGCGTTATCGGTGCCCGTCCTTTGCTTCGGCAGATAACATCCTGTTCGGGTAGGAATCAGGTCCGCTATGGCCTAACAGTGGCATGCGGGTTGTCGTTGATCGTATTCGCTGGCGATTGGCCAGTGGATAATATTATTTGCCGGCCGGCCTACAAACAAAAAAAGCAAAACAACGCATGTACCGATATTTCATTTCCTGCCTCCCACGGTCCTGCCACGGTAACAGAATCCACTGTCTTGTCAGCTGAAGCTTCGGGGAATTCTCACCGGCGCATCAGGCTTCCGTGTTGTCCTGAACCTCCTGGTACACTAGCTATTAGCGTGATACAATAGTGACAATCACCTCGGATCACCTTTAAAAAAATAGGGTCTATTACTACTACCGAGCATTTTGCTAGCCATAGCCTGCAGTAGCAGGACTGATCCTTTTGTTGTTGAAATCGGTATACTTGAGCAGTGACCCAAAATCTTATAGCTGGTCGGCTATGAGCTCGCCAGTATTTGCACAGTTTTCGTGTTCGTACATAGATCGTTGACCTATTCAGCTAATTATACGAATATTAAATGTGAGCTTTGCTCGACCGTCGTACTGTAGATGAATGCTGTGTATTTACCTAAACTGGTGATGGCCAATATGAAAGTCAGGAGGATTGTTGCAACCCCAGGGCCTTCTCCCTATTGTACATCGTTCGGCCTTCTTCGGGGGCTCGTCTGCATGCATAGCGTGTTCACGACCGGCCGGAGACTTCATGATACATACAATTGTCAAGACTGTCGGTCTATTTTCTGACTGTATCGGTCCTTGCAAGGCGGTGTGTTGGTACCTGATCCCAGAATGCTTACTACGTTCGGAGGTACATTGACAGTCGGTCTGCCGAGATACATAGCAACAATTGGCAGGCAGGTGTTATACATCAATCGCACAGCTCACTGTAAGCTACCTTGTAACAACTATAATCTGTCCTCTATGACTACATAGGGACAATCTGTTGGTTTTAGGTAAAGATGTCGGGTGTTTGAAATAGATGCATTTATGTAAGTACAGAAGACATAGGTACGTTGTATGAGATGACCTCCCCTGTCAAACCCCCACCTCCACTGCACATGGTGGTGGGACCTCTATATTTTACCCCTCCAAAAAAATGTTCCAACTTTAGTTGATTAAATGTACAGCACTACGAGGCTGAAGCAACCTCAACCAAGCCTCGGCCTCAATATAGCAGAACAAGTACAACTCTACTTCTCTATCTAAACACCGGTTTTGGGTTGTGGTGTACGGCTTTACAACAATTGTAGGCTCTCTTGATCAGTTAGTCAACATAACCCATAATCGCGGCTCTTCACCTGCATAAGACGTCCAGGTTTCGCGTTCATCAGTTCCCGACGTGAATACCAACAACCCAGAAACTCATCATCATGAGTAAATTTGGCGTTATGGTAATGGGCCCAGCCGGGGCGGGCAAGGTTCGTCATTCCACCTTAACGATTATGAATTCCACGCAGCACCGTGACTAACCCCGAGAAACAGTCGACGTTCTGCGCGTCGCTCATCACGCACCTACAGCTCAACCGACGATCGGCGTTCTACGTAAACCTAGACCCTGCGGCTGAGACGTTCGAGCATTCGCCAGACCTGGACATCAGGGACTTGATCTCGCTAGAGGACGTGATGGAAGAGATGGGACTAGGTCCCAACGGAGGCCTAATCTACTGCTTCGAGTTCTTGATGGAGAACCTCGACTTCCTAACGGACGCGCTCGACCCGTTGACCGAAGAGTACCTCATTATCTTCGACATGCCCGGCCAGATCGAGCTTTACACACACGTGCCCATCCTACCCGCCCTCGTGCGTTTCCTCACCCGCACTGGCTCCCTCGACATCCGCCTATGCGCCGCCTACCTCCTCGAGGCTACCTTCGTCGTCGACCGCGCCAAGTTCTTCGCCGGTACCCTGAGCGCTATGTCCGCTATGATCATGCTAGAGGTCCCTCACATCAACATTCTTTCCAAGATGGATCTCGTGAAAGACCAAGTCCGTAGGAAGGATATGAAGCGCTTTATCAACCCTGACAGCGGACTATTGGACGACGACCCAGCTGACGTAGCGAGGAGGGCCGCAGAGGGCAAGAACGCATTAGAAGAGCAGGAAGAAGATGAAACGGCCAATCCACAAGACAAGGACACGTTGATGCGTGGCTCCGGTTTTAGAAAACTCAACAAGGCCGTTGCGGGCTTAATTGAGAATTTCAGCATGATTAGCTACCTCAAGCTGGATGTACAGGAGGAAGACAGCGTGGGGGCGATCCTGAGCTATATCGACGATTGTATACAGTACCACGAGGCACAGGAGCCAAAAGAATTGAAAGAAGAGGAGTTTGACGATATGGATCAGTGATGACTCGTATCCAACAACTCAGTTTTAGGGACGGGTGTTTTTCACAAAAGAGGGATTGGCAGGGTGCGATACAGTGTTGTTGAAAAGAGGTCAATTCTGCTTCGTTGCATAGCGCAGGCGTCTGGGAAGGATGTTGGGAATCTTCATATCATTGATACCAAAATCGAACTAAGACTGGGTATGCCTCAACCAGGTTACTCCCAACAAGCAACTGATTGTTATCGTTTTCGTTTTCTCGTAGCGCTCATGTCCTGTAAAGCGCCAAATACCCCGCTTATCATCATATCCATAGTCGTGAAAATGTAATGCATGCGCCATCGTAAACTTCATATTGTGAATAGCCTTCACCACCTCCCACTCCTACTGCCACTATATCCTGCGTTCCTACCAGATCCCATGGACCCCCTTCCGCCGTCAAAGCCCCCAGCGCCCGCACCGGCCCGCGTCTGCGCGTCGTATTTCTGATATTCGCTGAGCCAGATATCCTTCACTATGGCCGCATAGCCGACCAACTTGCGCACCACGACAACCACGTCGCCCACCACAGCCTCGGGTCCCCGCTGCCACGCAGCCATGATCGCCAGGCCGATGAGCACGTACAGCAAGGCGCGGAAGGCGAGGCGCGTGAAGAAGGATATGGTGCGCTGCACCCACATCATGATCTGGAACGCGACGAACAATACGGCGAGGAAGATGCCCAGGAAGACGAAGTCGGGCGAGTCGTGCAGCGCGTTCACGGCGCGCTCCGCCAGGGGCGACACGACGGGTTGTAGGAATTGCGCGAGGCGCTGCATGCCGAAGAGAGTGTGCGCGTAGACGGTGCGTAGCGTGCTGGACGGGTGGAGTACATGGTCGTGGAGGAGCTGGAGCGTCTGCTCGGGGAGAATGCCTGTGGTTTTGTTTTAGTCCGTTTCCAGCCGTCGCCTAGTGAAAGAATCAAAGAGGGACACGAAGGGGTCATGGCTACGTACCCTGTAAGGCGTCGATGATCCAAGTTTCGTCCGCCCCCATCTTGTTGTTCTCTCTCTACTATTGCTTTGGCGTATCTTGGGTCGCGATAACGACGGTTTAATCGGTGCTGACTTGTCGTATGTGAGGCTCGTCCTTTTCTTGTAGTTGAGGCGCACCAACTGGATTCCCTAAGCTTTGAGATTGGAGCTAAGGCGACGCCTATCGTGTATCGCGTGACGTAGGTGGCAGTTGAGGAACAAAAGAGCGGCAGCTGATCAAAAGCTAAGTGTCCAAGCTGACTCACGAGCAAAAAAAGTAAACAGGAAGTAGATGTACAGGGGCAGGTTCGTTTGGTGGATGTGATATGATAAACACGGTGTGGCGTGAGCGACAAGTGTACACGCTACTAGTTTCGGATGTTGCAGCCGACGGGTTGATCAGAAGGGAAGCGGTGAGGGTGAGGTTGCCCGGAGGCCACTGCAATTGTACAATAACCCCGCTACCCAGATATTTCCAATACCTGATCCTCCAGATTGTGAGCTCGCCTTCCAAGTACCTCTCATTGACGCCTCTTAACATCAAGACGACAGGAAAGGTTTGCCTGGTGATATCCCATTTCATATAAGCATATATTATTCATGAATTCATCTTTTTCAATGAGAGATTCGGATTCCTATATTGCATCTACAAAGATCATATGAACAGGTCACGTTTGTTGAATGCATGGGCTTTATGCGAGACATCGCAGCCACAACGCCAGATGCCTCTTTGGAGAAATGATATTCCCTTTACAAATGATTGAATGCACATATGATCTATTTTCTACATATGGTCTGCATTAAAGCCTATGAAGGCGGAGCGCACTAGCTACCTAAACATAACGTCTTCTAGATGCTGCTCAGGAGCTTCGACAGCTTCGCAAAGTTGGGTGATCCCAGGCCACTAACTGGATCCCATCCCTTGGAGGCCTTGAAGCCAACAGTGTCACAGCCAGCGTTGCTGCCCGAAATGACATCGTTGAATACCTCGGGGTGGGCATACAAGATAGGGTTCACGAAGCCGAGCGTGGACTTGCCGGCTTGAAGACGCTCCTCATTGACGAGCGTGAGGACAGCACCCCAGACGGGTGCCGACAGCGAGGTACCACCAATGAGGTACCATTTGCCGCCACCCAGGACAATCTGACGGTCGCCAACGGCGGCGACGTCGGGATAGGCGCGGCCGAGACGGTTGTAGACGCCCTTCGTGACAGACGAGAAGTCTCCGTTGGACGGGAACTGGCTGTAGCTCTGGAAAGGCAGGGTCTTGCCGACGGTGTCTACGTAGTTGTTCACGTAAGAGGCCTGCCACTTCGGGAGCGGGAAGATGTTGCTAAAACCTCCACCGCTGGGGAACCGGGCCGTGGCCACCTCGTTCAGCTTCTCGTACGGTGTTGGGGCCGTTTTGTTTGAAAAGCGATCCCATTCGGTGCTACCGACAGACAGGACATAAGGACAAGAGCTGGCAAAGTCCGGATAGAAAACCTCAGAGCCGTCGGCCTTGGTCGGGCACTGACCGTTTTCGCCTACACCAGAGTCACCGGATGAGATGACGGTTGTGGTGCCTTGGAGCGCGAGCCTGGAATAGGTCAGCATTCATCTCAACGTGTCAATCTAGCGCCCTTGCGGACACAGCATGAATTTATGGGAGGTAGGGTGTATAACTCACTTCAACCACTCGGAACATTGACGCTTCATGTAAAAGTCCGGCAGATCAGCCTCACCACCTCCGTAAGAGATGGAGACAACGTTAGTTGGCTTGTAAACACCGCACTGGAGCTTGCCCGTGTAGCCGCCGGGGTTGTTGTCCGGGTATGTCGGGTCCAGGCACTCGGGCTTATCGCAGTTGCCCTTCTCGCCGAAGGCTGCGTAGTTACAGTAAGAACCGTCAATGGCGTCAAGGAACGTGTTCCAGAAACCAGTGAAGTTGCCGGTGTACTCGTAGTACTCGTCGTCCGTTTGGTACAGGACTGTGCCCTGCGGCCAGATAAGCGGCCAGGCAGAGTCGAAGTCCAGTGATGACTCAAGTCCGACTTCAAGAGGGTAGATGGGCGATGGCGTCTCGATAGCTCCGATAGCCCCGTCAATCAAGCGCTCTTCGGGGTAGGTACCCGTTGGGACTTTCAGATCACTGAAACCAGTTAGTCATTATATTGTAACTCGAAGGGTCTTCGTAGACCTACGGGTAGGCAGTCTTGAAGAACTCGTCCAAGTCCAGCTTGCTGTAGTGATCGTCTAAGCTTTCAAAAATACCAAGCTCGTTTCCAGGAGATTTAGTCGATCCCTTGGGGATGTTATACTGAGCTATAAAATCTCATCAACATTATTAATCAAGGCCGGGATATATCATGGGCTCACCTCTAGTGCAATCAGCAGTAACATAGAGGGAGCATGTAGTCGAGTTCGGGTTAGGGAAACCCGGAAGATTGGTGATGAACGGGCGCACATCATCCTTGAAGCTGCGCTTCATCTTCTTCTCTTTTGCTGCGTGCTGTCTGGAACGAAGTCTGGTGCCCGGAGTCACGTAGTCAACGTGTTCCTGGATCTTGGATGGCAGATGGTACGATTCCGTAGACATGTCACTGCCACCATCTGCGTGCTGCCATACATAGAAGTCTGCAAACATCAGCTCTTCAACTTCGCTGGTTTTCGCGTCAAATTGGATCCACTAAGAACAACGTTTGTGAGCTTTGTTGATATTCACGCCACGTGAAGAGTATCAATGCCAATTTACCTGTTTATTCGCAGATAGAGTAATGCGGTCTGCGGAAATACCGGCATTTTGTAGCCAATCTCGGACAGTATCAACGCTACTCTTATCAGGAGCGAAGAAATCGACGACCTCTTCAGCGCTCATGTGTTTCCCGTAGTTAGGTGAATCCGGGTTTGAGCTAGTGCTTCAGGTCAGTCTACAATGACAGTCACGGTGTATACTGCAGAGATCTCACAGATCCATAAGCTTGTGATGGCCAGCGTCCAGGTTGGACTGCTTCAAGCCAATGCGCATGGGCAGAACGACATCGGCAGGAATCTTGGCCCTCTTCGTCCACTTGTTGCCCCAGTGAGAGGCATGTCGCTCATGAAGGGCGTGAGTTGATGGAATTTCACGCTGCTTCAGGGTGCCATCACGAGTGACTGGGTTAGCCGCGACCCCAAGGGTCAAACCGGCTGTTAGACCTGTCAGAAGCAAGTGGCCAAGCATCGCGAATATTACAAAGCTAGCAGACGCGAAGCGTAACAGAAGAGGAGATCCGGGGAACGCTCATGGCCGAAGTAGGCCATTTATATCTATGCACCCTCCGCTTACAGCTCAGTCTTATTAGGATCGCTTGAGCAGAGTCATGTTGTCAGCATGCAGCATGAACCGGCGGCGTCCGTACCCTTGGATTGTCTATCTATCCCAATTCAAAGCTCGGATTTGCTGAAGCGCCTCGGCTAACACATTATCACGCCCTACAGTTTACGGAAAAACACAGACTTCGGATCCCGTATCTACCATGGCGCCATCTGCCGCTATCTTACCTTCTCTTTAGGGCTAGAACGCTAGAACACCGCCCAGGATACCCGACTATCATATTCCTGATTCGTCTGTTCCGCAGCCACCCTGCACCTCCCAGCTCGCCAGCTCTACTCCGATTTGCCTCTGTAAGACCTCTGAGCCAAGGATTTAGAATACTCAGATCGGGTCTGTGGAGTATGCGAGCCCACATCGTGAAGTTCAAGCTTTACCAAGAATTCCGAGGCATTAGCACTGCAACTGTAAAAGCTTGTCTCGACCACACATTATATTTTAAGAAAGAGAGTGAGATGGATGGTCGTCTCGATCTATTTTTCTCCGCCAAACAGTATTTGGAAGTAAGCTATAACAAGCATTAATAAGAGTAGTTTGCCACTAGCACATCCTGTAGATCGCATAATCGAAGACCAACCGAGCCAACATCATTCCGCAAGGAGCATGTCCTGATTAAATCCCCCAAGTCCCTGCTTGTGATATTATAGTCGACCCCAGTCTACTCCGTAGTAGGTATGGTATCCACTCGTATCCCATTAGGCAACGGCCCATTCTCTTCAATCTCGCCTTACTTCTTTATGCGCTCTTCTCGTTCGCGCTTGATGCGGTTGAGCTCTAGCTTGCTCAGAACTTGGAGTCGAGCAGCGTCATCGCGCTAGCACTTGAGCTCTTCCTCCTGCTTACGCGCCGGTCGTTTGAGTTCAGCTGCTTTCTGACATGCGGCAGCTACTTCGCAAGACTATTCTCTGCGGTATCTTTGTCGCGACCCCGGCGTCCCGCCATGCGACTTTCTTGGTTCGGGGTTTGTGTTGCTTTGCTCCAGTGGCTATGTCATCCCCATTTCCCTGTTCCGCCGTAGTTTCCGCAGTGGTTATGGTGGAGACTTCGGTACGGGGCCTTTTTGCGCGGGTAGTATAGTACTTTGATGAAGGGCTCGAACTCAACACCGGGCCCCTATCGCTTCGCTCTTCTATCATCGTGTTGATGGCGTCAATCGCAACAGCCTTAAAACCAATCTTAGTGGGATTTTCCGTTTTTGCTTGATAGCCTCCCCAAATATCTTTGTTAGGTCAATATACCAAAGAGACTCGACAGCTTGCCCTCAAGTGCAGGTGAAACTGTCATCTCTGCCGTGTTAAGCTTGTTCATAGAGACACTTCAGCAGTAGGTCGCGATGGTGCCTTGGTTTTATATGGCGGACTGAGATTGTTTTCCGGAATCGACCAGTGAGGCTGTAATTCTGGTTCATGAGGCTATTGATGTCGTTATCGTAACCAGCTAAAATAGCTAAAATCTCATTGTGATAACGTTCTTTCATCAAATAGTCAACGATTTCATTCCCAGCTTCTTTTACGAATGTAAATCCGTATGCTTCGTCGACAAGTAAGACATGGCCAAGCGCTTCGTGGAATTTCTTCCGGGCTTCGGGTTCCGTCTGGCTAGCGTATCGCTCGACAATATTGTATTCTACTGCTTTACTTTCGACGAGAAGCCCGGAGGTCGTAAATTGTCGTAATAAAATTTACCCATTCTCCTCACTGTGCCAGTCTTCTCAATACCTGGAGCGTATTGGTTTATCATACAACTGGGCTCATCTTTTAAAATTCCTGTTGATAGAACCCAATTATACTTGGGCAAGAAGCATTATACAGGGCATTGGTTTTCAATGATTCGCCACCGTTCATGAATCAAGCAGATTCGGATCTACCAGTTATCTCCAAGATCCAGCGAGATACCCGGAGTCTCCAGTTTTCATTTCTCATGTCGCTTATATAAGATTTGGCTGTTATTGGCTACTCGCAAGAATTAGAGAGACCTCGTAATGGAACTTCGAGCTCAGACTCTCTAAATTGCCGTCAATACCATTTCTGTTGGAATAACCTTCCATGAAGTGTTATGAATAGAACATTATTCTCGATCAAGCCAAATAGCGCCAGGAAAATGAATTGTGCGAATCAATTGGATCGACCAAGAAGAATATCGATCTCGACTACGAAAGATTAGAACAAGCTACGACCAACATCTAAATGCTTTTCAAAGAAGCAAGTCTTTCTAGACAAGTCGCCTTATTTTGCTGTGAGAAAACACTATCGAGAAAATCTCGGGCATTCTGAGTCGCAGAAGTTCCCAAATACCCTCGAGGATGTTGTTGGACGTCGTTCAAAGACGGCGAGAGAGTCTTTCGGATTTCATACTTGAGCTCTTGATCTACCGAGAACCTAGGCCGTTTCCTGTACTATCTGAAAACATTGGATGTATCATCTCAATGGTGTTGATAGAAACACCGATGTATACATAGAGTTGTTTAAAATGGATGGGACAATATGTGTTGAGCTAAATATTAAGTCGAAATATTGTTAAGCTCCGAATTAAGCCTTTCTTTAGTAGAAAACCTTGTTCTAGCTATATCGATTCAATAAACCAGATAGGCCAAACAATGTATCGTTAGTGTCCCCATCGTTCGCGACACCGCCCGTCCGTATACATAGTCCAGGCGACCAGCCTCCGGAACGCCTCGTTCCTCCCTAGCGCGGTCGTGTCCTCGTCTAGCACTTGCCGGACAGAAATGGCAATCTTACCGGGTGCCTTAACGTGGGCCTCGAGGACACGTGCCTCGGTGAATGTTAAGGATAATAGGAAGACCTGATATGGTTAGTAAGAGCCAAGTGCAGCGAAGCGGGCCAAAGAGAGCTTCAATTACATTTGGAGACATGGAGGACTCGCCGTCACGGACCGCATCAGCGCCGGCGATCTCGAGCAGGGCCAGGAGCGAAAGCAGCTCGGTCCGCAGGACGTGCTCGGGCGTGAGGCGCTGCCAGGTATCGGTGGTGATAATGCAGCCGTGGTGGCGGCGCGAGGTTGATACAAGGAACGAGCGCGCGTGCCACCTAGGGCGCTTGCCACTATCCCACTTGCCCCCGCCTTTCAGAAGCAGACGCTGCGATTCGCAAGTTGGATTAAATCTAAAATAGTTAGCAAAAACGTTACATAATCTCGCGGTAATGTGGAGTAGCGATTATATACAGGAAGTATACAGGGTATATGATATATAACCTACGTGTTATCGCTAAAACCCGCGCACTCGATATATTTTTCATTACGTATCCATAAATCATTTCTTGCCATGGTAAGTTCACGGCAAGCTTCTACTAACGGCTCGGCCCACCAGCAAAGGTCTTGGTTATAGAACTTCGGGGCCGTCAAATAATCATCGTCACAAGTTTTAAGTGCATCTAGTATCTCGAAGGCCGGCATCGGGAGCGGATAAAATTCGTAGCGCTCTGTAGTTACTATTACTGCTAGCGGCTTCTCGGAGGCGCGTATCGTGACCGGCAAGTCCAGGACAGGCTTTTTCGTTCCCGCGACGGCGCGCATCATAGGGCGGAAGCTGCGTAGTACGGCCTCTTCGGCATCGCGATTAAACGCAGCGCGTGTGGGCAAAGTATTAGAGGAATGAGCAGAAGGCATCCTGAGTGCATTGACGTGTGCCATGATTGAGGTTCTCGCAAGAAATGCAAAATACGTGCATGTTAGTGGTAGGAGGGAGGGAATATCGAAAGAAGAAGGGAGAAGTGGGCGACGAGGGAGTCACGTATTTGTTTGTTGTAAAGCGCAACAGCAGCTATAAACAAATATGTCTCAGGCCGCCAGAACCAACCGCGATAAACAATTGCTAGAAGATCAAGTAAATCCATCGCAAACGCTGTCTCAGGCGTGGGCAACAAACATGGACGAGCTGATACACTTCTTGCTTCACGCAATAGAAGAGCCAGCATAGAGCTGACATAAGTAGCATCAAGCGAGCAGTTTGACTGTATTGCAACCATGGTTCTAATGGCTACAATATCCACAGTCAGTGTTACACGAAGTGTAGTCGAACGCGGAGCTCTTCATCGATACCATCCCTATTGGTCGAGGCTTTGGTGGCGGCGTCGCAAACTAACGAATGTAGAAGAACCTGGCCTGTCGCATCTTCCTGTTCTCTAATCAGTAGTGGTTCGATTCCTTCTCGATAGATCTTTGGCTTCAAATGGCTTCATCTCGGCGATTAGATCATGAGTATGGCGGTTTTCAACTCGCCTCGGTTTTGTGTCCCCCAGCCAACTATGTCCTTTCTGAATATGACTGACCCGAACGTCTTGAAAGTTCCCATAATTGTGGTGTGCCGTGATGAAGTTAGGGATCTATCAATCCTAGAGGCGAGGAATGTCCATCCTAAAATTGAGTTTTGAGGCGCTTTCATGCGCTGGACGGTAGCAAGGGATAAGTCGGCTTGGGCCTAGTAACTTCAAATTTGTAGCCATCACGCTCGCAACGAACAAGGCATTTTAAGTCGCCGAAATTATAGGATATAACTTGTTGATGAGAAGGCACTCACAAATGAATGACCATGACCAGGAACATCGGACATAATGGCGCCCTTCAAGAAAAGGATGTTTCTGATTATTTCGGCCTCGAAACAAAACGTTGACTTGATTGATCAGACAAATCGCAAGACGTTGCACGTCAATGGTGGTACGGAAAGGCTTTCAGTCGGTGCTTCGTATGCTCCCCTACTGCCGCGCCAAAAGGAAAAGAACCCGCGCGGCTAGAAGATGCACCAGATAAATCGCCTTGAAGCATGGTGTTGTTCTGAATGCATATGGCCTAAAATGATGAGATCGTCAGTGTTGGACAAGATATGCTGGTCTCATATGATATGGGCTGCATACGCTGCTCTAAACACGATATGACAACTTGAAAACCGGAGCATGGAGACGTATCCCGGCGACTTAACCATCGATAGGTGACCTAGGCGGCATAGTTGCAGGTTGTGATCTGTTGTGTATTGCCAGAGCATAGACCACCTAGTGTAGGTAGTGGCCGACAGTAACCCAAATTTGATGCAGCTTCTTGGTTAATTCGAGGGCGCAATCATCATCTAGGGTAGAAACTATCAACATCTTATCTATGATGGAGAGCCAGAGACTAAACGCGACAGTAGGAAGCCAAGCCATTGTGTTTAATGGATATCATCGCTTAAATCGATGTTGAGCCCATTTCTTAGAAGGGTACTTCTCAGAAGCTCACGGCATGACCGAATGTTAGGTGTTACAAAGAAGCGGGGTGATACGATTCTAGAGATGCCGGTTTTCTCATGAAAATGCAAGAAAACGCTTATTGGTGGCGCGGGACGATAAACTTGGCTTTTCAGCTCAAGAACGTACCGAGAGATATGCAGCCGACTAAGTCGGTTGATAGAAGACTCATCCCTCGACGGGTATGCCATTAACCGCGGGTGGATTGTGTTCACGTAGAGCGATTCTCCGCAATCTAAAGATATCTAATAACTCTCACTGATAGTTTAGAATAGCATTATGAGTGAAATGAATACAGTTGCTACAGCCAGTGCAGCACTTTCACGTAGATATACGAGGCTTCAAGCCCCAGTGGCCGGAGAATTACTGCGGTCTAGACAATATTACGGGGAGTAAGCTGCGATACTAATCCTTAACGTGGTACGTTCCGGTCATCAATGCCGGATCACCCGCGCAGGGCTCTCTCTGTGTATATCCCTATAGATGAGCAAATGAAAGGGGATGTTAGAGGCTTGTATGCCAACCATTTGGTTGTTGTTGGCCTTAATCTGCTGTATGAGTTGTGACCATCTCCAATACGAAGGTACATACGGGGGAAACAATTCAAGATATCATTATCAGAACACGGAACATTTGCAAATCGATGGACGTAGCCATCAAGTTGTAGGCATTGAGGATATACGGCATAAATCGGTAGATTAAAAGATCTGGGGCTGATTCAGGTTACGTGTTGGTACTATGTAAATGATATGATCAAAAGCAAGAAGCTGGAGAACCAGCCGGGTGTTGAATTCGGCTTGCACCCTTCCCCACCAATCGGCAACTTCCCATGGAGTGGACCACACAGTGCCCATGGCACCCCCAGACCGCATACAGTGTCAATTACTCGTCGCAACGTATCATTAGTCTACCTTGACAGGCGCAGCTTTTTACACCTGTCGAGTACCTATCTGGCCATGTAGGCGCGCAACCGATCCCTATTCCAAAATACGCCGGATCCTATGTCCCGGCCACTTGGATCTAGGAGCAAAAGATGTAAAACCTTTAGTAGCCAAATATCGATCTAGGGGAGGAGTATTTGTCTCAGGAGTTGCTGATGAACCAGCTGCACATCATCTCGCAGACCCCAGATTTAAGGGGAGCTTGAGACATGGGGTAGACTAGTTATTGCTATATGTCCACATAGTCTATCCTATAGCTGTCTTACCGAAGCAAGATTGAAACATCTAGGTTAGCTACTTGCCTCGCAGGAGGACGAGAACTAGTAATTAGTTATATCGTAGTAGTATGTAGCTGACAAGTCCAGGCAAGTAAGCTACAGACAGCGGCCCCGCCCGTAGTACATACAGTAAACCTTGCTTGCCTGAGCTGGAATGGCGGGCTGGCCAGGTCTAGCCACCTACCTAATCAAGCCTGGGAACAAGAGGACCCTGAAAATTCGCAGAAATCCGGGCATCTCGAACGATTATACCTTGCGCATGCGCCGCCACGTAGGCTGCTTCTCCATCTTCCCACGTCGTATATGTATATGTGGAGGTAAGCTGTGTAGGGCGCTGCGCCAGCGTTTGTTGTTGTTCGTTGTTGTCTTGGCTAAGAACTGGATATCGGGGAAATCTTGGAACGAGGGGCCGTTTGGTAGAAAGCCTAGAATCCCGAGACAAAGGACGCCTCCGAGACACGATAGGGACTGGTGATCACCCCCTCTCTTGGCTTTGTGGGCTAGAGAGGGGTGCGCATGACTTAGTACACGAGATATTGGCCGATTGAAGTCATGGGTTTGAATCTGTCTCTTAATCCTCTTTACATTGCGCGAAATAGCTTGCGGACAAGAGCAGTCGTAGGTAGAACAGATCCGGAATCTCGGACCAAAATAATTCAAAATTGGGTCGTGGATGTAGGCATCTTGTTCAAGTATAGGTCGAATGTAGGTCAATTGAGATAGCTATTTATCTTCTTTGAGTGTAAAAGCAAAATGCCCATGGGCACGGTATCTTATCCGGATCTTGTAACGCCTAACCCATTCCCTATAGTATCCGCCATGGCGCCGCCGAAGGTCCCAAGTACAGGCGGCTACTTCGAAAAGAAGTGAAAATCAAAAGAACGTATTAACTTTGTTTGTAAAGTACCTGAGCATCATCCCCAGGTACCATGAACCTTGCCTCGCCGGGCCCTTGATTTGACGCTGATATCCCCATTTCTTATCAGCGTTTTCCATCTCCTCTCTGCTCCGTTTTCGCTCTTGCCGACCATTCGCGCGCATTCCTGCCACTCTGATCTGGAGAGCTTAAGCTTTTCGCAGATGAGTTCAACCAAGACACGGTCGTCCTCGACGCTCCATCGTTCACCATCCACCTCTTGTTCCACCTCTGTGCCTTCTTTCGTAGTCTCCTCAGCCGTGGGCTCATGCAAACTGTGATAATCCGAGCGCTCAAGACCGCGTGGCAGGTCGGCGGGAGCGATGCGAGCCCGTTTGGGTGTGCTGGGTGTGGGTGTAGTGTACCGCGTGTCCTCTGGTTCTTCCGCGTCAGAGTTGCTAATGTCCGGATCACTGTCGACATCATCGCCCCGCCCCATATCATCATCCAGGGCGCGACGTCTCTTGTTGAGGCCCCGGGGCGGCGCGGTAGTTCGCTTGCGGATCCTTAAGAGCTGGTCTCGGTCTCCGTTGGTGTTTTGTGGGCGTGGGCGCAAGCGCATCTTGATCGGTGGAAATGGCGCATGGCTCATTGGGGGAGTAGGGAGAGGTTCGAGTTGCGTAGGCATCGATGGCGATGTAGATAGCATAGTTTGAAGTGCGCGACACGAGTTGACAATGGTGCCGAGGGTGGTGTGAGGAGTCGTAGGAGGGCTAGCAGGAGGAGAGGCGAAGAGTGAGGACTGTAGTCGAGTGACAGGTGGGTGCGATAAATCGCATGATGAAAGCGCCGAGGGCATCAACATTGTAGGATAACAGAAGATCCAGGCGCGATGTGCCGCTACTCAACGCGGTTTGTCGAGGGCCTGGAATAAGCGGCCGACGTTGGGGGTTCGTGGCCACCGGGTGCGTCCCAATGCGACCGGGTTTACTGCAACGCGCAAACAAGGCGGTAAAATGCGCAAGCTAAGCCGTGGCGGTGTCAAGCGAATCCGACAGTGTTCGGGTGTTTGGACGATGTAGTCGATTGCGCAATGTGAAGGTGTTGATTGAAAGCGATAGTTCGTTTTTTTATTGATGACGAGGAATGCAGGGCGAGGTTGAAGGTGGGAGGGTTGAGAAGGGTGTGTTGCCTGGGGAGGCGGATGGACTGGAATAATGTACCTAGAAGACGGGAGGGAGGTGAAGTGCGTGCAGGCGGACCACCACCAAGAACCAGTAGAGCTCCCTGTCCAACAGGTGGGGCTACATGATTCACACAGGTACATCGGGACGTACCTCATTGACCCCCAGGCTCTTCGGTCAGAAAAGCGGGACTGACAGGTGTACGGCCAATCAGCAACGGGTCGCGAAACTCAGACACGTTCAACGGAAAGGGCGCAAAGCCAGGGGTAAGTAGATGAGATGTGCCGACACAACCTTTGAACTATTATCATACAGTACTCCGTACTTGTTCAGCAATCGTCTTTCGACAGCAGTCCATATGTATATGCTTTTCACCATTCCCTGCCACTTTCATGTACCAAGATAAATATTTCCGATATTTTCGTATCAGTTTGACTAGATATTCTGAGAGCTCGATAGATGTGTGCTATGCGTGTCTACTTATCTAGTATACATGTAGGTACGGAGTACGTAGAGTGGTAATAGTTGAGTACTACATGTACCTACTAAGTAGAGAGCTACGAACCCATCAGGCTAGAATCAGCCACCCACCACCGACAGCTGCAACCACTTAACCACTCTGCCCTGATCGACCGATTCAGTGCCGAAGATAATACATTGTCGACTAGCTTGCCCCATTCCAATCATACCCCTTCTCCCTGGCGCTGCTTGCGGTTAGCTAACCATACTATTCAATTCAAAAGTAGGGTCACCTGGGCACTCCCCATTCTAGCGGGCTTACCGCGTCTGACGCCTCGTTGGTATTGTGCCAGAGAAAGGCAAAAAGTGTAGAGACATGCACTTCGGTACTCGCAAGTCCAAATGTGTTCGGGCGCATGTCGTAATCTTACCGGCGAGATCAACGGCCGGTCCTGTGAAACGCCTTGAACCGCCCGCAACCATTATAAATGAGAAAAGAAGACGTGGGATCAGCAGGGCGG
Organism: Xylaria sp. 218_066; assembly: GCA_019843955.1. Classification (NCBI taxonomy): domain Eukaryota; kingdom Fungi; phylum Ascomycota; class Sordariomycetes; order Xylariales; family Xylariaceae; genus Xylaria; species Xylaria sp. 218_066. The sequence goes on from JADKYC010000017.1 coordinate 462,254, forward strand.
CCGGCTTTACTTTCGTCATCCAGCGTCTATTAATAAGCCTCGCCCTTTACATACCAAGGTAGTAGGCGCATCCGGATTCCCACGACGTCAGCCCCGTAGATTGTTTTCCTCATTACTCTCAAACTTGGTTGATGACCAGACAACCACTTTATTCTAGACTCATCGCATTTGGCATGGCATGGCATGGCATGGCATCATAAAACAATCATAATGGATGGCTCGTATGAATATCATAACCCATGTCTCTGTAATTGATTGTCGTGTCATGAGGCTCGCAATAATCTTGTGATTAATGATGTGTCGTTGTTTTTCGCTTCGCCTTCAAACTGTGGAACAAGAATACTTGTAACACTCTCAGACTTAACTAGACCGAACAACTTGAAGTATAGCATCACCATTCATCATCAATTGAGACAGACCGATCAAATATGAGTTTTACTGATTCCACGCGACCCCATGCGAATGATCCTCGCGGGGCATGCAACCCAACTGTCCCAATGGCCAATTGATGCGTGCATGGCGTGAAGTAGACGTAAAATTACCGGTTCGTCACACGCTCTCTACTGTATCTCCATTATCGTGGATGAAGAAGGAGGGTAACACTCTTCACATCGTATACTACCTATGTAGAATGGGCGCAACGGTCAATTGAAGGGGGTTGGGTGGGGTTGGATGGGGAGCGCAATCGTAGTTCTGAGGCGCGTCTCGATCGCGCGATTGTCGCGTCTAGCTGACGCGTAAAATTTTGATCAACGCCCCCACTTGAATAGCCAATGGTCTTACACGAAAGCTCTCACCCCGGCCACCCACTACAGCGCCTGTTTCGGATTGGTCCATGCAGACCTACAGTTTCAGGAATCCCACGATGCCAGGATGCAAATACAAGTCTGTCTTCTGCATATGTGTGCATTTCAGTTGGTTTCGATCAGGCCATCATGCCCGCCACCCATTTTTCGTCCAGGACGAGTAGCACAGGTGTATTCTGCACCGATAAGCTGTAGTAAAGTCCTCAAGATCTGACGCCATCGACTGAGCGATCCCGAGTCGACCGCTTGAAAGTCGCTCGTCCTAAAAATCGCCTATATGAACGAAGAGTGCCTAATTACCTAGCCTCGCGAGATCATCGGATATGGTTGCCTAAGCGGTCTATGCCGTGCCTGTTTGATCGACCAAGCTCCCGCCCGTCCGCCTGCCCCAGTTGCGGAAGCATTCGATCAAAAATCAAGATTCGGATTCAATGCATTCTAGAAACGTTCGTGCATGGTGGTGCCATATCATTTGTAGCATTCCAAGGAACCTCCCAACATAAATACGGGACGAGGGAATGCTGAGCTGCAAGAAGCAGGTATATTCCCTACCTACTTCCGCTGAGATGCAGCTCTGTCAGAGGTACAGTGCGTGTAAGACGAAGTCGACGCAGAAATCACCGTGTCTGATAACGCACTGTATTGGCACTGTCCATCTCTGTCCTGTCCAATCAGATTACCCTTGGTTTTCCTATTTCGGAAGTATACAGAATGAGAGTCTTCGACGAGTATCAACTAGTTACCAAAACGATAGATTAATTGCCTGCGATTGAAGCGTTATAAGAGGCCTGATGTGAAAGTCGAACAGCTTCCCGTCTTCGCCATCGTAAACATTAACCACAAAATTCTCATCTGACCTCAATTCAGTTCGGTTTTCTATGATTTCTTTTTTCTGCGTGGCGCAACACCAACCTCCAGGTACATTAAGGAGAAGGAAATATTTTCAATGCCGTTGTTACACGGGAACAGGGTTTATGCTCCCCTCTTGTCTATGGCAATCGCCACTAAAAGTACAATAGTTACTGATGAACCATTCTGTGGAATGCGGCGCCGGCCCGCGCGGGAGCTTGCAACTAGTTGCAAACTTAGCCCCTAACGCCACAGTCTTTCCGGGTTACTCTAGTAATTCTTGTACGGTCGCTAGAGTTTCGGAATACATTACTTTTGATAGAGGTGAGCTACTAACAGAGGGTTGGGTCATGTAAGAGTGTTGATGGTGATAGTGATGCATTTGGTATTTTATTGATTTACGTGCAGCATAACGTTCTAGACGAAGCGACTCCACATGACTCGGTTACCGCCCAAGATCCAAAACTAGAGCGGTAGAGTTATTATAGCTATTGTATACGTCAGGCACCGCACCATTGTGGAAAGTTATTGGTGTCACAAGGCATGAGTTCATAAACAAAGGGATCCCCTTGGTTATAGTCACATAGCGTGTCTATTGCTTACCTTACGTACGAGTCCTGAATTGGCGTTATATCGTGTTCGGGTTTCAACAAGAATCAATTGGTGGCCAAGTATATCGCCATAGACCCCTATCGAATAAAGCAATTCTCTAATTTTATTTTCCAAATGAAGGAACAGTCGTTCGGAATGTCAGTAGAACTAACGGAATAGGAAGAATTAAACAATGAGTACACATGGGCATATACCCTAATTGGTAAAAGACTCGAGGCTTATTTAAAACGGATAAAAGCACCATGACTTGGGCCCGATTTAAACCGTCTACCTTTTAAATGCAAAAAGAATTACAGGGCTTAAGCTATACTCAACATCCCCTGACCGGAAAACCCTTGAATGCCTATGGCCCTGCCTCTGACACAAGGATTTATCCTACCGACGACTTTACCACTATACCATTTGAGTGGTATAGGGGAATGTCTATTATTAAATCGCTGTGCACATATTGAGGTCTATATCCCTCTGAATCTAGTCATATTAACTAAAGGGCAGGTCCTCTATGTTTATACTCTCCGACCTTCAGCTTTTGACCGTCTGTAGCTACTTGTTAAACCCTCTTTGTAGATCCCTCCCCAAAGTTTCGTTTTCCCCTGTGGAGTTATTTTGCTGTCTTAGCTCATAGAGTCACGAAGGTAGTTGGAGGGGACTATAGACTATATGTGTGGTACTGACGGACCGAAGCTGCGTGGTTTTATCATTCTTAGATAGGTAATTGCTTAAGCTAGCAAGGTATGTGTTAGAATCCTTGCTTGCGGTAGACACTTATTGTTGGGCGAAGGTCTCTAAACCCTTCGTGGACGCTACCTACTATATACAACAGGGCTCTTTGTCCCGTGTAATAGTATGTCAAGTAGTTTCGCACTCAGAGGACACTTGTTGATACTTACTGACATGTCGTTAAACTGTCATATAAGACACGAGACACAAAAGAGTATAACTGAAGTAATGGGAGTTTTTCATGGGTATGGTAATATTTCCATTCATTCTCGAATTATAAGGACGTAAATGCCATGTCTCGTTTTGGAATAGGCGATGAAGTCTCCAGACCTACAGGACTAACCACTCAAACTACAATTTGCAACACACCACCTGTTGCAATATATCACTTTTGGGTCGCTAAATCTTTAAGAGCTAACTAACAATGAGCTATTAGATGTTTGGAATATTGAGGTTCTCAGTACTCCCACTGAAAAAAAGAAACAACACAAAGGAAATACTGCCTAATGCGTTGCACAATTGCCCAGCACAAAGATACTGCTTGTCACAGAACCTGAAACAAACAGTTTGTCTGTCACTGATCAAGCGTTGTTTGAGTCAAGCCTTCATTCTATGTGTATAAAAGGGCAACGGAATACCGGCATCAATTCGCAAATCAAACGATTGCACACAAGAACACACACATACACACACACACACACACACACACACACACACACACACCACGCAGAAGCAAGCACAAAGCTATATCCAATATATTACACTCATATTTGCATCATGGGTTCTGCAAGTACCACAACTCCTACAATGAGGGCAAAATTGATGGGGGTACGTAGAAATGACTACCGGCCATATCAATATGAGGAGTTCAACAAAGATGGTACAATTTACACAAAGCGTGTCGGGGTCTCTAGACCTACAAAGTGTCTTTTTATAGCTGAAGATGATTCCTTGAAATGGGTCGGGGTTAATGCAGGCGTATTCCCAGGCCGGTGGTATTCTAAAGATACTAGTCATCTTGAATTCCCCCCTTTCCCTAGCGGTTCTTGGGATGTCGGTCAGATTCGTCGGCTTGAGAATGGAGAAGTTTCTTTTACAAAAACGCTCGAGATACCATTAGAAGGTATCGACAACGCATTCATCTGGCATCCCACTAAAATCGAGTTCACCGAGTTCGAGCTTCTCAGTCCGTTCAAAGACAACACCGATGCAAGGCTGTGGCATGTTAAACACCCATGCTTCAAAGAAAAGCCAATATTTGTAAAAATTGATCCTTGGGCTAATAATTGGTCGAAACAAGCTATGGAGAACGAGACTAGAGTCTACCAACGAACTGATGGGCTCGGCATCACCCCCCAGTTCCTCGGACACGTAACTTACCGAGGGGCTGTCATTGGCTTTATCTTAGAATGGATTAAAGGGGGGGAAACCACCAAGAAAGAGGATAGGTCAGCCCGCATTAAGGTTATGAAGAAGCTCCATGCTCTTGGAATCACTCACGGTACTGCACATCGCGACAATTTCCTCAAAAGAGGGGAGGACGTGCTAATTATAGACTTTGAGGAGGCTAGGTTCGATGACCAGGCTACGTTAAAGCACAAAGAAGAAGACCTTCGACGCATTCGTAACTTTAAAGGGGATGGGTTGCCACAGTCGACAATTTACGACGACGACTTCGTCGTAGAGGTCAACAAGTATTTCGACGACTTGGTCGACGATGAGATTAATTGGACCGAAGACTCGGCAGCGGGAGGCGATGACTCAGAAGACGACTAACTAGTACACTAGTTCTGCCTGCCTACAGAGGATGTATTAGATAGTACAAAATATGATTAAATTGGCTCGAACAATATAGGAACTGGCTCTGAAATCTGTAAATCGGAATTAATCCTACTATATTATAACAATTTACATCCAATGTAACAACAACTACTCATGAGTAGGACATAATGCTTAGGTACCTAATTTCCTAGTGAGCCTGTGCTATAGTTTCTGAAAGGGGCAAGTGATGTAGAGAACAGCAATGTTAGAATCGACTGATTATAGCAGCTTGTTGTGGTGTCTAGCGGATGGAAACATCCAAAGAGGCGACATAGTCAATGTAGTATTGAAAAAGAGATGAAATTGTGATAGAAGTGCCTGGAAATAGGGAAGTTGAAAATTGAATTGAGTTTCATTTACATTATCGACTTCGTGAATTAGTTAAGAGCTCGGATCATACATCACCAGGCGTCCGTATTCTTTGTCTTGTATCGTACATTGCGTGGGTGGCCGACACAAATCATTTTTAAATAAATGGTAGCAAGAAAAAGAGTTATTGTATTGCTACAAAGCCTTTCTATGAGTCGCGCTTCTTATTCTAAGCTCATGTATCATGGAGTACCAGACTCTACTGCGGTAAGAGGTATGCCGTCGGACGGTGTGCGACGATGCGAACTGGGTTCTTTCGCCTGCCGATGGGTTGAAGGTTGATAACTATGCGCGGACCCCTGTTTTGTCCTTAACGATAGGGTCGAAAATATGTATCGCAATAATTTTGAGCTGTGTAGCGCTTTAGGCGCGGACGGCGCGCAAAGCACAAGAAATATTGCCGTCACTTCCGCGAGGCTCCAAAGTAGAAACGGCGACGTATTATATGTTTCATCGACATGAGGGTAGTTATAGAGCAAACTTGCTAGGCGTATAATGCTTGCTACGACAGCACTTAAAATTCTGGGTTAGCTTGTATTTCCATTATCTTGTCAAGGCGAGGACATTGCCGAGAAACGACAAAGCGCTCATTGTACTTACACAAGGCCGATAGCGAAAATTACTGAACAGCCTATCTTCTGTTTCTGAGTCATGTTGAGTTTCCATATAACGGTCTGTGGCAGTATGAAAATGATGATATCGGATGCTGAGTTGAGGCCGGCCGAAACGGTCAATGGCAGCTTCCCATTACTGCAGTGCCCTTCTATCAATGGATTCCAGTTGTGTTCTAAAGGTGTGCAGATGGTATTGGCTAGAATAAGCAGCGCTAGATAAAATGCGACATTGATGCCAAGTAGGGCATGACATATCCAGAAGAACGTAGATCGGGTTCTCGGTGCGAAAATTGTCACCCATTCAAGGAGTATGGCTGCTTTAGTTGTCAAAAGGACTACAGCATAGAGGCAGCTGACGATGTGAAAGAACTAAATTGGAAAATGAGATGTATGCAATGCCACCCTTTTAGTGGCTATACTGACATATTGATAATTCGAATAGTCTCTCAGACTAATATTCCACTGATGAACATAAAACCCAATATCAACAGCAAATTTGTAGAAAACAGCTATCAACCCAATTAAAAGCCCCTAATATTTCTTATCAGTGAGGCTCCATGAGCAATTAGCTATCGTATTGGGGGGGGGGGGGGGGAGTAAGAGCCATT